>PVIH01000318.1:301205-381604 GCA_004025045.1 Sigmodon hispidus
AACGATACTCTATGACCAAGCCAAGATTCACCTCAGTTGTGTTTCAAGACAGATATCACATGACTTTTGGCAGTATACTCAGTATGGTAAAAATCTGTGTGATCAGGCCTGACATTTTCTCTTCCATTTTATAAGCATTTCATGACTTCTTTTGATTATAAAGCATGGTTGAGAGCTCTAGTCAACAATCTGCAAAGAGGGTCCTGGTGGAGTTTGACCTCATGACAGTGACACTTATTCCTCCTTTCCACATCACAAGACCAAAGGGACTGGCCCCTGAATACCCAGGTTGTATCTAGCACACAGGAATGCCAGATCTACTGGACTTGCTATTCTTTCTCCTCTCCTGGTTGGTTTGAGCCCTCAGACTGCTTGAGACAGTTTACAGCCAACACTGTGGCCATTATGACTGCCTCTTCCTCTGACCTCTTCTTTTAGAAAAGGTGCCACATCTGCTTCCTCTGACCTCTTCTTTTAGAAAAGGTACCACAACTAGCAAGGGGAAATTGAGGTCAAGTGAGTCACATAAATACACACTGTTTGAATATATCATAATGGTATTTAACACATTATGTTCTAACTTTAAATTTTTTTAAGTAAATTTAAAAAAACAGCTACTTACATGAAGAAAAAAAGAGAAAGTGATCATATATGCCTGGAGGCAGGCTCAGAAGAGACCTGCTGTGCCCTTTCTTGCCATGCTCTGAATGGCATATAGCAATGGGGACCCAGGATAATTTCTAATAGCTGTGTTTTGTTTGCTTTGTTTTGTCTTTTTGTTGTTGTTTTCTTTTAAGATGGTTTGTGGGAGGCCAGGGTGCCCACAGAATAGCAGATGATTCTCCTGCCTCCACTCCCAAAGTGCTAGTATTATAGGCTTAGGCCACCATACCCAACTTTAAATAGCTTAATTGTTGAAGGCAGCTTAAGTAATACAATTTAACTTAAAAATGAAAATTAAAAGTCTAGGTCTTAAATTATTGCCACAAAAATGTTGCACCTTCCACAAAACTAAGAAGTTCTATTCTTTATGAAGAGAATTGGGCAATGTTCATGATCTATTTAAGATAATCACATTCAGAACAAACAACAGAACATTTGCATTCTCAATCTTAATGAAAGGATAAAACAAGATGAATACTTTAACCATCAAAGGAAAAGAGAGAACAGACAATGAAGAAACATTTAAAGCAGAAACAATTTATGACAGAAGATAGATGACTTGTGGCAATGGACGTCAGCTGCCCAATTATCTCCTGTTCAAGACATTATTCACTAATATTCTAACACTGAAAAAAATATTCAAGGCAAACTAAAATATAAGTTTTAAAGAGACAGAAACAGAACAGATACTAACAAAAACTAAGTGGGAATGTAGAATAATTTAGAAAGGTATGGGGAAAGGCCAAGAATAATTCAAAATTTAAAATGATACACTGATAATAGCTAACACTGTAACTTATAAGAATCCTTACAAAGTTCAAAACTCAGTACTGGAGAGATGATGTGGAGGTTAAGAACACTGGCTGCTCTCATAGAGGATAGGCTTGCACATACCTGGAGGCTTCCAATAACTTCAGTCCCAGGGTGCTCTGTTTCCCTCTTCTGGCTCCTGTGGGCATTGCATGCACATAGTGCACATACATATGTACATACATACATGTAGACAAACCATTTGTAATAAAGTAAAAAATTAAATCTTTAAAAAAGTGAACTACACAAAGTTTTAGGAATGAGGCTGAGTATTATGGCACATGTATTTATTCCCAGGACTCAAGAGGCAGATACAAGAGGATTGGTCTACATAGACAGTAAATAAGTGGCCAGCCCAGGCTACTTATAGACACTGATTTTAAAAAAAATCTAATAAAATAAGAGGAACAAAAGTAGAATGAATATTATGCTTTAACAAAAGGTTTACAAATAAATAAAACAAACAAAAAATGCCATAATATGCACAATGAGAAAAAAAAAACCCTGTTCTTGGGGACTCACTCATCCAGTAGGAGAATGGAAATGGAAGAAACAGGAAATATTAGTCTCTTCAGCCTTAACTTTTGTTTATGACAATGAATTCAAATCTTTTTTATCTTTCCACCTTGCAAATTCTTTATGCAGTGTTTTAACCCCAGCTACCAGGCAGTAAAACCTTTGCTTACACAAAGGTCCTGCTGTATTCTCAGAACTTAAGTGGCCAATCCCTTCATTTCATTTTCTTTGCACTGATTCTTTCAAAACCCATGGAGGACTATGAGGTCAGATACCACTCAATGGGGGAAAAGACACAGTCATCATTTTCTGCTTGTGAGTGGCTCATCCTTCTGATCAGAAGTAAAGTTTTGCCTTGTGGAGATACTTTTGAGTGATTTTGTTCATAGTGACAAACTTATTTGTAACAGAAGAAATAAATCTGAGTTGAGTTTAAAAGGATGCATGATTGTGTACTAAGATAGAGTTGCTGGATACTTATGAAAAACAGGCATTTATGAATACTGACAAATGTGAGATTTTAAAAAATACTAAGTCACAAAGAACAGCAATGCATTTTGCAAAAAAAAAAAAAAAAAAAAAAAAAAAAAAAAAAAAAAAAAAAAAAAAAAAAAAAAAAAAAAAAAAAAAAAAAAAAAAAAAAAAAAAAAAAAAAAAAAGGTAAAGATCTTTGAAGCTAAAGAATGTAGTCTTGGGAAGAACCTCTTCCAGGTTCTTACAGCTCAACCAGAACTCCATGGGGTTCAAACACTGACACTGGGGCTTGTAGGCAACGTGGCCAGAGGCTCTAAACCACAGCCAAATGCGACAGATCCAGAAATGAATAAAAACCCAGAAAATTTTAAAATTAAGAACAAGCTCCAGTTTAAATAATTGGTCCAAGGAGAAAATTAAGATACAATAATAGTCCCTAGACAATTAGAACAATACACGCCATCATGTGTCAAGACAAATAAATGAGGCAAGAGAAACAAGCAAGGAAAATTAGAGCCATGACACTTGCATCTTTTATAAAAGAAAAGTTAAATAACAATGTTGTGCCTCCCCCACACACACCAGAAGGAAGGAAAGAGTAAAAAATAAACCAGAGAGGAAAACAATTTACTAAAACCCAAGGACAATAATCAAATGCAGCTCTCTTCAAAACATAAGAAACAATATGATAATGGTTTTTAATAAGAGAAACTGTATAAATGCTGGAAAATAAATTTGAAAATTTCAATAATTCCTTTATTATCATGTCTAAAAACTCAAAAGTGGAGCCCTAGTTTTACTGGTAACACCAATGCAAAGTATTAAGGTTCTCTTTAATGGTATTACACATGGTTGTTCTCATGTTGCAGTGGTGCTTACATAGTCACCAACACTACGTTCTACAAAACCAAAAGATTTTAACAAAGCTCTTAGTAGAACACATGCACTTGCTCTGCTCCAGTCATTATGTCTCCAGCTCTTGGAATGCAAGGACTTGCTACTTCCTGCTCTGAACTTTTCTATGCCTGATCTCTCTCTCCTTACTGCTTCCTTCCCTTGGATCTTGAATAATTTTGTACATTTCCCATATCAAAAAGTCCACGTGAAGTCTCTGTATCTTTCCAGTGTCAAAATTCATTGTAATGCACAGAGCTCACCACCCTAAATCAGCAGAGTCTCTCAAGACCATAACACCTCCAATGGCGTTCTTTCTCAACTTCTTCCTAACTTTCATGACAACTCTCTTTATAGTCTCTGTAGTGTTTCTATCACTGCTTGGCAGACAAGCTCCTAGGTTCATACCTACAAATTTTGAATGTGGGTCTTCCTCAAGGTTTTGTGTGTGTGGTATTCTACACTGGAAAGATTAGAATTCGGATAAACAGAGACTTTTTAAAGATAGTTACAATGTGTACAGTAACTCAGGGAGAGATTCCAAAGCATTTAGAGATTTTAGTGGTCTTGTCTCTCTAGGTCACTGGTGGTGGGTGAGGCTGGGAAGGATGAGGAATCCTCTTCAAGCCAGAAATAGCAGGTACAGAATTTAAACCCCAAAGTTGGCTGAGGCACATGCTCTTGAAGAAAAAAGCAGAGCACAGCAGAAGTCTAGAGAAAGTTCCTACATTCCTTCCAAATCCACAAAACAGACAAGGCTTTATAGTAAAATAAGTTTGGGTTTTATACAAAGCCAAATGCTTGGCTTTCCCCTAATATGTCTCCAAGTCTTCAATCTAGTAAGGCAGTTCTCTAAAGCAAGGTGAAAGGACTTGCTTTTTCCATGATTTAACTTCCTGCCCATGCTATGTGCTTTCTTTCCCTCTACCCTCTCTCTCTTCATACTCTTCCTCATATAGAAGAGTTTGCTGGGCCAGTGGAATGGAGAATCTATCGTGAGGACTCGTCCTATTCAGAACCAAATATGTGAGCTGGGAAGTCAATGGAACAAAACAGGTCCTCATTGTAAGAACCAGGGTTACTCTTGTGTAGAGGACCTGGACAGGAAAAATGTGGAGGCATCAGCTGAATCCTTTGCCTAGACTCTGGAGGATGCAGACTGAGGATAAAGACCTTACATCAACTGGAAGATATATATGAAAGAGTCTAATGTTGGGTATGAGCGCTCAAGAACTTTTCTGTTGAGAGGCATAGAGAAAGTTTGAAATAAGGTAGAAAGGATGGTGAGGTCATTCTCAGTCTAGGTGCTTCATTTAGCAAATGTGATCTTTCTGCTCCCTGAATACTAATATAACAACATTTTTTTCTTCCATGGATGGGTGGTAGATCTGTTTTATATATCAGACTTTGAGGTAATACAACTTGGTATCATGGAGAGGTTGACAGCAGGGTATAAAAATCAATCTCTCCAAGGCACATAGGTGGGCACAGGAGAAAATATTTAAGCTGTGAAGGTACTTTTCTGGTTAAGAGTTTGGAAGATTAGAAGGCCAGGAGAAATGCAGATGGTAGATGCTTGGCTCTTGGGAGGTAAGAAAGACAACATGCTAGCTTGTGAAATAAAACAAAAAAAGAACTTGGCTACATTCTTCCCCTGTCCTGAGAACTTGTTTCAGAATTAATTTAAAAGCAGTAGACAAATTTCTTTGGCAGAGAAAGTTTTAAGACAGCATGAATGGTATTCAACCTGTGGCATGGTTAGAAGTCACTATTCACATCCACAGAGACAGCAAGAAGTGGAACAAAAATAAGGTTTTTTTTTTATAAAAAAATGTAAATTTTGATGAGGAAGGTATGTGAGAAAGCTCTCAAACAAGGAGAATGCAAATGACAAATTATCCTCATTGAAACAATAAGAAAGCTACCTGGTGGCAAGATTCTGCCCATAAGATCTCTAAGTTGAGAAAGCCTAAACCCAGACTTGCCACTGCAGAGGCTATCTGCTTCTCAACAGACATTGTTTAGGGAAGTGTACTTCCAAGCCAGCACAAAGAGGCTGTTGCAATTGTGCTGTAAGTGAACGAGGCTCCTTCCAGAGCTGCAAACAAAGTGGCAGTGTTACCCCTCATGGCCCTGTTTTTGCAGGCGTAAAAATTAAGATGGAAGAGTTCATTGTTCCATGAGTTTAGAGAACATGTGATGCCAGATAGAATGTGCCAGTAGTGTGTCTCCTACATGGAGTCTCTGAGAGACTATTACATGAAGTTGTGAAGGTAAAAATCCTAGTTTCAGCAAAGACTCCCAAGACACAGGAGATGCTGAGAACATAGAATACCTGCTAAAGCAACCTACGGGGATCAATGGGTTGAAACCAACTTAAGAGATGCTATTGTGCTACAGGCAGCAGAGCTGGAGTGGTGGAGTTAGCTTGCCTGTTGGCGTCCAGATGATTCCATCAAGGCCAGACATGGGGCTACATGATTTGGTGTTTGCCTTGGTGTTGGTCTTGTTTTGGTCTGATCTTTATTTGCTATCCCCCATTCTGTCCTTTTAAAGTAGAAATGTTTACTTTGTACCATTTTTTAATGGAAGTATGTGATTTGCTTTATTTTAAAGGTCACACTTAACATCCTGCATTGGGTCTTAGAAGAGATTGGACTTGTGACTTCTGGATAGTGTTGGAACTGTTAGATACTATAAGGACTTTTCAAGTTGCACTGAATTTACATCTTGAGATGGATATGAACATATGGGAGCCTGGGACAGAATATTAGTATTTGGTTGTGAAATGTTCCCAACAGGTTCATGAAGACACACTGGGGAAAGTAGGTAACTGGAGGTAAGTAATCTATAGAAACTTTGTCTGACCTCCAGTGGAATGCATGTTTCTTATTCCTGCATGTATATATGTGAGTGATCACAAAGGTCTACAAAATAATAGACCTGGGAACTTTAGCAAATAGTCAAATTTACAAACATGGACACCTCAAATAACAAGTATCAAGAGTGTCTAGCTTCTGAATATTTTGGTGCTGCCACTGCTCCACTGTGGAAAAGCATACTTATTGACATATGTCAATTCATGTGTAATAAAACAGACCAGACCAGTACCTTGCACATACTAAGTACAGCACATTTGAATTGATGTGCTATTGCTAAGCTTATTAACCTTATCTGGTCTCTGTACCCATAACAACCGCTACTCTACGCTGTGTGTGACACGTACTCCGTGCTGTTATCTACTTTCCAACATACCACTCCCAACATCTGTACATGTTCCAAGGACCAGACCACACTGTATGACATCAGAAGCTACAGAGATTGTGCCTAAGCTGAGACTGCTAGATTTTCATCTCTGTAACTTATCTTAAATGCCACACTAACCGCTTCTTGACTGACACTATACTCTGTTCTACTACAATACTGGCCACATCACTGTTTAAACAGTAAGATTTAAACCTTATCTCTAATGACCCAACAACACCTTACAGGGCCAGAAATGTATCAATAACCATGAATATTTCAATATGACTTCATGCTCTGAAGAAACTCTTAGTTTAGAGGCCCACTGGCAGTGACTAAAATTAAGGCACCATGATTTCATGATTAGTAATCAGATCTTTCTTCAATTCTGAGAGGTGTAAAAAATAGTGAGAATTACTATGTTTCTGAACCCATAGAATGGTGGCAAAGTGATGGGTCAGCAACTCCCGAGAAGAAAGAGAAAATTGATAAACCACCAGACTTTCAAAGATCACTGCGCTACAGTCCTTCCAATTCAAGAAAGTGCTGTAGTTTTTAAAATACCCACAGATTTGACTTCTAGAAAGTACTGTGAGAATTTTGACAATTATTTACAATTTCTGGTTGAATTTCATAAGGGCCCAATGACAAATCCTTAAACATCGACCTAAAATGCACCAGCCACGTGGGAATGAAAATGTTTAAATAGGAAACTAAAAACCAAAGTAGGATTGGTTATAGTGGTGATGCGTGCCTGAAATTCCAGCACTAGGGCGGTGAAGTGGGAAGACCATGAGTTTGAGGCCAATCTGGGCAGTACAGCAAAACCCATTGGAAAAAACGGTGAAAGGCCAAAGCAGAAGTTTCTAATTCTGACAAAAAGGGTGAAGTGCCATTCTTCTCAGCCTTTCTCCTAACACCAAAGCCCTAGATCTAAGCAGCAAAGCAATGAAAGGCCTTAGGAAATGGCAGGAAGAGAACAGGCTTCTAGGACCCCAGACACAGTAAGTCCCTCCAACAAGGTACTGCACAACACCAAACTAGAATAGGCAGCAGGTTTCAGGAAAGAAACTCTGCTTCACCGACCACAGGGACACTATGTAAGAGGGTGCCCAAGAGAAGCAGGACTTTTTAACAGCACCCACTAGCTGAAAATGAAAAATGATAGTCTCTTACTACTAATTTTAGGGAGACATCAAGAGTTAGTGTCTCCCTCCCAGATTCTGACAGGGCTCAAGCAGTAATATGCCAATCCCCAGGACTGTGTCTGCTGCCAAACGAGAACTAAATTATTTCTCATCTGCTTAAAGTAGGTGATACACTGATTCTTCTATAAGGGGCAAAGCCAATAAATAAGGGCTAATGGGAGCCAAGTCCCTCCACACCATTATCAGTGGGGGTAAGAAGGTGAAGAGCTGGGGCTAGAGGTATCTGTTTTTCTCATGAAGAAAGCTGTGTCTGAGAGACCCACAAGCAGCACTACCGCCTGATGAGACAATGCATGTGGCCTCTTTCCTTCTTCATCCCTTACCCAACAGGGAAACTGCTCACTCAGAAGATGGCTAATCAGGATCCAAAGACACAGAATACGAGGCCGAAATACAATGGAGAGAAACTAGTGAGATAGATCAAGAATGAGGATAATGGCAACTGAACTGAGAAAAGACAACTTTCAATGAACTATTTTGTCTTAAGGCCTGTTCTGAGTGCCATGAACTAATCAAAGGAATAATCCACTAATTCGGTCAGAGCCCTCAGAACATGATCACTTCTCCAAAGTCTGTCACCTGAAAGCCAAGCCTCTGACACATGAGCCTCAGGAGGACATCTGAGTTCAAACCACAGGCCTTGCTCACACCAGGCCTGAGTGCCTTGCTCTGACACCGCAAAGCCATTCTTGGCTGACAACAATATGCTCCGCCACAAACCCTGCTTCTATTTTGTGTCAACCTCCTTAAATGCCAAGGGATTGGGCTTCAATCAAAGCATAAGTTCTGAAGAGAATATCTTCCTATTCAAAGTAACTCCTATATAAGAGTGGGCCATGAAACCTAGGACAGTGCCCTATACCAAGTGGGTGTCCACTACAAACGTGGAATAAACTTTAAAAAGTTAGGAAAGTGAGAACAAATCCACTAATAGTTTCAAAATGCTCTCAAGGCATACCTAGTCCAGTCAGTTTAGTTTTAGGTCATACCACTCCTTAATAAATGGGCTCAAGGATATTGAGAATCCTGTTGGTACCCATGGTAGGCTGGCACTGTCTTGGAAAAAATATATATTCTGAAGCAGAGAGTTCACAGACTACATCTTCTACTATGGCCATTTCCCCATCACACTGTTTTAGAAACTGTCTGGTCAGGATCTAGGATAAAACGTAGAACTAGGAAACATAGGTGTACCAACATTAATGGGCTTTTCTAAAGTCTAACACTTCCCACTCTGGACTTAGCCTTAAGAGAAGACAATAGTCAGAGCTCTCTCAGTAGGTTTAGTGTGTAAGGGGTGGGGCTTTACACCACAAGCTCTTGGTTCAGCCAGTGAGGGTCACATCTGACAGTTAAGAGAGGTTTGTAAGCTGGGCATGGTAGTGAATCCCTGTAATTCTAGCATTCAAGAAGCAGGAAAAGGAAAAAAATCAAGAGAACAATGTTATCTTTGCCAATGGAGTAAGTTCATGGCCAGTTTGGGTTCAATATATCGTCTTAAAACAGTAAACAACCTCCTCCTCGCGAAAACTTACAGCTAAAAAAGCCTGGAAATTACTTCCTTGGAGCAATGTTTGGTGGGCCATACCTTATTCACTACCCATTGATACCTGTGAGGACTCAAATTTGTCATTCAGAGCAATAAGGTTCAGGGTGTGTCGCTGGTAGAATGCTTGCTTAGTATATGTGAGGTCCACGGTTTAACCCTCAATACCAGAAAAAAACAAATAAAATAAACATGGCAATGGTTATCTGCAGACCCAGCTCTTGGAGCCCAGATGAAAGGTGGGGCCTGCCACAGCACAAGGCCTTTCCTGCCAGGAGGCCCCATTACTTAAGCTGCTATTGATAACCACATTTCAAGCCAGAAAGGCCAACTGTGAAATGAGTCTTCATTTCCATGCCATGTCCACATCAAGCAGTCCTGATCAGGCTATTGGAATGCAGAGGCTTTGAGGAAGAGCTCCATTTGAATGATGTAACCAGAAAAGAAAAACACAGGAGATGCAACTTGGTCAGATGATTCCAGTGGGGCCAGGAATGATTAGAGATGGCCTTCTGCCTATTTCAGATGTGTCTCTTCAACCCCGCAAAGGCATGCCAGAAACAAAAATAGACCTACACCTCAAGGAACCTCAGTGTTGCTCATAATAAATTCTTTTTGTGGAGAATACTCTCTGGTAATACTAAGACTAAGGGACAGAGAGATCCATCGGGGCCTTTAGCACTGGATGCCAGAGTACCATTCTGGCCCACCAGCTTAGGATCATCCTTCTTAGGTATGCGCCAACCTGAAACTTCAGGCACTATAGGCACCATCTATAATGAGAAATCGAAAGCTAAGACATCCACTTTAAAATTGTTTCCCAGGGGATCTCAGACACCAAAGCCCAAACACCCATACTCATCTGTGCCATGAAGAAGAGGGTAAGGGCCTCTGTCCTGCAAAAACCAGTCTATCCACCAAAATAGCAATTCAAAACATTTGTGACTAGTCAGTCCATTTCTTGGGTTCGCACGGGTGGGTGCTTCCCCAGACCCTTCCCACCACCCCTGCCCTAGTACTCAGTGATCCGTGAAGAACTTTGGACTCTCAGGCTCAAATGGAGCAAGAAACGTCTATCCATGCTCCTGTAGGACTTAGAAATAATTGGACAACTCCCCATAAGACTATACCTGGGAAGGAAGGGAAATCATCCCAGACAACTGAGGGAGTCTAGCTTCCTAACCCTACATAAACCCCTCAATCTACTTCCTCTCTGTAGTGAGCCAAACCTTTGTTCCTAGAAAATTCATGTGTTGAGGTCTAACCTCAATACTTTAAAGTGAGACTGTATTTGGAGATGGACCATAAAGGTGTAACAAGTTAAAGTGAGGTTATGAGGGAATCACTGGTCCAATATGACTTATATCTTAGAGGAGGTGGTTAAAACATACACATACACAGAGAAATAAGCATGTGAAGACAGAAAGAAGACTACACAAGACAAGACAAGAAGAGAGAAGCCTTAGGAGACCAACCCACCAACTTTCTCACCAAAGACTTCCAGACTCCAGGATTGTAAAATAAAATGAAATCAAATCTGTGGTTGAGTCTTCCCATCTGTGGTCTATTTCAGCAGCCAGAGCGAACACTCTTATAGGCATCTTCCCTTAAACTAGAGGCTCCTGCATGCCCTTTCTCAGGAAGGAAGGAAGGCTACTTCTGCCTTAGCTCTCTTGTACCTGCCCTGCCTGCATCTCCTGCTTATACTTAAGACTGGCCAAAAGCCTTGCAGGACTCCATTCCGAGGGCCAAACAGCATCAAGGTGTTCACCTCGACTTCGAGGACCAAAGTCCTCACTGATTACTGGCCCTTTGGTTCCCCAAAACTGTCTCCACTCACTTAGAATCAAAGTCAGCTCCAAAACTGGAAAAATCAAAGCAGCTATTATTGAACTTGCTGCATACTTGTATAGATCAGCATGTACAATCTAAACACACTCAGGACTAAAAACAGCTAAAGATATAAAAGAATATTCTTCTGTCCAAGAAGATAGTTTGACTTTCTAAGAACAAAACATGAAAGTAAATCCAGACAAGAAGTAGGTCTCCACTGTCATGTCTACTAATTTTAGGGACAAGTACCTAAATATACCAGTGGCTCCTAGCTCACTGCCTGAGTGTCTCCCCTATCCTAAAAGCAAGTGACCTCCAAGAATATAGAGCATAGAACTCTGTTCTCCTAAGAGGCAAAAAGTTTACCCAGAATTTAAGTTTTGAGCCTGACTCAAAACTCATATCACTTTCAGAGTCCCCTTAAGCTGCACTCATACCGTCAATCTATTCCAGTGATATGGCTGTTTCTCAGACCAGATACCAGCTCAGGGTCTAGGTATAGATCTTGGGGACCCTTGGCTCAGAAAACATTCTGTGTGGTTCATGAACTTTCTTACAGGAGGAATGCAGAATAGGAAGACCTTTAGTCTGATGTCTAGGCCCCAAGATATGCTCTAATTTACATTCAAGTCTTGTGTGTCAAATAGCTCAAGGTCTTGTTCTGAGCATGGGAAGACAGTGATGAATCCTAGACTTGCAGGAGATGAGCAATTCATCCCTCTTCTGGGCCACGAATTCTTTGCAGTGCACTGGGTTGATAGAAACCCTTATCACTGTGCATCTTAATCAGTTCTACTAGGATGCTACTGGATTTCAATAGTTACACATAATGCAAACAGTAACTAACTTGGTGAAGTGGTTGGCATGGAGCAAGCATATAAATAGAGACTCTCTGATGGCTGCTGCATTTCCACTGGTCTACTGATGACGTGGTTGCTTTGAATAGGTAAACACAATGAAGACACATCAACAAACCTTCCCCAGTTGTTAAGAGTAAAAATAAGACCCTTGCTAAAACTCTTACTTGTCAGTTGGTCTTCGTGGCATGTTGTTTGTTAAGAACCCAGGCATAGGACTCACAGAGCCCTAGTTTGTCTCCTGACATTACCCTGACTCAGCAGCCTACATGTGGGCAAATTACTTGCCTCACTGAGCTTCAGGGTTCCTAGTTATAAAACAAATATAAAGTAGAATCTCCTTATAGGATGTTTGTGAGGGCTAATGCACATAAAGACTGAGGACAAGCTCTAACTATGCAGTAAACATAAAATAAGTACCTGCTGTCACCATCTGTGACATAGCAAATGGTCTCCCATTATCAGATGAAAAGCTGGTAGCTTTTTAATAGCCCTGAAAAGCAGATTTAAAGCCACCAGAAAGACAGCTCATGGATCACATTTAATGCCCATATTTGGAGAGTTCCACCTCTATTGGATCTAATCTTTTCCTGGATTCTGGTAGGATGCCTCTGCCACATATGTGCCTTCAGGGTTAGAGACTTGGATTTTAAAGAGTATGAAGGCACAATATGTCGGTCAATTTCTAAGGTAAAATTGAAAATCTCAAATTCTAAGATAGCATTAAAAATTTTAAAGAAGTTCACCAAATCAACCATTTTTGTCTAGTTTCAAGAAAATAGATGTTAAGCTTTGTAGCTGAAAAGAACAAACAAAACACCTTTTAAGTCTTATAAATGAACCTAGTACTATACAACTCACCATAATGACTTCAGGGTTGACCCATAGCCACAAAGCCTGTACAAACACCTTTCCTGGACATTGCTTACCATGACCCCAGACAGAACCTACAGCAGTCTCTGGTACTGTTGCAAAGCAGATCAACATATCATGGTCATGGGCTGACCTTGACCATCCAGTCAAGGGGAGTCAGGGGAGACAGGCACCTACTGAGTCCAGATGAAATGCTTTTGTCTGTCTTCCTTCTAGTCAAGAAAACATGTCTCATGCAGCTGTCTAGTTTAACATGGCAAAAACTTAAGATCTTATTAAGGGAGATAATAACCTGGACAAAACAGATGTCATAGCTTACTCCAAGATTTTCCAGAAACAAGGTACCTCTTGATTCTTGTTTGGTATCTTTGGTATCTTCCAAAAATTCCTGAGCTAACATAAAGTGTTCCTTCTGTCTAGCTTTCACACACTAAATATTTAGAGTAATAACAATGACTATTTAGACACGCAACAAATTCCAACTTTCACAACAAAGATATTCAACCTAGTTGGTCACAGGGAAGCCTAGGCCTTCTTGAAGGGGGACAGAATAAATTTTAAAAGGTAAATTCCATATTGGAAAGATACCAGAGACTACTGTGTTTTCGCAAAGTAAGGTACTTAATAGGATACATTAAGAAATATATGAATACGTAGGAATGGAAGAAAAGGTAAATTTCTGAAAAAAACAATAATAAAATTTCAGCCAGCCTGTGTGGAGCCCTGAATTTGAAAACTACCATCTTGAAAGTAAAGAGAAAAGTGATCGGAGCAGAAAACTCCATTGTTAAAATACCTGCTTTGCAGGCATGAGGATCTGATTTAAGTCCCTGGATCCCATGTAAAGAGTCAAGCATGGGAGCCACAGATTCAGTTAGAGACCTTGTCTAAAAAAAAAAAAAAAAAAAAAGGTGAAGTACATGTATGCATGTGTGTGATATACGAACAAGAACATGCTCATGTGTGTGTATACATAAGGTAAATGGCAGATGTCTTTATCAATTGCTCTCCATCTTACTTTTGAAAGCAACATCTCTCACTGTGATGATGTCAATAAAAATTGTCCCCCATAGGCTTATGTATCTGTATATTTAGTGTTCAACTGGTGTATTTATTTTGGAGGTTATAGAGCTTTTAGGATGCAGAGCTTTGATGGAGAAAAAGTGTCATGGGGGAAGAGGGTTAAGAGTTTATAGCCTTGTTCCACTTCACTTTTATGGCTTCCATGTGAAAAAGTGTGATCAACTAGCTTCCTGCTTCAGCCATCTGCTTCCTCATCACCATTATGGACTCTCCCTCAGTTACCATAGGCAAAAATATACTCTCCCTTTTGTTTTTGGCTACAATATTTTATCACAGAAGAGAAAAGTAACTGTAATAACTCTCACTAAACCTAGAACTCACCAGTTCATCTAGACTGGCTAGCCAGCAAGCATTGGGGATTCTACTGTCTCTGTCTTCTTCACACTGGATTTACATGTGTATGGCCATGCCAACCCATTCTTGAGGGGCGAGTATTTTACTGAGTCATGTCCCTAGCCTTATTATTTTTTAAAAAAGAAAAATATGGTTAAAAAGAAAGTCCCAAATCCAAAACACAGCCAAGAAAAAAAATTACCTACTTGCTTAAGGATTTTGGTGATAAAAGTATAAAGCAATAAACATCCTTTACCTTATACATGGTATATGCTAGAAACTTCCAGCAGATACACAGACAGACACATACACACAATGGAGGAAAAAAGCAAAAGAAGGCCATTTCTATTACATCAAAGACAGAAAAGCCCACACATCATGAAACCTAACTATCTCAGGAGCCAAAGATCACATGGCGAAATAATGAACAGAAATGCAAAGGGAATGCTGAATAGGAAAACAGATTTTGAAAACATTCATTGTTATTTAGAGTTGAAATAAAGGACAATCAATTAGAACCAAGGTGAACACTCAATAAGGTTGCAATCTGAGAGCATGCTGTAACCATTCTCTCTCACTAGAGACAGTGTAATTGGTAAATGTGATAGCAAAAAGTTATTCATTCATAAAAGCATTTAAATAATATACTCCAGACAGAAATAAACATGGGATTCTTTGAAAAGAATGGAAGGCTTTTATGGAGGAACCTGAGAGAGGAGATGTAGAAACACACTTCCTTCATTGGAGGGAAATGCTTCTATTACCATTCCTATGAGACAGGGCAACACAGCTCAATTTACACTTAGTCTTCAGAGAGTTCCATTACTGAGCTGATCCTTAATGAAGAGGGACACACTCATGTCCACAAAACACAGAGAAAACATTGGACAACCTAAACTGACTTGCCGAAATCCTCACTTCTCTCAATTCTTTTCACCTGTTGGGCACCCACCAAAGTGCAAAGAGCCCTCCTCCATCTCTTCTACCTCTAGTTTTGCCAGCAACTACCCGCTTCTCTTCAGACAGAGAAAATTGTTCCAACCCTCAGTGTCCTCATTACCCACCCATCCCCCAGCATTGCAGAGCCCATGAGCCAAGCACCAGCCACACGCCATCCTTACCCATCTTCTGCTGAGATATCAAAATATCTGAGCCTAGATAATTTATAAATAGAAGTTTATTTGCTCATGGTTCTAGATGCTGCCAAGTCCAAGTGCATGGGCCTGGCATCTGCTTGGCATCTGGCAAGGGCCTTCTTGGTTCATCAGAACGGTGGAAGCACCACATGGTGAAATTCAACAAATATGCTAGTGTACACCTAACCTCTTCTTATAAACTCACTAATACCATCATGGGAATTGCTTATAACTCACCTAAACTTTATTACCCTTTCAAAGGCCTCAGAGCTCTATAGACAACTGACATATGAATTTGGTGATTTAGTTCTCAATAAACATGCAAAGGACAAATTCAAATTGTAATACTTACTATACTATGAATTCACCTAAATTTTCAACAAAAGTTCCCAGGTCTACTCTATCCTTTGTTCCTCTCTCTGCTTCGGGATGCCTAAAAATAGATGGCCCTCAACTGACTAGCTTTGCCTGTCAAATCTCCAGCCATGCCTGTTCCCTACAGCCTTGGCATATTCTGCCCTCCAACATTTTTCAACCATTACTTTTACTACCTGCAGCCTCACTGAAGAGGCCAAGCTCCCATCTGCCTCGACCTGTTCCATCCCTCCCCGTGACATGGAAACAACCTACACTCTGGTAATCTACTCCCCATTATGCCTGGGGCTCAGCCTTCTCACTCCCTCTTCCCCATCCTCCAAAAGCAGGTATGCTGCTACTGTTTTTCCTCCTGTGAACTCATTCTGTAGTGATTTCTTCATTAAGAAGCCATTTTAAGGTCAGTACCCTTGGTCCTGGTCACTACTCTGTCTCAGGACAGGACTAAAAGCTTAAATTCTGAACACATGAAAAAGGTCCCCAGAGTAGAGAACTCTTAGATGGTGTGGATAGCCACCAAACAGTACAAAGGAGTCTCTGGCCTTCAGCAAGCAAGTCACAGAAGTGGCTGGGAAACCAACCCCTACAGGCAAGGAGGTAGTCTCTGTCTTCATTCTTTCCCTCCACACCAACAGGAGAAGACACAATTGCTAAGAGGTGCCTCACAGTGGTTGGCAAAGGCATCCCAGTGGTAGGAAGAGGTGGGAAAAAGCTAAGGAGCAGAACTAAGAGGGCATCGTGTTTACAAAGAGCAAAGTAACAGACTGGTGTGTGGCCACGTCTACACAGAAAAATTCAAAGACCGCCAACAACACTGGCCCTTACGGCCACTACACAGAAAAGACTACAGGCAGGAATAGAAATCTTACTTTGCCAACCTGAAGGTTGGAAGTTTTAAAATAAGGACCAAGAGTGACTTATCTTATTTTAAAATTCTGCTAAGTAAGAGGGGTTTTAGTCAAGTTTCAAACTAGTGGTCTCTTCCTCTTCTGCCTCCCAGGCCTCTCTCTGCAGGAAGGCCCCATCTGCTTCTGCCCTAGAGGAGCGCTCTCCCTCCACACACCTAAACACAATGGGCCTATTAAGTGCTTCAGGCCAAGTCACATGAACAGAGACTACACAGGCCCTGCTCTGTGTGTTGCTTCCAGAAACTTGGAAGAACTTAGCCCTCAATTTTCTTGACTTTCTTTTTTTTTTTTGCTCACGCTTTTTCTTTCTTCACTAAAGGGGTATTTCTTTCTTTCTTTTTTAAGGAAAGCATATAAAGAGCAGGACTCAGCAGACCAGCTAGACCATGTGATGGCTACCATCATGAGCTCCTCACCACTGTTGCAGACTGGGCTCTCATCTGCTTCCTATCTCAGGAGCAGAGGGAGAGTTGCCCTACCATTACAATTACATTCCACCACTGACTCCCAAACCTGTAGTCTGCTGCCCACCCTAGTATCTAGTACCCCCTACTCCCAGGAGTGATGCAGATAGTATCTAGCAGACACTAACTAGAGCTTTGTAGAGTAAAACTAACATGCTATAACTTGGAAAAACAACTGTGGGAAGCTTTACTCTATACCCAACTTTGAAAATTAGGAAAAGCAAAAATCCCATGCCTGTCTTCAATTCTCAAGTGAACTTCAATTTTAGAATTAATTGTCCTAAAAAAAAAAAAAAAAGCATTATCACTTCTTCTTCCTTCTAGAAACCTTGTAATGGCCAGCAGCTGTGTGGTATACACAACCTTATATAACATTTTGTTTCAGTAATAGTAATGGACTTAGGTATCACATACCTCTTTTAGACTGGATCTAGCAGGGAATGAATAAGCGCCTAGCAGGATGAGGGTTGTGATTATATTAGGCTTTGAAATTCTTTCATTACTGAATTAATTAATATTAATTATTGAAATAATACTTTCTGTGTGTTTGTCATAGTCTCAGACTTAACAATCTTGGTTATATCTCTAATTTGGGTTCCAATTTTGGAATTGGAACCCAAGTTCCAATACAATCCATAAGCAGTGTCGCCAACTCTTTCATTGCTCAAGACCCAGGAATGAAGAGCTCGGAAAGACAAACAGCCTGTGGCATGAATGGTCAGCCATGACTTTTATCAGTTCTGCAAAAACTGCCCGTAAGCAAGTCAGGTGTTTAAACGTCTGACGGAGCTTCCCCTTAGGGGGAACCTTAAGCTGCTGACCTTTGCTCTTCAGGCAACAAAGCCCTCTGATGGGATATACTACAGCCATATCTCTGTGGCCCTGAAAGACCGCCACAGACAGAAGCCATTGAATAAAAGCTGCTTTCTCTGCAATGCCTTTCCTTCTAGACTCCTTACAGCCTTGAATGTACCTAGTTCAACAGGCCACCACACCACTGCCCATCCCACCACTGCCAAGTGGCTCACCTTTGCTCTGAAATACTCTCGGATAGCCAGAACTCCTTTTTAAGAGACTACAATAACTTTTTTCTTGCTTCTCTCTCATTCTTTTCTAGGTGGAGGTTGACTTTTCTGAATTCATAGGGCATGTGATTGACAATCCAGCTGCTTTCTTCTACACTAGGCTAAAAGGACTTGAGAAATGGGCAGTAGTCTCTCTTCAAATTTTTTGAAACAATAATCCACTTTATACTTATGTTGACATTATACTATGTTGTTTCAAAGGGAGGGAAATTTTAAAATATATTTGCTTTGATGTCTCAAATGTCAAATACTGGCAAATATAGCTCATTTGGTAGAGTGCCTACCTTCCATGCATGGCCATGAATTTGTTACCCAGCACTGCATTAAAAAAAAATGGGTGTGGTTTTGCAAGCCTAGCACTCTGGAGACAGAGCAGAAATTCAGGGGCATCCTTAATTAAATAGCAAGATTTACTTGAAAACAAGGAGAGGGGATGGATATCAACAAATGTATCTGTTTAACCAGTTCTTTAGGCATTTTAGTCATGTTTAAGGACCAATGGGTCTCAGAATGTAAAACTTATAAAAATATTTCACATACAATGCTCTTTGCCTCTGTAGTCCCTAAAACTAAAGTAGCTCACCTGGGAACAAAGACCTCACCCATTGCCCAGAACTTCAATGCACACCCTAGGAGGACAGTCTAAGGGAAGTCAAGCCAGCACCTTGAACTCAACCCTCCAAGTGAGCACTAAGAAAAGAAAGTTGATAGGATAAGTCCCCTTGTCATGGTAACTTCTTCAAGCACACCAGTTTTCATAAGTTTTCACTTGAGACACAGCTGTGAATATGAATATCCCCAAGGCAGACCATGTGCAGTATAATATGCTGCACATGACCAACAGCCTAGGGCCAGACAATCCCTTCACTCTGCTATCTGTCAGGGGCCTCTAGAATAGAAGTCAGCACCTTGACAAGTGGCTCAGCTATACTTCCTGAACCCTCACTGGCATGTTGATTCTGGCCAAATGTACAGCCCCACCATGGAAAAAGTTCTTTAACTGCCTTCTGGACAAGTCACAGACATTGGGAGAGACAGAAGGAAAATGTCATACTTCTAGTATTTCCAGTTTCCAAGAAAATTCTAGCCCTGCCTACAGGTAAAATACAGTCCAGATGACAGACAGCTTTTTTTGGGGTGGCCAACACCCAGAGCTGTCCATCTTCTCTTTGCCTAGGTAAACTCAGAGGCTAAGCTCAAAAACATTAATGAGAACCCTAAACCAGATCTTCCTAGCTACAGAGGAACAACAGCACTGTCTAGCTTATACTGACACACACTATCTATGCCCATGTGCTCCAAATGTGTGACCTTAAGAGGCCAGCATTTGCTGCCTGGGAGGAATGAACCATGAGGCTCCAGTGAACAACTGTGCATCCCAGGCCTCCCAACGGGTTGGAACATCCAACCACGTTCTGCCTGTGGTCAGGCCACCACATCCGGGACTGAGCACAGCTCTTCAAGGATCTATTTCTGACCTGGGGACATGAGGCACTGTCCAAATGGGGCAAGGGCCTTATCACACTTAATACTTCTCCGGAGGGCCTGGTATAGTACAGTGTAGAATGTTCTCCCTTGAAAAGCTAAAGTTGGCCCTGAGAGAGTGGTATAAACTAATTTAACTTTAATGTCCCAGGCATACTGATCTGATACTAAACGAAGAGTGATGGTGGTAGCATTTTCAGACAATCTTGCCATCATCACTATCTTTATAGCCTCAGAAATGAAAAAAAAAAAAATCATGGCACAGTGTTCCAAAAGGTCACAGTGACAAACCCCTTACAGGAAACCATAGGACTATCAACCAGTGTGGATTCTTCCTTTAAAATTATTCCTGGGGAAAGGAAATTGAGTATCTTCTACCCAATATTGTCCTAGTACTGTGAAATACACAAATGATGTCACACTCAATAGTGACATAGTTAAAGCATGTCCCCTAAGATGGAGAACAAGACATGTCCTTCCCTTTACTACTTTTACATAGCACAGTTTAGTTTGAAAGCCCTGGTCAGGACAAGTACGAGAGCTAGTAGTAACAATAACAGGAAAGACATCTAACTAAAGAAGACAGAAGGAAAGTTATCTCTGTTCAACTTGGAGACAAAAGTACAGGGGAAAAATCCTTATGGTGGGATTTGATACTAGTCCCCTCAGATATAACACCAGGATTAGAGCTATTAAAAGATTAAAATAAATTTAACTTTATCAAAAAAGAGGAGCTTGGGAATATAGTTCAGTGGTAGAGTACTTACCTGGCATGTGTGAGGATCTCAGTTCACCCCTCCCCAACAAAAGAAATAAGTGTGCATTATACACACTTACCCAGATAAAACCTCTAAGAAAGGCAAAGCACACCTAGGATGTAGTGTGTGTGAGAGACTGCAATTCAACAAATTGAAACTCAAAATATCAGAAGATACCATTTCATATACTAAGATGAACACAATAACAACAGAATAAAAGTGGAAAAAGGTAGACTCTCATATATTGCTGATAACAATGTAAAATTATCTGGCCACTGAGGAAAGTTTGGCAATTCCTCAAAGGCTAAACACAAAACTACTAAATGAACAAATACTTCCAAGTCTGGATATATACATCAGGATCTAGTGGCTGGAAAAAGCTAACATCAAGTTCTGCTCTCTTTATAACTCCTGGCTTCTAAGATGGCATCTCACTGCTCTGCTGACCACAGGGACAAACATCTGTACATACACTAAGAGCAGAAAAGAGCAGATCTACTCACTTAATCGTTTTTAATAAGGTCATAATCCCATTCAGGTCTTTGACTCATAATTTATTTATCTCCTAAGAGCTGCAACTTTTAATGCTATTGTATTAGTAAGTTAAGTTGCAACACAAGAATTTGGGAGCATACATTCAGACCACAGTGGTGCACTTACTACAAATATACTAAATAAAATTAAGTTGAACACTTTATATGGGTAAATTTCATGATGTGCAAAAGTGAATGGAAGAAAACATGACAAAAGGCTACTGTCATGAAGTAATAGTCAAACAGGGGCTTCTGTGTCCCAGATCTTCACGTTACCATAATCACACCTTCTCTCAGAGCATCACAGTACAATGAAGCACAGTGAAGTTTCTGGAAAGCAGTGTCACAAAGAATCTGCATTAGCCCACTGTTTCTAAGCTTCCTGGGCCATGAACCTTCAGGAAAGCACTAAGTTGCCCAATATCTCAACATGACCAGGATGATTCTTGATAAAAAAGGTGACAAGGAATGGGGCCCAAAGTCCAATGGTCTCTCTTAATACACCCATTGAGCAACTAAATAGGCATGAATGCAAGAATTCAGTAGTGCTTTTAGTACTCAGGGAGGTATTTTGGTGTGAGAATTTTTTGTTTTAAAGGAGTACTAAAAAGTGGTGGGGTAGATTAATAAATATAAAATATAGGGGCACATGTCCAAGTAAGATGAAAGCTAATTTTATGTCATTTCCCTTAACAGGGTTAATAAATGAGACAATTTAGACCTACCTACCTTTCAGGACACAACAAACTTCATGCCGACAGAAGACAGGGCCAGAGTGCAGTCTGCAGCCTCACTCTTTGTTGTCTCAGTTGACACTGTGAAAGGCCCTTCCTGATCCTTACCTTGTACTAAGAGATGAAGGCACGGGCCCCTGGGGAAGCAAGGTGTTACGTATACAAGTGCTATTCAGTGGTAGAACGCTTGGTTACAGTGCCCAAGGTCTGTGTTCAATCCTTAGCAAGGAATACAGAGAAAGCAGTGGCACAGAGAAAGGCGAGTAGTTTCCTAAGCAATTCAAGATATGAAAGGTTTATGGCAGGCTGGAGAGATGGCGTAGTAGTTAAGAGCACTGGCTATTCTTCCAGAGGTCCTGAGTTCAATTCTCAGCAACCACATGGTGGCTCACAAAAGGTTTCCAGTAACTGAAGAAAGAGCTACTACATAAAACCTACAGAAATGCCAAGAGTCCAAGAGACACTCCAAGTATTTATAACTGAAAACCTGATTTATAATTGAGTACATTTAAGAGTGTTACTTGCAAGCAATGCTGGTCCGAAAATCAGAGCTGGGCCCCACACCACACTTACTGCAGCAGATTTTAACAGGCTCTGAGTCTTAATGCATGCCAACCTTAAGGAGCACTATTTTCTAATAGTGAAACAGTGTTAAATATTAACAGCTAACAGTATTAACATTTAACTTCTCAGAACTGAAGCTTGCTAGCTCTCTTCAGGACAATAAATAAATATTAATAGCAAGCCTCCCTCTTTTCTTGCTTTAATTTCTGTGGTTTCTACCTGTGTCCACCAACATGATATTAAATGAAAAATTCCAGAAATAAGTAAGCTGAGCCTAATTTATAAATAAATTTTTATCACGAATATGAATAGTGCTGCCATAGTTTAGGTCTAAATGTCTTTCAAAGAACCACAGGTTAAAAGAGTTGGTCTTGCAGCTATAAAAGATGGCTGCAACCTTTAAGATGTGGGGTCTATAGGAAGATTTTAGTCTTTGAAGGGGCTCTGAAATGTCCTCCTCAGGCATCACAAGGTGAACCACTTGGCTCTGGGACATATTCTCCTCACAGGATATATTATGTTGTTATAGGCCCAAGAGAACGGAAATAAGCAACTATGGAAGGAAACCTCTGAATCCATGAGCTAAAATAAGGCTTAACTCCTTTTTAAATTGGTTCTCCCAAGGTTTTGTAAACACTGATAGAACATGATTAATTAACTCAGCTACTAGAGGTAATTCAAGTATCCTCTGGGGATCTTGTGGTACACTCGTATGGATGAGAAGGACTCTTGGACACCTGTGTTTTTCTGTTGAGTCATCCTGACTATCCCTGCATTTTTTTACATTTCATTTATTTTTCATTACCTATCAGTTACTTTTCTCTTATATTTGCTACAGTTGCTGTGACAAAATGTCCGCCAAAGCAACTCAGGAAAGGAAAAATTTTATTCTTGGCTTATGGCTTGAGAGTGTACAGTCCATCACAGAAGGAAGGCACAGTGGAAGAGCAGCTGTATGTTACAAAAGCATGAGACAACTATTTCAATTACATCAAGATGTAGAGAAAACTCCAGTGGGAAACAGGTCTACCTACACACTAACCCAAAAGGCATACCTGCTAGTAGTAACCTACTACTTCTGTTTCCTGAAGGTTCTACAATCTCTCAATGCACTCACACCAGCAGGGGACCCTGTGCTCAAACACATGAGTCAAATTATAGCCATTAGTTTCAACCTAGGTTGAGGAGAACAGACCAAAAAAGCAGACTGATTCCTCAAACATCTGTTGAATGTGACAAGAGGGATCCTGTCAAAAGCCTACAAGGCACTGCTTGCAATTCTCACCCCACTTCAGTGCCAAACAACTGCTTGCTTGAGCTTGTATTAGCCATCATGGCCACGGCTAGCAAAGGCAAATAGCTACTGGCCTAGTACCAAAATGGAGAGAAATCATGTGTAGGTGACTTAAAGTCCCATTTATACCATCAGGATTTTCTTTCCTCCCCAATATCAGGTTTCAGCACGAAGCATCCTGAGTTCACCCCTGTTGCTTCTAATGCCTGCAAGCAGCTCGTCAGAGACTAGGAATATTCCTAAAGAAGTCCCTGCCCAAAGAAGCAGGAAGGAACCCACCAAATGTCAATTAGCTACCGCCTAACCCAAATTCATCCTTTTCTTACTAATTAACCCCCATCAGCCTAAAGGGAGGAGCAAAGTCCATTCAGTAGGAAACAAGGAAGGAGATTACTGAAAAAATTTCAAACCTCCCTGGGAAGGAAGGGTTGAGGCATTGATGGCTTCAAGAATAAAGCAAGACATTGGGTCTTTCCACTTGCACACACAATTCTTAACTTATAATGGCTTGTAAATTAAAAATAAGAACAGCACATAATACTCTACAGGGCATCAATGCAATTCAATACACTGTGGAATGTTAGCCTTATATTCTTAGGGCTAGCTGGGAACCATACATGCTGCCTTAGAACAGAAACATGAGAGAATATTATAGAATATTGCTAACCCAGGGAACAATCAAAATTCAAAATACAGATTCTACTGAATGTATGCTGTTTATACACCATCATAAAGCTGAAACCTTTTAAGTCTGGGTTAGAAATTATAAGCATAGTACTCACTTATGAAATCTCAAAAATTTTAAATTAAAAATATTGAGTCAAACTATCATGTCATCATGCACCCTCTGTAGTATGTTCTATGAATTACAAGAAATGCAGATTATCAAAACAAATTTGGATGGGATAAGTGGCCAAACCAACCGTCAGATTTGCCTTTTAGTGTCCTGCACTGGTTGAAGCTGGAATCCTGGGGCCTAGGCCAACTCCTTTTTAAAAATATGATGAAATAGAGAACAACATGGCTCATACAAAGGCCTCTTATGACACTCTCCCAGACCTCCCAGAGTCCACAAGGCTCAGACGGCTTCCACACCATCCCTCATCTTCCTGTTGTTCCTTAGTTAGGCAGTAACTCCACCAGATGAAGTTGCCAGCCTTTTGCCCTAATACCCCAAAGCACATGTGGCTCAGACATAGCATCTCTTCAGTTTCATGCCCATTAAGAATCAACCAAGGGGGGCTGCTGAGATGAGTCATCAAATAAAGGCACTGGCCACCAAACACAGCCAGCCAGGTTCAATCCCCAGGTCCCACCCCATGAAAGAAAAGAGCTTACATTATCCTGTGACCACCACACATGGTCTGTGCGTGAGCACCCCATCCTCATAAATTAAATGTATAAATTTAAAAACAGTTTTTAAAGAATCCCCAAGGGATCTCAAGGTGATGGTGGATTCCATTTTTTCAGATCCTACAAAAGCTTAGTAGTGCCTGAAGATATACACTGAGTAGTATGAGCTCCAACATCATGCCTTACCCCCCCATCCCTGTCACCTTAGTCTCTCAAATGCAACAGTGCTAGTCCAAGAAAGCTCCCTAAGACATTCTTTCTAAGTCACAAGCATGAAACTGTCTGGCTTTTGTGTGACCACAAGGGTTGAAAGTCAGTGAATTCAGACTGTCGCCTAAATGTCACCTAATTCTAAAATTCAAAAGATGCACTGTTGTCTGAAATTTTAGAAGCCCAGTTCTGGGTGGTAATTACATGACTGTGAGAAGAGTGACTGGTGATGGAAATCCTTAAGAGAGGGTTTAGGAACAAAAATAACTCACATTTTAATTCTACCAATCTGGCACTTCTCCCACCCCTTCAAACTGGTAGTGAAATTGCCATTAACTCCATCTGCTGCCTTCTTCTAACGGTTAGTGTACAATTCTCAATACTCCGAGGCAGGATCTATAATTCCTATTTTCTAGCCCAGATACAGGGAGGGGCAAGAAGCACAGCAGGAATTCAGCCCAAGCTTACACAGGGTCCTCATATCTACCCTGGAATTAAGTACATAGTTGTATGGAACCTGAAAAGGAAATGTCACTTACCACCTTTCCATTCAGGTCTGATGAAAAAAAAAATCCCAATAATCCCATCCCCCAGCCTACCATCACCCCCATCCCTCACCCCATTTACTAAACACAAGGCGCCAGGGCTAAAAGGTAATGCATAGGACAGTTACCAAAATCATCCAAACAACCATACAAAACCCAGCACCGTCAACACTGCTGAAAGCAAAAACCAAAACCAAAACCAAAAAAAAAAAAAAAAAAAAAAAAAAAACCAAGAACATGCAAACATGCAGGAAGTAAAGACAGAGCCTGAGGCCCCTGGCTACCAACAGGTCAAAATCCCTGCAGTCATTCACTGCGTTCCAGATTCAGACAGAAAAAAGAAAAAAAAGAAAAAGAAAAAGAAAGACGAAAAGAAAATCACTCACTTTTTACTCACTGGTCCAGGAATGAAACTATTTGCTAATACAGACAGCAACGTCTCCAGCTAGAAGCTGCGTGGGTGAATGCTCTGTCCAGACCTCTTATCAATACACTGGCAGTAGCTCCCACCATCAACAGAAAAATGGCAGCTGATGAGAAGGGCAGTCAAAATGTAAACAGGTGATCTGACTGTTTCTCTGAAGATCTACGTCAAGGGACAACAAATAGCCGCTATGGTCATGTGAACAATTTGTTGAACTCAATCAAAAACATAAAAACGAATGGCAAAATCTCTATCATTCAATTTTAATTAATTGCTATTTTCATTCAGTAAAATAAGAGGTTTATGGATAAAGATACACAGTGAGAATGTGTATTTATCCCAAGATCCTATACTAGACTACTCTCTATCGAGGTTTAAAAGAGAACCACGCAGACCTTAGATCCTATTTTTAACAGAGAAAAAAGGTTCAGTTACCCCAGATGCCCGTGTCTGCTCACAGACCAAGCTGGTTCGTACAACCACTGCCCACCACTTGGCTGAGAACAGATGCTACGTTTCTACGTTCCAGTTACAGGTTTACGTGGGTACAGTTACTACTTGTTACATAATATTATAAAAAAATCAAGATTTAAAATGGTTACATAAGACTATCCTACAGCGACGGTCCACCCAAGCTCGCGCGATCCCGGACCGTAGGCGAGCTGGTAGGCGAGCCGGCAAGCGAGCCAGCAGCCAGCAGCGCAACAGCGCGCCGAGCCCGCGGCCATTCGTGCTCGCGAGCTCGCCGGTGTTGCTCACCAGTCGGACCTTTGCAGATCTCGGGAGGCGAACCTTTTCCAAACGACCACCGTGACTTCAGCTTGTCTCCTCTTACCCCTAGACCCCCGGAACGCTGCGGATGACGGAGCCCACCTGCGTACCTGGAGAGCCGGCTACCACAGCCTTCACCGCACGGGGTCGCTGCGTGCGCGCTACCGGCCAGCGGACAGCTCCCGAACTCGGCAGTGCCCAGCGCGTGGACAGCGCTCCGCATGGACAGCGCTCGGCCGCGCGGCTCGCTCAAGTTCGCCACGGCTCCGCCCCAGCTAAGGGCCTACAGCGCAAGAGGACGACTCTGGGGCCTGAGAAACGCAGAGGCCGGGCAGGCACGCGCCGACACACCGCAGCGGCATTGCCGCACTGACACGCGTGACACGCGTGACACGCGTGACACGCGGCAACACGCGTTGACACACAGCAACACGCACTAACACATGAGCTACATGCGCCAAAACAGGCCGACAAGCTCCGGCTCCTATGCGAACCAATAGGGCCCGGAAAGCCCAGACATGAATGAAAAAAAAAAAAAAAAAAAAAAAAAAAGCGGCCGGCACGCGCCAAAGAGGAGACCGGCTCGCGCCAACACAATCCGGCACGCGCCGGCATCCGGCACGCGCCAACACAATCCGGCGCGCGCCAGGCACGCGCCAACTTAAGCCGGCACGCGCCAACGCAAGCCCGGCACGCGCCGGCACGCTCCGGCACGCGCCAGCACAAGCCCGGCACGCTCCAGCACGCTCCAGCACGCGCCAACACGGCTGACACGCGCCCACACGCACAGACACAGGCAGACACACGCAGGCACGCGCCGACATGGGCCAACACGCTAAGCGAAGCGACGTAGCCTCCCAGGAGGCCATCCTGGCAAGGGTGCCATACCTCCCCGCCCCCCAAACATGCCTGCCTGGACCCACCCCCATCACTGCACAGGTGCTGGGAAGCCTGTCCAGCAGCGCAGGTCCCTGGTCCTCTACCGCTTTCCTCAGCTTCTAGAGGACTGACTGGGCACCCCTGACGACCAGGAGGACGAGGGACGCGGCTGGTCCTTGCGCACTACGGGAACCCCAGGACCAAACCCATGTGATGCAGCCACGCCCCGAGGCCCAGCGGGGGCCCTCTGCTGCCCAATCCCTGGATCCCTGGTTCTCATGGCAACCCTGAAGAACCTCTTACTCCCAGCTTCTCGTCCTCCCCTCCCCCACATCCCCCTTTGCTCTGATGGGCAAGAACAGGAAAGCCGCCCACAGATCGCATGACGCCAAAAGTCCACCATGTCTACCGATTAAACCACATACAGAGCTCAGAAATGGGTGGTGAGCCCACCAGAAGTCAGCAATGACACCAGCAACACCATTTTCTTGACCTGTAATAGGAGGGCGTTCTGAATGACTATAGCCCGCCAATCTCGGGATCCAGAATCATTTTCATTTCAAATCCTTTCTCAATATGTCAAAACAAGAACACTGAAAAAGGGAGAGGCCCATTTTGGAAACAAACACACCATTATTTTATCTCGGTGAGAAAGTGTGATTCCATATGTAGAGTTAAATAAGAAAATAATGTGCTATAGCAAGCATCTAATATGCACTAGTCTCCCCCCCTCTCTCTCTCACACACACACATACACACACGGCTGCAACAAAGGAAGCAACAGTAAGGTTAGGAAATACTTATGGTTTTATATGCATGTACACACACATACACACACGGTTTCTTAGTATTTTCAGGAGATGAGTTCAGGAACCCTATAGGTATCAGAAAATCTACAGAAGCTCAAGTGTCTTCTGCTTTAACCATCCATAGATTTCTAATGTCTGACACAATATAAATGCCTATAAATAGTTGTTATAGTATATGTTTTATATATATATATATAATAACATGAAAAAGTCTGATCATGTTCACCAGAAGCAATTTTTCTGAATATTTGACTCAGTGTTGACTCAATTTGTGGATGCATAACCCACAAACACAGAGCAAATACACACACACACACACACACACACACACACACCATGTACACATACACACAGGCTCACAATAAAGCAAGACAAGGTTGGAAGAGGCTGACTCTTATAGAGCTAGGAAGTAGTAGATTTTACACCTCTGTCTAACAGAGAACATGAACAGATAGATGTTGTAGATGGCAATAAAAAGGGTGGCATTCAACAAACAGATCTGGAAACTAAGGTATACTATATAGTCTTTACATCTGCAAAGGGAGTAGGAAGCTTTGAAAAGACAATCTAGGCACTTTCTGAGGCAAAACAGAAAAGTTGCACCAAGGCAAGCAGCCTTGAAGGTCAGCTCAGGTCCCTAAAGATCACAGTAAGAGTGTGGGAAAACTGAAGATGTTCTCTAGGCAGCAGAGCCTCCAAAGTAGTCGTCATGCTACAGAATTCCTTTATTGTAAAGTCAATCAAAGAAAAGCAGGTTTGAGGCAGTTCTAAGAGTGGCCACTGGCAGTGCTAAGCCCAAATCAAAGACAAGAAGCCCTTCAGTCTGGCCTGCTCTAGAAAATGTGCTATTTCACACTGGCTATAGCCTGAAATCTTAACTTTGACTAGGTATTTCTTTGGTGGAAGATGCTGAGGAAAGCACCACCAGGCACAAAATGACAGTCAGAAGCCAACCTTGAGACTGCAGAAGTTAAGCACAAGAGCAGGGAGATCAAAGAGCTTTCTTAAGCTCATGTTAAGCTTAGAGCACAGTCCAGGGAGGGAAAATCTGGGTTCCAGGATTATGTTCAGTTCTAATAGTCAACTTACATAGGTGGCTTAGATGTCCCTGGGCCTTCCTGTTTGGCTACCCAAAGCTAGGATGGGGGAGGAGGATGGGAGAACAGGGTGGGGGGCATTCCTCTGCCTAAATATGACACCTACCCTACAGCCTCCTGGCCTAGAAGAGCAAGCCATATAGGACAAAGAGCTCAGCTGCCACTCTTCTCTATCAGGGGGAAAAAAGGCAAAGGGGAAATGGTCCAATGATGAGTGAGGAGGAATCCAGAGATGCCAGGCCTGTGCCTTCTAACCTACTGGACACCTGGTTTTACTCAGTTATGACATCAAAGCCAGTAGATAAGAGGTAAGATTTATCAAATGCTTAAAAGCTGAAATCTAACTGGAAAACAGAGATGAAATTTGGTGTACTCAGCAAAAGTCCAAAAAGTCTCAGAAGTTAGCGCCATGACTTCTGCAAACACAGACAAGGCAGATTCCAAAGCAAGAAGCAGCAGCCATCTAGGAAGTTAGAACCAGGGTTTTCACCCTATCCTCAACAGATCCCAAGAAAAGCGGAGAAAGTCATTGGACATGGGTCAGCAGGCTTAGGCAAGCCTTTGGTCCCTCCAATGGGTCTAGTGAAAGTCCCCAAGAATCATTCCCTGTAGAGTTATGGAGAACTCTGAAGTTCTCAGGGGTGCCTCACTTACTGGGACAGAGGCTCAGTTAAAGCCACCATTCATACTGAGGTCTGCAGGCTTCTCAGCCATATGCTTCTCAAGTGGAAGAATAGAAAGGCCCTGAAAGAGCCATACAATGACTCTAACATGAGAAAGGGGACCCTTCAGCAGGGACATAAGCCACTCTAGCTTTCCAAGGGTGAGCTATGGGCTTCTGCCTCCCTGGGATCTGTCCACCATTTTGGTGCCCTGTAGCATGCATGAGAAGCACTGACCTGTCTACTCAGTCCCTATAGGCATCAATGGAGCAGCAGCCTGACAGCAGCAAGAGGTACCAATGAGAGAGACAACCTTGGACCCCAGCTTTATAGTCAGTCCAAGTCAGTACTATACTGCTGCTGCTGCCAGTCCATAAAAGGTGGCTCATTAGGCCCTCTGCCTTCTACCCATCCCCCAAGGCTCATGCTACTTCCCATGAAAAGTTAAGACACAAAGGAGCCAAATAAAACAAAATAAAAATTTAAATTTAAAGAAACTATGTAGGAAAAGTTTTAAAATATATTATTTGTAAATGAGATAACAAGATACTGTACAATGATACCAGAAGGTTATACTATTTTAAAAGAACACTTGCTATCTCTGGGTACCAAGGTGTCACCATAGATGACTAAATGGCTAAAACAATCACTAAAAATCACTTTGCTGTGGGATATGGTACCATGGCAGATGCTGGTGAGAGGGGCCAGCATGAGAGATCATGTAGAAAAGCCATGTCCACTGCTTTTAAGTATACCTGAACCTAAGACTGCTCTGAACACTACTGGAAAACACAGAATGGGCTAGGCATATAGCTATTGTCCAGCATGTAGTAAATCCTGAATTCAATTCCCAATTCAATAGCAAATAAAAGGGTTGTTTGAAGTTACAAATGAAAACACAAACAAAAGCTAATAGAAAAGTTAAAAGTAAAATTAAGGGTATTATCCCATACCTAAAGCCACACAATACATATAGAACTGGAAACAAAAACCTTAATGAGAGTACTTACCTCTCACGAGTGAAGCCTTTGATTCAATCACCAGAGATTAAGTGCAGAAGGCTAAAAAAAACCCCAAATAAATGCCACTCTTGGAAAATAAGGGAAAGAAATTAAAGAATTGATTTAACTGACCAAGACTTAAAAAAAAAAAAAGTTGCTTTCAGCTTGAAAGAGTCCTTAACTTACCCTGCCAGTTGTATGCATATTTCATCAGGTCACATATCCAAAGAAATTCAGCAAATGCAAAGAGAACCCCTAAAAGTTTCCAGACACAACAAGAAGGAACCCAAAGCACCACCATCTCCCCCAAACACACACTTGGGTATTCTTTCATACAAAAGTAAGAAAGAAATGAGCTTCATTTTCAGCATCTAGCTGCTCTAAAACAGTAGCTGGGTTCAACTCTTAGAGGGAAAACTGACATTGAGAAATTCCTTCAACAAATGGGGCCAGAATAAGGACATCTCACATATACAAAGTATCTTGTTTGAGAAAAGCTGATATAGAGTACTTTCCATTAGATTTAATGAACAAATAAGTTTAAAAAAAAAGTGTGAGGTCCACGAGAACAGTAAAGGCCATGTTAAGGATGGTGCAGAGGGAAGATACAGAATTGGCAATGTGCAGGGAGTCTCTAGTCATGGTAGGCATGGGCAAAAACTGCCTAGGAAATTGCTTGCAAAAGAAAACAGAGATCACCTGCTACAACTAAAATTGTGATGTTTGATGGTTTGTGATGTTTGGGGAAAGTAGGAGATAATTTCATAAAAACACCTAGGCAAAAAAAAAAAAAAAAAAAAACTGCAGCAAAATGTAAAATGTCCTATGAACTTTATAACGAAGTCTCCATACTGTGGAGAGATGCAAAAGGCACTTAAGGGACTCTCCCCACTCTGCCTACTGTTTTATCTGGCCAAAAGAAACAATGAAGAATCTAGAATTCTCAGAACAGAACAAGGCAAAACCCTCACCTTGTACAGCAAAAGGAAATGTAAAACATTAAACTCCAGGGAGACAGGAGATTTGTGTGTGTGAGGGGGAGATAGTATGCAATTTCTATGTACTATTTAGTCTCTGTTTATGAAGGCAAATGTGGGGGACTGCAGATAAGTCTAGTTTTCTGAATAATAATTTAATTCTTTGCTTAAACTACTAATAGCTTATCTATCATTCTGATAAAAAAAAACACCACACACACACACACACACACACACACACACACACACACACACACTTACTTCCACTGATGATCTGATAACTAAGGAATGGAGCTTGTGTCCCTCCACAAAGTAATCCAGGGCGTCAGGGGACAGTGCCTCAGCCTGTGTCCACTTGCAGCCCTGCAGGCTACAAAGTGTAGAGCAGGGCCAGGCACAACCTGATATCTAGGGATGATCCAGCAAGGGAGGGGACACTCCTTTTATCACCTCCTCCCTCTTCTTGTGCTCAATCACCACAATAAGGAGGTGCACAGCACAGAGCATAGTGTTCCCATTTCTCTAGGAACATTTTGGAGTGGTTTCTGTAAGATCCACATGATTTTCATCGAAAGAGAGCTAGCAGCTCCCTAGAACTGGCAACTAACTAGTAGGCTCTCAGGGAAAAGTACACCACAGCCTGTGCTGGCCCTTAGATGCCAAGGTAGAAAAATGGGCACTACAGGCTTTGTGTGAAGCCAGCCTACAGGGACACACAGAAGGCTCCAGACTCACCTGGCTCCACCTCCTACCCACTATCCCAACACAAAGACCTCCTTGGTAGCAGTACTTCTCAGCAGGCCCCAGATTCAGTGCAGGGCATTGTCCTCACTCAAGAGTGTACTGTGCAAACATCTAAATTTAAAAGTTGCTCAACTCATAGTAGCTTTTGGTTATTATAAGTTTCCTGGAACAGAGGATCCTAAAACTATTGCTACAGGTTTTAAATTTGGTAGGCAGGGGATTACTTATTTGGCTTTGGATTTTAGAATATTTATATACAGATGAGCTGGGAGATATCTTAGGGATGAGACACAAGTCTACACATGAAATGAATTTGTGTATTATATAGTGTATACACATGGCCTGAAGATAATTTTAAACAATACTTTTAATAAGGCCATGCCTAAAATAAATTGCACAGGCTAGGAATGAATATCCATTTGTTACACCAGTAAGTTGCCACTCAACTTTCAGATTTGTGATTTCTAATTTTTAGATTAAACTTTTATATTGAAGTTCATCTTAGTTGAAAACTTGCTCATGAACTCCCAGGGATGATACTTTGAAAATGTTAAAAGTTAGATCTAGAGCTCTAGCTCCGTGATAGAGCACGTGTTTCACACATACAAAGTCCTGAGTTTGCTCCCTAGCACTTGGAGAGAAACAGAAAAATAAGCAAGTCAAAGTCCTTACAAATCACCAAAGTAAAGGCAGTTTGTGGCGGGTTGCCTTTCCCGTTCATGTCCCTTGGCTCCCAAGGGACTAGAGGGGCAGGTACGAAGGGCCTGCGGGTATCCCGCATGGTTTCCTATTGTCAGAGGCTTAGGCAGAGCAACGGGAGAGCAGATCTGATCACTCTAGGCCAGCCAGAGAGCCCTTTACTCCGCAGCTCTACCTGCTTTGGAAGAGCAAGTGAGAATCCCAGGCCTCCAACTGAGCATTAGCTGTGGTGACAATGACGGCAGGGTGATAAGGACCAACAGAGCTCTTTCTGTGCCATGTGCTTTAGGAGCGCCTTGTTAATGGCAGTTACCCAGGCCTAATTACTTGGCTCAAAACCCTGCAAGGAAGTCAGTGAGGGGTGGGGCTGCCCACCAGCACAGCCCTGGAATGGGGCTGCAGCCACTCCCCAGGGGACGTGGTCAGCATGTCCAGGATAAGTGTACGTGCTCATTTCAGTCCTGGCTGGGATAAAAGCCTCTATGGAGTCCAGACACAAATCTTTAGCGTCTGAAGACAAATGTCGCAGGTTTCCTGTGCCTGCAAACCAGAGACTCCTTTATCCACCAACTTTGAGCCCCTGTGAGCTTGTACTTTGTGAATTTAAGCAATTCCACAAACTTCCAGTCTACAAATGGTGTTAACTTGCACAGGCTCACAAAGGTAGCAAATTGTAGAACCAAGAGACACAAAGGAATTGCCGGTCAAGCAAATTATAAAGGCAGTGAGTGCTACAGTGAGAAGGGCAGTTCCTCTAAGTACTTATTTCTATCGCCCCAGTAGATGTGACCAACAAGAGCTCCGGTTTTGCAGGGCTCAGATCAAGTAACAAGCGCCTCTAATTTAGGATCTGAACAATTAAGGAAAAGTTTTTCCAAAATCTAATGAGAAATGGCTAAAAGAATATTCTGGCATAGGTATAAAAAAGGAAACCTCCAATTATTCACCTCCAAAGTAGAAAAAAGAGGCACCACTTTCCACCTCCGAGATGCTTTTTGATAACTCTGGAAAAATGGTTTTTGTGGTTGGTATCTCAAAAGACAATCATGCCATTTTCATTAGTGTAGAAACCCTTAAAGAATATATCCCAAATTCCAAAGCCCCTATTTGCTAAGCCCTACCAGGTAATTTGACTGCCTCAATATCCCCACATAATCTCCCATATTTCTGAATTGGATTTTACAAGAAAAGAGTGATTACAATATCAAACTTTGTGAGATGCAGCCAAAACAGTGTTTACAGGGAAACACCTAGCTTTAAATCCCTGTATTAAAAAAAATAAGGTCTAAAATCTGTGCTCTGGGATTTTATATAACTTTTTTTTAAAAAAAAATTTAAGAATTTCTACAGCTTTAGGATAAAACTGAAGGCACAACAGATGTCTTTGTTGAGGCAGAGTTCAGTTTTTGAATACTGTAACGTCTGTGACTTCGATGGTACATCAAAAATCAAAAAGTCAAAAAAAGGAGGAAAATAAACTTCTACAGGCAAGTGAAAAATAAATTGATGGGTAAACCACCCCCTTCAAAAAAAAGGGGGGGGGAAAGGAACTCTCCCCAATCAAGAACAGCTTCACTAACGGAAAAGATTTATTTAAATTGGAACATGTGACCAACTACCTAAATGAAAAGCAAGTCAGAATTTCTCCTCCCTAAAAGCTCCATACTGCTGTAGGTTTTTGTGAGGGGAATTTCTGCAGGGAGGAGGCTTTGGCGCTGGAGTTAAAGCCAAGGCCTCCTCATGGCTCTCCACTGAGCCGCTTTGCCTGCCCTCCATGTTGTTTTAACGGGCTGAGAAACAGACACTGGATTATGTACAGGCTTCCCTCTCATGAAGGTGCCAGCACTGAAATCTCCGGCAGGCAGTTAGGGCTGGAGTCTTCAAGATGGACAATCTCAGCCTGCGTGCTCATAGTTGCAAACACACACTACTATACTGTAGTTTCTTAAAATTACACGTTGAACAAAATTTTAAGCAAATAGGTTCTCTAAATTATACTATCTATAAAATATTAGTTTTTTAAAAAGATATCCCAACCAAGAATTTTGTACAGATCTAAATGAGCTAAAGGCACATGGGTGACTTGGTTCAACCAAAGTGTGGCTTCCAAACACTGCAGAGTCTCTGACCCAGCGGGTTCAACAATTAAGTTTTGAGCTGAATCTTTGGTTCTGACTTTGTTCTTGTTGAACAGTGGAGGCTGACTGGACAGGAACAGCTGTTCTGGCTTCACACCATCACAGTAACCACCATACAATGTCCTAGACAATTAGCTACCAAAAATCTGCTGTTTTCTGCTTTCCTGGTTCACCAACAAAATCCATTTTGACCAATTCAACATAGCTTCAAAAGCAATACAGGTCAGAAATAATGTACAACAAGTTAGGTAGTACACAGTTTTTTTAAAAAAAATTTTAATTGCAATGAACAGTTACCATATCAAACCCATGATTTCATGAACATTGAAGTTTCTTCTCAAAAATAAATGAGTATGCAAGTGTAAAAAATAAACGGTGATAATTGCTTGGCCTACGTGGCATTAATGTTGGAAGGCAACTGGACTGAGAAACTAGGCCCCAGCCTCCATTTGCTGTGCTGTGTGTCGGGCGGGTGTCCCTCCTCCACACCATTTCTTCCAGAAGTGGACGTGCTTTTGCAGACGTGTAAAGCTCAGGAGGTCTCCAAGAGCTTTGTCCTTTGTTAGCTGGTATGGCCTCAGGCATACCAGTTAACCTCCTGAGCCTTGGTTTCCAGACCTGTAAAATGGGGACCGTGGGGGCTACGAAGTGGATAAAAAGCAACAGGGCTTTTGAAAGTGCCTTGTAAACTGCGAAATGCTACCTAAGTATCAGTGGCTACACTTCTCAGTTACTGCAATGCCTGCTGGGCTGTAACTTTGTCTGTCCTCAAATTCCCTCCCTGTAATGTGGGGACTGGCCTGTGTAGACCTCTTTCAAATGTTCCCAGTAAAACTCAAAAAGAAAAAAAAAATTCAGTAATCCTAAAGTTTTGATTTTTAACACAAAAATTTGGTAGGCGAGAATCATTTCTAGGAGCACATTTGGTCAAAGTGCTCTTGGCGGAAAAAAAAAAGTGGAAAAAAAAAAAAAAAAAAAAAAAAAACCTCTCAAGACTCTTCATCCATCGCCTTACACAATTCCCTCTGCTACAGAAATCCAGAACTTGAGGTCCACTTCTGTAAAATACGAACCTCACTAAAGTGTAAGCCCTAGTCTGTGCCACTGGGGAGCCATCGAGTGGAATTCTGGTAAAGCAGAGCAAAACGTTAAATTGAGCACCATTTCTGAAACTCAGGGGCTCCAAATGGCTGAATCAGCATTTTCTGAAACAAAGTCTTCTGGGCCTGGCCTTTTAAAGAGCCGCAAAGAGAAAGTTGTGCAATAACACATATTTACTCACCAATGCTACTTGTTTTGGACTTTTTCTTTGCATCTCTTGAATGAAACAGTTACAAGAAAAGAGTTTTTCAAAAACATCCTAAAGAACTGGGGCCTTCTAAAAAAATCACCTGTGGCTCCCAGTTTCGGTCAAAGCAAACGAAAAGAAGTTCGTGGGGTTTCTCCGAGTTCCCAGAAAAGACAAAATACACTTTAAAAAGTAAAGAATACCCTAATTTCCATAACGCACATGCTGCAGGCCCTCGCCAGGCAGGCGTTTGGAGAGGCAATCAGCAAAGGCGGAGAGTTGCATCAGAAATTTCCTTCTGCAAACGGTACCGCTCTTATCACGTTTCCACCGCTGGCGGGCTGCTAGTTCTCGAGCCCTCAAACTTGGTGTTAGGCCCCAGCGACGGGTAGCGGGGCCACTAACAGAACCAAAGAAAGAAAGGGGTGGGGGTGGGGGGGGAGGGAAAGAAGCTCGGTCCGCGGCTGGGCCGCGCTCGCTTGGGACTTGGGAGTGTCTGGCACCGCTGCCCAGCCCGCTTGGCGCGCGCGGCGGGGCCCGAGGCGCATTAGGAGCACCCGCCGCACCAGTGGCGCCTGGGCGCCCACCCTCCAGGGCGGTGGCCCCCGAGAGCGGGCGGCCCCCGAAGTGCGGCCTTGACCGCAGCCCCCTCCCAGGCCCCCGAGCCGCCGCCGTCTGACAAGACGGTTCAAGAATGCGCTGTCCGGGGGCCCCCCGCACCTCCCCCCAGGGTCTGGAGCGCAGGAGAGCGCCCCGCGGGGCGCCCGGACCATGCACCCGCCGTCCCGTCCCGTCCCGCCATCCCACGCCGTCCCGCCGCGGGCCTGGGGCACCGCAACCCCCAACCCCCGAGGCGACGCCCTTCCGCCTGCCCGCGCCTCGCGGGGCCCCGCGTCCCGGCTGCGGCCGGCCAGAGCGCAGACAATGACGGCGCGGGGACCCGCCCGGCCGCCGGGCCCCGCGAGGCGCGCGGACCACAAAGTAACTTGCTGTCGCTCCCCGCCCAACTCCTACCTGCCGCTCTGCTCCTCGCCGCCTCCGCGTGGCCGCCGGCCACACTTTGCACGGTCCTCTAAGGGGTACCCGAAGGCAAAGACGGACACTGGACGGTCCCGGTCGCTGTGCGCGTGAGGGTGCGAGGAAACTTCGTGCTCCTGTGGATCTCGGAACGCGAATCCCGCCCGCCACTAGCCGCAGCGCCCTTCCCTTCCTGCCGCCTCCCAGGCTCCCCACCCCCTCGATGGGCTTTAAACTCTCCGGGCCCCGCCCGCCCTCCCCGCCTCCGCCGCCGCCTCCGCCTCCGCCTCCTCCCCCGGCCGCTTTTCCTGCTCCTCCTCCCGCCGCCGCCCGGACCGCTCGGCGGCCGCCAGCGCGGGAGGAGCCGCGGCCTGGGCGCAGGGCGTGGCGCGGGGGGCGCGGGCCCAGCGGCCGCGGGGTTGGCGTGGCGCGATGCTCCCGCCCGGGCCAATGCGCGCCCACCATGCTCCCGGGCCCGCGGGAACCCCGGCGCCACGCCACCGCCCGGGTGCGCGGCCGCGCCGGCGGAAGACCAACCGGACCTGTCCCGAAGGGCCATTCGCAAGCGAATTGTTCGAAACTCAGAAAGTACTCCCCAACCAACCGCACAGTTCCAATTCTTCCCGGGCTGCGGCCGCCCGACACCGACGTGGGCAGTCCCGGTCCCGGAGACGGACCCTCGGGCTTGCTCACGGCGGGTCGGGTCCGAGCCTCACCTTTCTCAGCCTCAGTTTCGCCAGCTGCGTGTGAGTAGCCGAAGGAGGGAAGCCTGAGAGGCCCTTCATTGTTTCTTGAGGCAGCCGAGCGAGCCTCGTGTCCTTTACCTCTAAAGTGGGGCCCTCCTGAAAGTAATGCCCAAACGGGCCATGCCCGCTTTCTAAAGTGACCGCCGAAAAGGCAACGGGCTTAAGTGTGAACCAGCCCCTTCGAAATAATTCTTAATGTCTGGGTTATGTCGGGTTTTTTAGTACAGATAGGATACCAATAATTACACCTTTTTTCGTGGGTTTTAGCGTTGTAAAAGCAGCTCCAACCGTAAATCACCGTCGTGGAGAAACACGTGGTGTGAAACATTCATGAGCCCAACTTCTCCCTCACACTGGCCTCTGAGGTTGTTCCTGGAACAACTGTAGAGAATAAAGAGACTGAATCTCTAAGAAGTAACTTCCAGAAGGTCTAGGCGCTGGGAGTGAGCACAGGGCAAAGATTTGAAAGTTGTGTGTATTGTCCCAACGCTCTTTTTTCGAGCACCGTTTTGTGCCTCTTGCTTCTAACAGTGGTTTTTCCGACCTCAGACTGATGTAATCAATGAAAAGTTTTTCCTTTCCTATAACTGAACACTTAGTCTTGTTTTTGGCAATTGGTCCAAACTCAGAAACCCACAACACCCAGAGAAAATGATGTGAATAAATCTTAGATTCCTGGGGAAAGGAACACAGAACTCTTTTGTAGACAAAGGATTCAAAAGCAAACCGAAGCAGAGGAAACTGGGCTCACTTCTCCCAAGTAGATTTGCTTCAAACTTTGCAGTTTTCCTGCAGGCTCTCATAAGTGATCCATACTGCACCAGACACAAAGCCTGGAAGGTCATAGAACTTTTACAGATGTTTGAAAGTTTCTACATGCTTTCACAATACTCCCCCCCCCCCCCGAATCGATTTGTTAGTAAGTTCCAAACACTGTGGACCCTTCAGCCCTCTGTACATCGATGTAGCTTTCCCGAGAATAGAGATTTTGTCTTATAACCACCATACTTTTCTGAGAGTCACTGATTTATATTGATAAAAAACATGTCTCCAAATTAGGTTCATATTCTAGTTTTAAAAGTTTATCTGATAATTTAGAGCAGTTTTTTCCTTACAAGACCCGTGCAGTGATCTAGGCAAAAAGTTGAATTTTGTTGTCCCTTAAACATCTGCGTTTTCAGGCATTACTACTCACTAGAATGGTATGTCGATAAATATCAAGCATTTTCTTGTTGGTGTGGAAGCCTGGACAAGCCTTCATTCCCACATTTCCTGGTTCTCTGTAGACTTCAGCAGTCAGGACACACGTAGCACCTTTCTGAACTAAGGTTATGCATGGCCTTATCATCTGTGCTGTGGCTTTGAGGCTAGAATTAGCCTCAGTGGGGAAAGTTCTTGATAATTCGGTGGGCGGACTACACTTAGTACCTTCTCATCTCCAGATTCCAATATCCCCTGCCTACATTTTTCTTCACAGAATGATGACAGGCACATTTTAAAGCTCTGCAATCTACAAGTGAGCCTGGAGAAGCCAGCCTCCTGGGGCAAAAACGAGACAGTTCTGTGGTTCACAAACTTCCCAAAGGGGTAATATATGAACTAGACTTGGGTGTGGAGGCAGGAAACAGGATTCCCTTGTAGTGAAGGATTCCATTATCCAAACATGAGCTTCAGGAGGCTTGTTCAGCTGAAAGTAGAGAATCTGATAGACTCTAATTTTAAATTAGTAATGAATTGATTAACATCTGTCTCCCTTGCTGATTGTAGGAATAGTGTCAGTGGTAACTATGTACCTTTTGCTAGTGTTTTGTTGGCAAGGGGCTGTGTGTGTGTGTGAGTGTGTGTGTGTGTGTGTGTGTGTGTGTGTGTGTACCATGGCCCAAAGAGGACAAGTGGAATAAGTCTTTGGAAAAATAATAGACAAATGAATGTCTCCATGGTGTAAATGAATGGAGTAACGGAGTGATCTCTCAGCCCCAGGCATCGTCTCAAATGTTACCAGTAGCTTTGGCAGAGGGAAAGCAGTGGAGGGTAAATGGCATCCTGACAGATGCTAGTCATGCTGCTCTGTCCCCACTGCACATGGTGCATTCTGGCATAGTTTAGAAGGCAGAGCTGGAAACCAGAGACCAGCCAGTCTGAGGACAGTCCAACAGAACACCCTGGTGGGTCAGTGAGTGATCTGCAGTCAGAGTGAAATCACAGTATGTTATGATTTGTATATGAAAGGCCATTCACTGTCTTGTCTTTCTTGTAGGCTTCTGTATTGAGCACTGATCTTCAGCAGTGATGCCATTTCAGGAGGTGGTGGACACTGAGGAGACAGAACCTGGATGGACTCAGAAGTTGGTCTCTTGAATTAGAACTTTAAGGGTAATATCTGGTTCTCACTCCATCCTCTTTTTCGTTTCTGACCACCATGATAGGAACTTGCATGCCTTCCCTGCCATAATGGATAGACTCTTTTGAAGCCATGAACCCCTCTAAAAACCAAAAAATTCCTTTCCTTGTTTTTCTAAAGTGTTTGAAAACACAGGGACACAGATTTTGACATAATGGCTGCACCAGGACTGCAGGAGACTATTTACAGTACTGGTTTCTACATCCATCTAGCTGGTACAGCAATCATCTTCATGGGTTGGTCCTGTTTCAGGAACCTCCTCCCTCAGTGTCTGTAGTACTGAGGTTATGGACATGAGTCTCAAAGCCCAGCTTGATCTGCATTTTTAACCTACCATGTATACTTACTTACACATGAGTCGTCCAAATATGTCAGCTCTCTGAAGCATTCAAGCCAGAGAGTTAGAGCTTTCCCCAGAGTCTAAAGAATGATCCGGTGACATTCAGAGTTTTTCTGGCTGTAGCTGGAAACCAGAGACTAGCCAGTCTGAGGACAGTCCAACAGAACACCCTGGTGGGTCAGTGAGTGATCTGCAGTCAGAGTGAAATCACAGTATGTTATGATTTGTATATGATAGAATCTCAAATTTGGAAGGTGAAAAGAGGAAACTAAAAAGGTCTTTGGACCCAGAGAGAAGCATGTATTTCAGAACTGTGGCGAGAGAAATCTTGGCTTCTTTGAGGAGAAGTACCCAGGAGTTAGATTTGGTTATAGAATGCAGGAACTGCAACTAGAGGATGGGAGGGTAAGACTGAGGTAGAAGAGTAGAGCTGGAGAGGGAAGGAGTACCTTACTCATAAGATTCAGGAATTTGTATTTAACTTAGAGACACTAGAAAATAATGTATATAATGGACTTTCCCCCAAAACCCTTGCTTTCTTGATCTCCAGCATATCAGAATACTACCTCCACCAAAGGGTTTATTTTCTAGGTAGGTTAGCCAGTGGGCAGAGTGATGGGCTGAACAATCAGACACTACACCTAGGATTATGAACATGAAGCATTGATAGGGGTCAGAAAACCCAAGTAGAGCCTCTAATTCCTGTCTTCTAGGCTTGGGATACTAGGATGTTCTTTGGACTGCCTATATAATTTTGTTTTCTGACATCTTAATATAAACTCTCCTTTTTTAAATAGCTAGAATCAAAAGGACTTTTCAAGGTAAAACAGAGGCTTTACTGAAAAACAGACTTTGAGTTTTACCTATTGAAATAATTTGCTGACAGGGAAAGTCACTCTTTGTTAAAAAAAAAAAAAAGTACGTGTTGTTGAGTTTAGAATGGTACACAGTTGTGTAACCAGTAAAGAAACTGGACATTATTGACCCCGAAAGGTTGCTTCATACCCCACCCTTGCAGTCAACCCCCACCCCCCTGGGCCCCACATCAGGCAACCATCCACCTGCTTTCTGACCTTGTGGTTTTGCTGTTGGAAATGTATGGAATAGCACAGAAAGTAACTCAGCAAAATGGCCTTCACCTGTGTTGTTTCTCAAGATCTTTTTTACCTTGTTTCTTTTCAATGCGTATTAGGTTCCACTGTATGGGTGGACTTCAATTTGTTCACTCCTTCATTGGTGAGAAGCAATTTGGGTCAGTCTCAGTTTTAGGCAATTATGAATAAAGTTGTTAGAATTCTTTGTGAGAAACTTTTTGTGGAAACACAGCTTTGTGTTTCCCTTGAGTAATCTGCTAAGCAAAGCAGAGAGGTCTTGCGGTATGCTTGATCAGAAACTGCCAAATTCGGTTCACAGTCATTATACTATTTGCAAGAAAAATCATGACTGTCCCAGTTACTCCGTATCCTCCCGACTTATTCATCAGTCATCTCAGTTGTAGCCATCCAAATTAGCATGTATTGGTATATCTTTCGTGATTTTAATTTGCATTTTCCTCATAGTCAACATGTTAAGCACTTTCTCATAGGCTTACTTGCTTGTCTGTCCATTGTTTTGTGAAGCATTTGTTCAAGTCGTGTTTGGTTTTAGAATGTCTTTAATATGGGTACATGCCCCCTCCCTGTCCCCTCTTCCCCTGTCTCCTGTCCCCAACCCCACCATTTCAAGCATCAAAGAGAAGTTTTTGTATTTTGGAGGATAAGCCATCAATTTATTTTTCATGGCTTGTTTTTTGAGTCCTGTTTAAGAAATTCTTGCTTCACTTTATACCAAAACATAGTTCTCTGTTTCTTTTAGAAGTTCTGTAGTTTTAGCTTTTACATTTACATTATTATCCAATTTGGGTATTTTGAAGGAATTAGATAACTCTAGGTGTTTTTAGAAACCTCTATCTGACCTCTCTGCAGATTGAGAAGAATTGCTGAGACGCTGATGACTGAGGATAACGCTGTTCTATGAAAGGATCGACAGCATTCTCACATGGCAGCAGTGCTCTGAAGCTTGGTGGCTGAGGTAACTTCTCCTACACATCAAGTCACAGGGAAGCATGCATGCAAACCCTATGCCGCTTTAAAGAAGAGCTTGGAACCCTTCAACTGTAGGCCAGTGGCCCTGCCACAGGGGCCAGGCAGCAGGACCTAGGCTCAGTCAGCTAGGACCAGGCTCTGTGTCTTTGGAGCAAGGCTCTGAGGATGCCACTGAAGGATCCCATTGATGTTTTTTGAGGTTGATTTTTACATATAAAAATAGAGATCACAGTTATTTGCGTTTTTGATTCTTCAGGGCATAGAAGATGCCACAGAGAGCACAGGGCAGCCAGCACCAGACATGATGCAGATAGGGAAATGGTGCAAGGAGAGCTCATGGTCCAGACCACTGTAGGAAGATCTCATGGTGGAGTAATGGTAGAGTCCTGTTCCACAGACCTCTCAATCCAAGTAGGAAAATTGAGCATCTATTTGTAGGGTCTAGACCACAAGGCTCCCCAGACCAGTTTTGCATAATCAACTTCAGAGTGCTGGCTTCACATGAATGCCTGTCCCCAGTAATACAGACATGGCTCTAAAAAATCAATTTCCCTAGTGACTGTGTCCAAGGGACCAAGGGGACATTTCTCTTCTGTTCATGCTAGAAGCCTCTAGGAAATTTCATCTTACATCTTGTCTGGAACAAGGTCCCAGCTATATCCCTGCATATAGGAAAGTGAGTTGAGAGCATTTTAAACTTTGATACAGCAAGAAAGAAGTTTCAGAGAGAGTGTTGCTGTTAACTAGACAACTAGAAGGATCTAAACAAATGTATGTGGCTCTTACAGCCATAAAAATACAGGGCCCTGTCTTAGTTAAAGGTAATAGTCTAATAAAATTATACATAGAGTTAGAATGTGGGGGGTAGCATGCAATTATAAACTCTGGGTTATGCTTAGTTGTGACTCTAAAATGTGAGGTCTTTCCTTTTTAGCCTCAAAAAACCCCCTCCAAAACTCAACCACTTATTTCAATTATGACTTAATTAACCACTAATGTCATACAAGCTTTGCTTAATGAAATATATTTCCATCCAATGCATTTCATGGTTTTAATAACGTAAGTTTCAGGGCTAATGGAAGGACCCCAAATAAGGATAAAATTATGTAAGTGGTAAAAATTGTGCCTAATATCAGCATACCTTCCACAGTGTGCAAGGCAGTAAGAGAGTATGTTTTTAAAGTGAGAACTTACAATCAGCATCAAAATTCTTAATACCAGAAACTACTTCTGTTAGACAGTGTAAACTCATGAAGATGATTCATCTATAGGGAAAGTAGGCTTGGAAATGTGCTTGATGAAAGGTAGCATAGTTGGACATGGGCCGTCCTCTGAAGTGGAGAGCAGTACTCTGAGGGTCTGTATCCTTTGGAGACCTTGTGCCCTCTATTGGCCAAGGAACATATCAGTTGCACAGCAAATTATGCTTTATGGTTATGAGGATGTTCTTTCTTCTTCATTCATGTGTAGGTATAACCCAGAGTCCTTATGATTGACAGGCTATCTGAACCAAAGATGTGTTGACTCTATTTGGAAGATTTTTCTAGGAAAAAATTGTGTTTTCTTATCTTCTATCTACTTTTTGTCTTCTCCTTTTTTCCTCTTCTTTATTCCCGAGCATCTTTTAAACATCTGCCTCATCATAAACATGGACGTATGTTTCATGTATGTACACACTAATCTATGTGCTTGTCTTCATTAATATTTAAACTACAATGAAAGGTAAGTGCTACAGTCTTAGCTGATAGCCAGGAAGCTAGCTCAAAGAAATGAGATGTCCCAAGACTGCTTAACTATGAGTGTGTGTGACCCATTTGATTATTGCTGCACCTGCTCATCATTTTTTCTCTACTCAGAGCTGTCTCTCTTGTCATTCTCTTGCCATTTTATTATTTTATATTAAGTTATTTTAACACATAAGCTCACGAGGTGTCTTTTGTATGTAATTCTGTGATTAGATTTTAATATTGTTAAATTATCTATCCTCTTTTTAGAAAAGGTGTTGTTGTTTATTTTTGAGTCACACAATGTGTCATTGATCCATGGTGGGAAAAAGGGTCAGCCATGGAAAGAAGATATTAAGTCCATTATTGAGCAGAGTTTTAACTTGTCTCCCCCACTCTTGATTTTTTGCTTTTAGAGAATTTGCAGACTTGACCTTGAATGCTGTCTTGGGAATCCTGATCATCCACAGCTCAGAGATACTCACATGTTGCAGACTCTACCTTGTTGGGTAGCTTGAAGAGCCAGAATACTATGGAAGGAGGAGGGCAGTGAGTATGCAGATAAATAGAGTATTTAAAAAGTCCAAAAGAAGGAGGTGTCCTAAAGATGGTCCTTGAGACACCAGGTGTTATTAAAAACTAGAACATAGGTTAAGTGGATGAAGGCAGCTAGTAAGGAGAGCAATTTATGGACTGACATTTAGATTCAAGACCTAGACAAAAAGAAGTCAGGGCCCTTATCCAGCAGGAGGACTTGGAGACTAGGAGATCAAGATTCAGTTATAGGTAGGTACCAATCACTGAGATATAACTAGCTTTCAGAGTACAAATGGTCTCCTTCAGTTTACACTTAGGTCAAGCTGACTCCCACATCATAGGGGTCCTTGGTGGAGGTGAGAGATGACCAAGTGGGAAGAAAGTGTAACCAATAGGAAAACCTCCACTCTAGCATTATGGGCTTTAGAATTGACAGCTTCAGTTGCCAAACATGGATGAAATGCTGACTTTGAGCAAGCTTATTGGATAGGCAGGTAGGATGCAGGTATTTACATTCTTCTCAAGACTTTGGACATTGCAGCAAGATTCTTGGTAGGGATTGTGATGTTCAAAACAAAAGTGTCCCAGGAGTCCTCTCACAGAAAGACCTGCAAAGACCCTCTGGACCTCCAAGGGACCTCAAGCATTTGAGTAGTCGAGAGTTCAAGGAGACTGTGGGGTTCTGTACAACATTTGACACAAACAGCAATTATTAGGTGCTTTCTCTAGAAGTTACCATCTGTGTGTCCATAAACTGCTTGGAGTTATTGGAAGCTTCTGCAACAGGGCCATCACTAGAAGGAAATTCATCTGGCCACTGTGGAGATGATCCTGTGCTTATGCTTTGGTGTCACATGGAAATAGGTCCAAATTCTTACTTTGCCTTGTATGGATTGCACTTGAACAAATTCTACAGACTCACCAATGCAATTTTCTCAGGATAATTCTTACCTGATGCGTTTGCATATTTTCCATGGTTGTGGCCCTAGTTATTTAATAATATAATATAGCATAAACCATTCATACTAAGTCACAGAACAGTTGTGTGCTTAGCAATTCAGACAGAACACCAAGCATGCCCATTTACCTCTTACTTATATTAGTTACTTTTATCACTGATGTGACAAAATTCTTCACAGAGAAGCTTAATGAAGAAAGCATCTATTTTGACTTATGGTCTCAGTAGGACATTGTCCCTCACTGAGGAGAATGTATGGCAGAGTGTCTCAGGCTGTGGGTGACTGCAGCTGATGCTTTTCTCATTATGGTAGATCAGGATGCAGAGGATGGGAATAGAAGCAGCATGGGAGAAACTCTCCATGACCCATCTCCATTAACTAGACCTCACCATCTTTCCAAACAGCTCTACTGACTGGGAATCATGAGTTTCAGACTGTACCACACCCCACTGTGTGAGTCCGTTAGTGGAAGGGGATACCTGAGGTTGGATAATCTTATAGGAAAAAGAAATTTATTCAGCTCACAGTTCTGCAGGATAAAGAGCATAGTGTGGCATCAGCTCAGCCTAGCAAGGACCTCAAACAATGGTGCCAGAATAGCAGCTTGGATGAATATAAGGGAGAGAATTCTTGGGACCATGTTTACTGTTTCTGTGAGAACCCACTTGGGAGAAATAACAGCATTTCTGGGATCTACCTAAATCCCTTTAGGGCTTCCAGTGACTTCCCATTGGGTTGTACCTCAGAAAGGTACCACCTCTCTGACCACAACACACATGCTGTGGTATGTTTGAGCATCCACCCATGAATAAATAAATGTGAAAACATTAAACCACTTCTGAACCATTGTGCTTGCTCAACTTGAACACTCAGGGTATGGTCTTAGACACTAAGCATTAAGAGTTCTCAGTTATAATATGAGGAGAATCATGTTAGTGGGACAGCTGACTGTCCGAAGCACCTCATTCGATGCCAGGACTATGGCAGGTACTCATAGCCAGTGGGGGATCAGTCATGGCCATCACCTGGAGGCACACAAGTCAGCTCAACTCCTTATGGCCTCTTGGTAGTGTACCAATTCTGCCCTTTTCTCATCTGTGGCCTGGGGAAATAGCAATTCCAACTTCTTAAGGCAGTACCTCGGGATTCATGGCATGTGGATAATATGTGATTCTCAGTGTGCCTACCTACCCTCCATATGAGTGGGAAACTAGTATGATCTATTCTCATCAAAATCTTATTGAAACTTAATTACAGATGGAAGAAAAGCCAGCAGACCATCAGTATCTCTATTCTCCGTCACCTGGCCTGACACGATATGAGTTTCTCGGATTTGCCACGCACTGCCTGCCCTGATGGACTGAACCCACTGAAGCTATGAATGAAGTAAGTCTTTTCTCACTTAGATTGTTTCTGTCAGGCATCTCTCAGAGCAATGAACAAAATAAGTAATATAAATAGGGGCAGCTGAGAAGTTGATAAGTTGAGGAGTTAAAGAGTAGCCTTCTAAAAAACAAGCAAGTTTCTCTCCTTAGGCACTTGCAGTTCATGTGATCTTTCTCTCCCTGTCACCCTTTCTCATCTCACTGTTACATACATACCACCTGAACTAACATGTGATGCAACGAGGGGCCCTCACCAAATATTGCACCATGCTGTTTGCACCTTCTAGTCATCAGAATCGTGGGTCAGACTCTCTTTTCTCTATACATTACCTAGAATAAGATATTTTGTTGGAGCAATGACAAATTTGCAGGACTATTATTGTTTGTGATCATCCTACCAGGGAGGGAACTTGAACTGTGAGGCTCTCAGTGCCTTTTTTTGGCTTGGGAATAGTAGACTCATAGCAATAGCCTAGTCAGTCAGATGACAATGTCCAAAGAATGCACACCTGAATCTCCTGCATGGACAGGACACCCTGTCCACATCCCCACCCTGTTCCATTGCTTTGAAGGGCTGAGTGGGTGGCCTGCAAGTTGAGCTTTGAGCTAGGCTGCCTGATCCCCTCTTTATCTCAAAAGCACTCTCCACACCCATCCTGGGGGCAAACATGCAGCCCCGATGACATACATAAAGTTCAGCAGCAAGCTGGTGAACTCCATAGTGGCTTTAGTTCAAAGAAAGAAAGTAGAAAGCAATGCCGTGTGGCTCAAAGCATCTCTTCTAACCATTCGTGAAGAGATAAATTTCTCCCATATTCACAAGTTGACAGGAAGAGTTAAAAAAATACTTGAAATGTCAACTATTTATATAACCTTTGGCCTTTTCCCAATACTGTGATATGCATACTTCCATCTCAACACAAGAGGAGTGAGTTTCCTGTTTTGTTTTGGTTTCAGCTGCCTCCAGGCACCCTGTTCTATGAATTGGCACCCTCCACATGCTTGTCTGTTGGGCATTTGGCCTGTTCCCAGTTTTTGGCTGCTGTGAATAGTGTTGCAATAAACACCCATGGGAAAGCTGTGTTTTTTTTCCTCTTCTAAAGAACATACTCCCCTAGAACATTGATAGTTTGCTTTCCTTCTTTCAGTAGAGTCAAGAAAGAATGATTCTCTCAAGTTACCTTGGAGTCTAACTTTGTGTAAAAGGCTTAGATACAAAGGGCTGGCTCATCATGGAGCATCTGCCTATGGTATAAGGCAGAGCTTGGTGTTCCTGGTGGGCCACATGCTACTGGTGACTCTCTGCTTCTTCTCACTCCTTATCCTGTTGGCTGGTCCTGCTCACAAGTGTGAGATGTCCATTATACAAAGCTTTCCCCAGGACATTATGTCTCCTTCCATATTAACCACTCAGTTTTGCCAGGTACAGTGTTCATTTCCACCAGGCTTCATGTTTACATGCCAGAGTTAATATTCCTAAACAAGGCCATCTCTTTAGGCTAACTCAGATTTCACACAAGGCTTGGTTGTAAAGTAGAGCCTCTGATGAGGCAGTAGAGTGTATCCTGAATGGAAGTGAATTTAGTTTACTTTTAGTTCCAAATGGACTCTCACAAACTACTCTTAAGTCTTACTGACTATTATAGTTTAAATATGAAATACCCTTCAAGACAAGCTCATGTCTTGACTGTCAATAGGCTTTGAATGTTGAGAACCTCTGACAGTAGGCAGCTAGGGATGTGTGTGCTTTTGAATATTATACCTGCCCCTGGTTCTGGTCTCATGAGCTCTGTTGGGCTTCTAAGTCCATTATGGTATGAAGAGACTCTACTACACCTGCTCTTTCTCTGTCATGAATGCTACTCTGCCTTGCCTGCCATGATGGGCTGTGTCCTCTAAGACCATGAGTGGAAATAACCCTTCCCATCCTAAGTTATTTCCAGTATTCTAGTCATAGCAACACAAATATAATTAATCCAGTGACTTAGAGCCAGCACCCTGCTCTTTGAAGGTCCTAATGGATCTGTAATTGTATCAGCCTTACCTGGGTTCCTCCATGCTGTAGACCAAGAGCAAGGTGGACTGTGGGTTGCTGGAGATTCCTAACACTCAGCTTTTGCATTGAGCACTGCATGAACATGGAAAATTTATTACAAACTTTGTAATTTCACATTAGTATTTTCTCATTTCATGTATTAGTTACTATACAGATGAAAGTGACAGATCATGTCCATCCCCTTCAGCCCATGTATCACAGATGTGACAGTGGGCTGCTCTGTAAGCAGTGTATTATTATAGGGAGTACATATGAAAGGGAAGGAAGGAAGCAAGATTTATGTGAGAGAAGTTGAAGGGCAAGGAAACCAAGAAAGGCACAGTCAATCCTACCAGGGACTCTGGCCCCAACACTACTCCTTCCTCTTTTCCATTGACTAGACATTGAACAAAGTTGCTTCCAGTATGGGACTGGGCATAGGATTAGTGGGTTCTGTCTGTCACCTACATGTGCACCAGCTGGGAGGTTAACAAAAAAAGGTAGGAGTGCACCAAGTTATCTGGCACTTGCATGCTTTAACAAAATACTTGAACTCAGGTACTTTATAAAGAAAGAGTTTATCTTATTAGCTTTGTACAGCTAAAATTAAGAATTAGACAGTCCCATATTTAGTCTCTGGTAAGAATCTCCTTGGATGTGTCAAATGATAGCAAATGGCATCTTGGGGTAGGAGTGTGTGAGTGTGTGTGTTAGGTGGAGGAGATTGATCACAGTGAGCCAGGAAGCCAGACAACAGGAGGAAGAAACAGTCCTCATGATAACTCACCTGTACCATGAGCCTGTGAAGGATAAACAGCATTCATTCTTTCTAAGGACAATGCCAACAGTTACTCAATTACCTTCCACTAGGCCCTGCCACTTAAAGGATCCACTGTTAATATTGCTACATTAGAAACCAGACTTCCAGCATAAACCTTTGCAGGACACACTGGAACCACATCCAAACCATAGCACACTTCAGTTGGCTATCGCTCAGGCTGCACTGGTATATAAACTTGGATGTACTTAACACAACCACTGGATGCACAGCCAACAAGATCAGCAGTGTCCTCAGAAAAAGCATGCTGAAGTTTTTTCTAATCCAATACTACTAACTGGTGAGAATTGATCTAGAGTTCTCTGTGGGACCTTCCCATTTTATAAAAGTATTGAATTATTTTATAGCAAGCATCTGTGCCTAAGTCTCATGCTGTTTCTCTATCTGTTGCAGTATCTTTAAGAGATGACCTCATGGGCACCCCAACCTCAGGGCAGGCTGACCACTTCCACAATTCATAAACCACTTCTTAGTCTAGGACTTCCTGTTATAGGTCATTCATGTCAATGACAAAAGCCTCAAAGTTTACTCTTGAAATGGGGTCCACACACAGGTATAACCGGTGAGGCCTCCCTGCCACCTGTCTCTCCTCAGTCTCTTAAGCTTAGTAAAGTCATAGAACTGAATCAGATCCTACAGACTTGGTGGCATACACAAGGGCATTTATTTTCTCACAGTAAAGAAGGCTGAAAATGTTAGTCAGGGTGCCAGGCAGTGTTGGTTCCTCCTGTGGCTTTTTCTTTTCCCTTGGCATGGAAATGACCATCTTCTGAGAGCATCTCAATAGAGTCTTCCTTCCTTATAGGCCAGTGTCCTAATCTTTTATGATGACACTAATCTCATTGGACAAGGTCCGGCTATTGGTCACCTTTACTTTCCTCACCTGTTTGGGAGACCTCTCTCCAAATTTTGTCACATTAAGGTTAGAGCTTTCACATGTTGAATTGGGTGATAGAATTTAGCCATGGGCACTCCCAGTCCAGTGCTGTCCACCATAACCCCTTCCAATGGTGGGCTTCATACTTGGCCATAGTTCACCTTTTTTCTTTTTACATGGTTCATTTTTTTGTTGTTGAGAATTTCACACATGATTATCTCACTCTTTGCCCCTCCAATGCTCTTCATACTTCCTCTCAAACTCATGACCTCTTTTGAGATGTATGTGTGTGTGTGTTTGTACATGTGCATGCATGTGTATAAATGGCACTTTAATGGTCCATTTAATGTTGCATGTATATAACTATATATAGTATTGTGTTTAGAGTTGACCACTTGGGATTAGATAACCTCTCAGAGTGCTTGTTCCTAGAGAAGACTGGTTCTTCTCTTACCAAACATTACTTGCCAGCAACTCTTCATTTCATCTAGGGGTAGAGCCTTGTGAGATTTTCCTACCATCCATGATGACATGTTGACTGATAAGGTCTTGTTGGGTAGGCAACCATGTTATGGGTACAACATTCCTGACATGTATAGGATATACTATCTATCCATAGTCATCTTAGTCTTCTGGCTCTTAGCAACTCTCCTTCCCCTTTTTATGCTGTTCCCTGGGCCTTAGGTACAGGAATTATGTTTTAGATATTCTATTTGAATCCGGAAACCTCATGGTTACTTATTCTTTCTCTGCATTTTAATTAGTTGTAGATCTCTATACTACCTCCTCCTCCTCCTCCTCCTCCTCCTCCTCCTCCTCTTCTTCTTCTTCTTCTTCTTCAAAAAAGCTTCTCTAAATGAGGGTTGAGAGATACACTTATCTGTGGTCCTAACTAAAGATAGGTTATTTAGAATATAGTTGGGATATATATTGGTTTAGGGAAGTTAGGTTCTTCTTGAAGGCTGATGACATCATCAGCCATACGAAGCAGAACTGAATATTGTATTAGAGTTCTCTAGAGAAACAATCAGTATGCTATATATATATTCATACACATATACACATATATACTTTGTGTATGTGTGTGTGTATGAGAGTTTATTGGATTGGCTTATATGATAGATGAAGATTGGACCATCTAGCAGCATGGCCATCTGCATGCTGGTGAGCTATTGTACTTGGTTGCTTCTCAGTTCAAGAAGCTGCAATCCCCAGAACAAGGGGAATCAATGATGCCACCTTTCCTAACCCAGTAGCTCCTGGAAGATGTGAATCTCATGGAAAGGCTTCTTTAGAAACTAGAGACTAATGTTCATGGATAATGTCAGCTGCAGTAAACATACTTTCTCAGAATGAATGGAGCTTATGTAGACTTCTATCTCTTTTTTCTTCTTCTTTTACTCTAGCCTAGCCCCTAGTCTATTGGGTGGAGCCACCCACATTTAGGGAGGGGTTTTCTCCCTTTCTGTTGCTCTCCCACATGTCAAACATCTCTGAAATGTCCTCAGAAGCACACCAAGAAATGTTCTTTACTGATTTGCTAGGCATCTCTGAATCTAGCAAAGTTGGCAATCATGACTAACCACCACATATTTAAAAAATAGACTGTGGAATAGTGAGACTTAAACCCCCCCCCCTTTTTTTAAAAAAAAATCAAAACAAATGCTTGTGGTCCAAGTGTATGATATTCCTCAAAGTGGCCATATTGATGAAAAGGTCTTTTAAATGCTCATTGGGAGCCATATCAGACAGAGGTATTCCATCACACCACTACCAACCCCAACTCTTTGTAAGGCAAGACTTCTATACTGCTTCTGTCTGCATCTTTTCTTTCTTACCATTTCATCAGGTGCTAGAACTGGCTTCCCTTCCCTTACCTCAGCTCAGTTTTCACTACCAGGAAACAAGACTGACACCTTCTCAGAGGGTTCTGGAACTAGCCGGAAATCAACACAATCTTGAGGAGCAATGTTTATAGGACCACACTATCCATGAGCAAAGAAGTATTACAAGAAAGTCCAAAACGTATGTGCCATACAAAGTGCACAGAAATGCTCAGAGGAACAGCATTGTAAATTACAGGATCTGTGAGAGAAGGAGGGAAAGAAATAAGTTAAGAGGGAAGGATAGTGTGTGTGTGTGTGTGTGTGTGTGTGTGTGTGTGAGAGAGAGAGAGAGAGAGAGAGAGAGAGAGAGAGAGAGAGAGAGAGAGAGAGAGGAACAGAAAGAAAGGAAAGGGGAGAGAGAGTGAGTGTGACTAGGGGAGATATCTCCTTTTCTATCCCATAATTTCTCTGGAGCCACATCTCTTCCTTACCCTCTGACAACTATCATCAACACATTCCCTGAACTCCAGACTTTGATTCTCAACTATCAGACAATGGTGCCAGTCTGCCCTGCACTTGCTTCAAGTTTGTCATCATGAATTGGAGAGCCCAGCCTGCTTCTTTCTTACTATTTTCCATATAGAACTCAGGACAAGACAGAGAATATGCTGTCCAAAGCCATAGAGTAGACAGAGGTTTCTTAGTGTGTTCTCTACAGACTGGCAATATCCACACCTCTTTTTGGTGGGAGAGCATAAATTCTCTACCACAAATTATGCAGCTGTCTTTCATGCATTTGGAGAAATCACAAGTTAGCATACCTTGAGTGCAATGGATGTGCCTCACCTTAGGAAAATCACCCTTATGATCATGAGATCTCCCCTGCCAGGTAAGTATGTATCCACACCTCTAGGAAGCTTGCTAGAAATGCTTACTCTAGGAACCACCCAGGTTTACAGAATCAGTCACTCTAGGGCTTGCAGTTGTGATCTGCTTGACTGGGCTTTGATATGCTAGCCTGAGAAACACTGGCTAAAAAGAAGCCTCAGGTTTCAGCCTAGACACTACTGGGTCTGCCTGGCCACATAGTATCTAGTTCCCATATTTGTGCCATTGGCAGTGCAGTGAATCCTTTTAGTGTACACCTTCTCCTCTGAGCTTTGGGGACCTTGATTCAATCTTATTTACTTTACAGACTAACACGTGCACTGTGTCTGGCATTGAGCGAGGCTCAAATGCTTTTGAACTGCTATCATGAAGTTGGTTCAAATGATTAACTTAGTGCTAGAGATAGTCCTAGTTATGCAACAAATGAAGCCCCTAATTTGAGTGAACTTCATGGCTGCAGGTGAGGGAAGGAACAGTTAATACACACTGCACTTTTCAAGAGAACAGGGAGAGTTAGCACGTCCAAGTATAATCTCTGATAGCAGATTCCTATTGTTTTTGGTATGCTCTTAAACCAGGCTTACTCATGTTTAAACATTGTGTGTGCGCAATTCATTCTGGTCTCCAAGAAGATGGATTTTTGTGGCAGCAACCTCTACTAAAGGAATGACATTGATCCCTAATTCTCCACCTTAGTTTTCCACATTGGGAAAGTCCCTACAAACCTTGGACAAATGGAACTCAATAAAACATTGGAAAGCTGGTTGTACCCACACAATGGCTTAGATAAAATAGTTATTACTTATCTAGAACAAGGTACTTGTGGAATCTTTCCATTTTTTTTTAATTTTAAAGTCATAGTTACCTAATGAACAAAGTTATTGCTCATTTGTTTTGCTATGGTTTATATAAGAGACCACAGCCCAGTTCCTTTCTGTAGTTGATTGGGCTGTTGGAGTCACCTTACTTAAGAGTAATTGCCAGCTCTAGTGGGAACACAACAAAGGAGACAAAGGAACAGTTACTCAGCATAAGCATTTCTTGCTTCGAGCATCCATTTGGGGAGTATGGAGATACCAACCTCATCCACAGTGAAGGTGCTGGGAAAATTAAAACCAGGAGCCTTATAGTTTTATCAAAAAATATAAACTTGTGAATGAGCAGTGAGAATTTGAACACAAGAGGGAAGCAAATGTGCCCAGTACTACAAGAGCCACAGAGAAGTGTCTCCACAAGAGACAGGACAAACTGGCTACTCGAACACCTACAGGAAGCTTTCCAGGCTCGTTCACAAAGTTTTACTTTTCTTAAGGTGCATATGGAGTGGTCCTCAATGTCTTGAAACTTAAAGAAATTGGGCTGGGTGAAGAATGGAAATTTAGGTTTATTGTCATGAGTGTTTTGGGAGTGACAAGTATCTTATTGTGACCAAGCTGTTATTTGTCATTTGTAGGAGGTGTAGCAGCATGGCATAAAGCTAGTCATGAACTTCGGAGTCAGACAGCCTGGGCTCAAAAATGACATCTTGCTTCCAGCAGTTTCATCTATCCTAGGTAGGTTAACTTTTTGAAGCAATGTTTGCCTAGTGCCTGGAATAAAAACTGTGCTTAGTAAATACGAACTACTCACAATTCACACTCTTTACTCTATCTCACAGAAGTCTGAACATTAGTAACAGGGTTGTTGAAATCCAGTTCAAGTATAAAATGTTTAGCTCTTTAGTCTTGTGGAGATGAAGTCCAAGGAAAGAATATAAATTGTAAAGGACAGTTGGGTCTCTGCTATTAAAATTATTCTAGATATACTGAGAGTATAGAGCTTGCGGTGTGTCAATCCCATGCATCTTATTTAGATGACTTTAGTACCTTTGGTATAGTTTGGTATAGTCAGAATATCTCAAAATTCCCTGTAGATTCTGAGGGATAGCTGTAATTCTTACATCAGTTGTTTTCAGAGTGATAGTCGTTCAAACAGCAGGGCCAGCATTATTTGAGAACACCTTAGAGAAACACGTTCCTCAGGTGACTGGCTTAGAAACTCAGACAGGCAGTTGACCTTAGGCAATTATTATAAACAAAGAATCCGCCCCTAACACCACCCCTGCAGACAAACGAGTTCTAGCCAGAGGCCCCAGAAGAGCACACAAAGATCCAGCCCCAAAGAGTCAACTTCCAGTAAGTTACCAAGGCCAAATCACTTATTTGTACATCATATAGGACATAGCAGTGGGAAGCCCATGACCCAGATCCCACATTCCAAGAAATTCTTAGAGCCCTTGGCTTTGATCCAGAACGATATCTGACTAGTGCTTCTCCTTAGCCTACCTGAATACATGAGAAAGGAGCAACTCCTTGGAGTGTTCTACACAGATAAAACAGACAAACATAAATCAGCCTCAGTTAATGCCTTAATATACCTCATCATCAAGCCGCAGCACTTGTGAGGCTGACCTGTTTCCCCGGATGAGAGAAGCAGCTGGTACATCTTGCACTCTGGAGTTGCAGGAAGTCCTCTTACTCTCACTCTAGACCCTCTCCCATGGAAGGCTCTGCCACAGTTCCTGCTTATTTTTCTTGGCCTTCCCAAGCTTAGAAGGACTTACACACACCTGGCCTTGTTCACAGCAGTTTCAGGTTGAAATGTCTCTCAGTGGAATAACCTGCAGCAGTGAGGAGTTAACCTCTTCTGACTCTTTAACAATCTGGGGAAGGAAGGATGTCATTGATACAGTTCTCATTTTATGCAAGTGTTTTAATATCTGAGAGGTACATATCACTGGTTGGGATTTCTGATGTTTTAGAAAATTGGAGCAAAATAGAAACTTTTTAATGTTTACCTAAATCCTGGTGCCTTATAGTTTTATCAAAAATTAAAGCTACAAATAAAGTAAAACTATTTTTCTTTTGATAGTTATAAATCATACTGATAAAGAAGAAACAGGTTTTTTTTCTTGGTTCTTATGACATACTTTATATTAACATTCAGTGTTCTGTGTTTTAATTCTTTAATTTTGTTTTAAAGTTCCTGCTCAGGCTAGGTTTGGTGGCTCTCTTTTGTAATCTCAGCATTTGGGGTGATGAATCTGGAGGAGTGGGGGTTTAAGGCTAGCCTCCAATACACAGCAAGTTCAAGAACAGATTAGACTGCATAGTCTGACCATGTCTAAAACATCAACAAAGTGTGTCTGCCTTTATATACCAAGAGGCTGAGAATCTAGCAGGTACTCAGCCCAGCAAACTAACTGAATGCCCTTGCCATCCTAACCAGGCACCAAGGTTCTGGAAAACTCCAGGACAATCATTGGTTTTCTTCCATCCATTCTGGAAAGCCAAAGGAGCTGGGACCTGATGTCAGTAGAAAATGGTGGTAACCAGCAGAGAGAGGTGCTCTTGCTGAGAAGGAAGTCCAGACAGGCATGCAGCTGCTGCTTCTGCTGAGCCACTGAGCCACAGGTTGGATGGTATCATTCCCTCTCAAAGAGGGTCTTTTTTTCTCAGTTAATCCTTTCTGGAAACCTCACTGGCATGCACACACATTTCCTGGTTGATTCTGGGGACACTTAATTTGACAACCAAGATTAGCCTCACAATAGGTGTGATATTAGCATTAATTGTCAACTGGGTAGGAACTAGAATTATCTGGGAAACTGGCCTCTGTTCTTGTCTATGGGAGATTATCTTGATTGTGTTAACTGATGTGGGAAGACTTATCTGAATTGTTGGTGTTCTCTGGTCAGGGCCTCCTAGGCTGTATGAAATGAAGAGAGCAAGCTGAATCCAGCTTACCTTCCCTCTCTCTGTTTCCTCCTGGTGGATGTGATGTGAGCTGCTTCAAACTCTTGCTGCCATGGCCTCCCTGCTGTGATGGTTTGCACTTAGACTGTGAGTTAAACTAAGCTGTTTCCCCTTTAAATTGCTTTCCCCAGAGTGTTTTATCAAGGAACTAAGCCAGTAGGCAGTTGCTAGTAGACAATTAGGATTAGTTGAGTTCATGAGGGTGGCCATTTCACAAGGGCAACAAGAACCTTAAGTGGGGCTGGCGGGACCTCAGCTAGCACATGTACTGGAGTTATCTTGCCATGTGACACCTTCTGTTCTATTATTATACAACAAGAAGTCCCTGTCTAGATCCTATCATCCTGCTTTTAGACTTCCCTTCTAGTCCTAGGTGATATGATAAACTTATGTTCTTTGTACGTAACTAGATTCTAACATTTTGTTATAGCACAAAAAAACAAAACAAACAAGCAACCCCATCAAAACCTATGACATAAATTTATAGGTGAATAAAATTTGTTTCAGAGATGCTAAGCTGTTTTTCCTCAGTCTCTCAAAACAACACACGGTATTATGGTTTCAGGCTAGGTCCTCTTCCCGGAAGCAGATCTGTGTGATGTGTGATAATGTGGAATACTGTTCCACTTTGCAGATAACCAAGACTTTGCAGCCATGAACTTTCTCCCTCCTGGCCTTTGCTCTGTTGTCACACTCTTACTTTTAAATACATTTTAACCTGTGTAACATTTTTATTTGTTCAGAAATGGGCAATCAATTAGCTTTCAGTGTATTTTTAGAAAAAAAAAGAAAAGAAAAACTCATCAAGTTTACCCAGGTTAGTTATTGTATCTGAAGCTTCTCATCCCTACGTGTGGATCTGGTTTCCTTTGTGCCGGTGCTGCTGTTGATCATTGCTTTGACTATTTAATGTCGGAGAAAAAAATGTTGATTTGGTTAAATTCCTGGAAATTATTTGCCTTAAACATGAGGTTCTCTGGAGAGTTTTGTCTTACTTTTAGGGGTTCTAGATTTGTTTCTGACCCAAAGGTGGTGGCAGCAACTGCTGTTCCTCATTACAAACCTGTCCTCATTACAAAAAATTGTCCAGTGCATGGACCAAAGCCCTTATTTCCATCTTAAAGAGAAAATGATAACGTCTCCTCCGTGGAGGAGCCACAGCCAGCCAGGTCATTGATGTTCAAGGTGGCATCTTATCCCAGGTCCTTGCCGGGATATTATAGCACCAGCTAGGTCATAGAAAGGCAGGAAAGATGTGTGACAGCCCTTTGTTGTTATTCGTGGTGGGACAAGCAGGATGTAAGACTTATGTGAGGATGTCAGCTCTTCTTAGCATATTATTTATCCTGGTTCAAATATGAAATGTCGTTCAGAAGTCTTGTTTGAACTCTTGAGTCCCCAGCTGGTAACATTGGGAAAATTATTAAACCATTAGGGTTGTGTTGCTGGAAGAAGTACCTCACTGTGCTTTGTCATTTTATATCTACCTCTACTTTATATTCTCTAACATCTGCTTCCTGTGTGTGTGGATGAATGTGATCAGTGCTTTCTGTCTGCCAAGCCAGCCTCACACCCCTGCTGGCATGCCTTCCCTGCTGTGATGGACTAATATCCCATTTGAAAGTGTGAGCCAAAGTAAACCCTTTCTCCAGTAGCTACCTTTGCCATGGTATTCTGTCACAGCAACAGAGAAGTAACTAATGTGCTGCCCCTACCCACTACCAGATACTCAGCATACCAGCAGTAGAGGTTTGTGTGTGGCAGGGCAACAACTTCATCATGTCCTTCTTTAGCCATGATGCTGCCATCTAGACAAACAGCTAAAGATGCCCAACCTCCTCATCCATGTGAAGCAGAGGATCAGTGTGAACACAATGAGGCTTAGGAAAGGCAAGGAGAAGCAAAACTCTTGAAAACCATTAACTCCATGAAAGCAGAAGATACTATTTGACACTTTAATCTTATTTGAACATTTCTGACAATGTCGGGCTTTGCTTCAGAATGTAAACAAATCTAGTTAGAAATAGGAGCTAGAGTGGTGTAGAGTTTCTGTTTATAAGCCACCCACCTGTTTAAGGTGTGGCACATTCAAGTTCTTATACAGTTATGCCATCTACACTGTCATACCTCAATAAATGCCTCATTCACTCAATTCAGTACACTATCACTCAATACTAGTCTTTGGATAGGGAAGTAAGTTATTTTAAGTACAAATCAGGGGACAAATTCTGTTGTCCTTGGAAAGAAATGTTGTCTCTGAGTGATTGCTTTTTGGTCTGCACAGTGCTTGGAAGTACCCATGCAGTCTACAGCAGAGCTGTACTCTTTGAAAACAGGCAGCTCACTGGCCCCCTCTCCTCTGCCCATCGATCTACATAACTTCTAAAGACAAAGCATGTGACACAGGCCACACAAACAGAGACTGCTTTGATGGCAGGAAAAGGACTTTCTGCTCATGTTTTTATGAAGGAAATTTTTTGTGTTGTTATTTGCTCAACAGTTTAGAGTTTGATGCCTCCTCTTGTCCAGTAGGTGCCATAATACAGCACTCTCCCAGTGCACATCTTCCCTAATTTCTATACCCTCACTCTAGGTCAGCCCCTTTCCTATTCTTCCAGTGCTACCCTACTGCTTCAAAATCCTCCTCCTTTTTTTGAGACAGGATTTCACTATGTAGCTCACATTTAGGCTTGAAATTTACAATGTAACCAAGACTTGTCTCTGGATTCTTACTCTTCCCATATCACCCTTCTTTTAATTTTATGTGTATTTTATATGGTCACTTGATTTTTTTTAATGAGTAGAGAGCATTGGCTTTAAGTGTTGCACTTCTGAGGTGATTCTGTTTGTCTGTATGACAGCCTCTCTGGCAGTGGATTTATAAATTTGATCCAATGATTATATGTATCCATTATAGTGAGATCTTATTCTGTAATTGTACCCTTTATCACCGGAAAGCAACATTCTTTATGTCATATAGTACTTCTTGGTGACATTTCTGTGTGTTTGAAAAACTTTTAGATTAGAAACATTTATTGAAAGACACAAAATAAAAAATAATTGTTGAAATCAGTGGAAAGACATTTAGGTATTAATTGTTGTATTCTTTCAGCTTCTCCAAAAGCCTAGAAAATGTCAAACTGAAAAGCTAGGATGTGTGCAGATAGCAATGTGAAAGCCACAGAGTTTATAGTCACATGTGGTTGTGGTTTGTGGGATAGAAAGTGAACAATTTCAATTTCAAAAGACTGATTTAAATCTAGGATCAAGGGCTAGAAAGATGTCTCAGCAGTTAAGTGTACTTGCTGCTGATGCACTGAATCTACGTTTATTTCCCAGTACAAGCAAGTGGCTCACAGCCATCTGTAAAACTAAAGCTCCAGGAGACCCAATGCCCTCTTTTGGCTTCTATGTACTCTATTTACCTGTATATATATATACATATGTATGTATATATATATAAACACACTTAAAATAGCAAAATAAAATATGATCTTTAAGTCTGAAATGAACCAAGAGTCTTCATTTTCTTGAGACCCCAGTTACTTATCATGAAATACGAACAAAAGAAAAACCTCAAAAGATTGTTGCAATCATTGCAATGGAGTATGTGACAATCAAGACATGTAGGGAGTTCTCAGTATTAGTGGCATTTTGCATCTTAGAATGCTACCATAAAAGTTCAACCAGTATTTTATACTCAAGAGTTCTGATTTTGAAGCCAGGTTCTTAGAACTTATTAAACCACCTCAGGCAAATCACTTAATCTGCGGGGTCTGTTTTCTTTTAATTTGTAAAATAATATATGTCTTAGAAATTATTATAATTAGAGTTACTAGTATACATGAAGCAATTAAGAATATATGTTTAATTTAAAATCCCACTCTCATTACAAAATACCTGTGTTATGTATTTATCACTTACTGAAAGCCAGGTATTATTCTAAGTACTTTTCAAATATTAAATAGATTAATTCTCATAAAAATTTTATATATTGCTGCAATCTTATGAGATCTCTACAACTAGAGATCCCAGTTTCACTTGTGAGGAAATCTGCACAAAGAGATAATTACTTTGTCCGAAGTGACACAGTTGGTATGTAAGAGAGGTTGAATCCCAACTCCAGACAGTCTGGCTCCAAAATCCTTACTTTGATCTGTAACATCATCTCAATATAAATATTAAAGAGACAATATTCTGTTATTTGGAGGTTACTAATTTGATTGACAGGGATCATTTTGACACAACCTAAAAGTATATATTAGATATTTTAGAATATGCCATCTTTGATTTAGCTCTCTAAATTTTACTGAATAAATAGGTTGAGTAAATAAACCTGTTCTCAAATAAAAGACAACAAAATCAAATAAATAGAAGCAATAAAACCTGCCTGATAGGTGAAAAACTACATATAATGCAGCTGAATATTATCCTCCTAAAATTTTAATGGGGTAGAAATTTTTAGGTGTCAAGGATCTTAACAGATTCCTCTGTCAGCATGTTGAAACGGGTCCTTGATAGGCAGGAAAGAAGCTATTAAAGACTCAAGCAAAAGAATCTTCTCTATGAATTAGCTCCCATGGTCTCAGGTGCAGTAAGCATGTCACACAGAAAGTGGGCACCACCATGTTCACGCTCCTTTAAGGAGAAGAGATAGCATATGCTCAGAAGTGTATGCACCAACACTGTCATGGCACCAACTTCAACCTATTGCTATGACTTGAATATATCTCCCAGTGCAATGTGTTGGGAGCCTAATCTTCAGATTTATATGTTTCATGTGTTTGGAAATGGAGCCTTTGGCAGGCAATGAGCATTGGAAGTCACAAGGGTGCAGTTTCCATGAAGTTCTTAGTTGCTTTATAAAAAAATGAGTAAGAGAGACACAAGATAGCATCCTCATTCTGTCTTTCCATGACATGTCCTCTGTTACATTATGATGCAGCAGGAATGCCCTCCTAAGTAGCAGAGCAGATCTCAGCCAGAGCCATGCTTTTGTGTTTTCGAACCTCTAGAACCATGAAGTGAAGGCAATGGTCCCTGTTCTTTATAAATTGCTCAGTATCAGATATATAATCAGAAACAGAATAGAACACAGATCCCAAAGATTATGAAAGAAGGAGATTGGCTGTAACACCAAACAGGAAAAGGCCTTTGAAGATGCAAAGGATGAGTCATCTGGGGTTACCAGCATTGTGTCACGTCCAGCTAGATGGGAAAACCACTTTGGCTGCTCACACATACACTGTCGTTTTAAAAGGTGACAGACTATTTGACCAACAAACACTAAAAAGAGATTTTGAGCTTCTGCGAAGTTAGTATGAGGTCACTCACTGTTAAAATATAATAGGGCAGCTTAGATAATGCCTTCGCTGACAGGCACACAAATGACCAGTATCACATATCACCTTTATTTGCAGACAGGCTTGTCCCTTAGCCTGTTCTGGCCAATGTCTGATGTTAGCATTGGGATCAGCTTTAGAAAGATCTGGACGAAGGTGAAGATTCATTGGTTCAACTATTGAAAGGAAGACAAAAAGATCCAGAGTCTGTAATTTTCCCACCCACATTAAGTTATTTGGATAAAACTCTGCTGTCATAATGTGACTGAACTCACTAAAAATAAATTATGTCTGAGAATACTTTCTCAGGTTTGACTACTCTCTCTGTGAGAAAGAACAGAGAAATTTGGGGGCCTCTGCAAAATACAGCCCTGTATCAGAAAGTGTTGGCTTTTGTTGAAATTTATTGCTGGAGATTTATCGACTTGTGAGATAAATATTGACCAAGTCAAAGTCAAGGTTATTACTTATCTTCAGGAATAATAAATCTTAGTGTTTTCAGTGACACAAAGTCAATATGTACTTTGCTGCATAAAGTCCAAATGAAGAGTTTCATCGAAACATCTGTAAATCTCTCCATCATGACCACAATGGTAGCTTTAAACATTTTATTAGTAAAGAAAGAATGGTATAGAGACTTGGTGGGAAGATCGTTTTTCACTGATATGAAGGTAGTCAGGTAGCCCCATTTCCAGGGTGAAGGAACACTGGTTGGCTCCAAGGTTGTTAATTGGTTCCTGTTGCCACCGATTCCAAGTGAGAAGAATCAAAATTTTCTCACCCTACGTAGGAGGTAGAGTGAACTCTAGATTCCTGACTAGAGTTATAATATTCAGGATGAAATATTGTAACTTTTTAAGACTACAATAAATGGATTCCAGCAAAATTGATGGAACGTTGAATGAAAACAGTCTTGGCTCGTTGGAAAGTCTGCTTCTAGCATATATTCACCTTTTCAGTTTACTCCATCTACAACACTCAGCAGTCATAGGGGAGTTGGCTATATACAAACCCTTCTGTAAAAACAGTTGTGGATTCAGAAAAATAGAAAACCACTAAGTCTTCTTTGGGAAGTTCTTCTCCAGGAAGCCTTATATTGGATGAATAGCTGAAGGATTCTGTCATGTCAGGGATTGCAATTACAATAGGCTCCCTTCACCTGAGTTCTCACATCATGCATGGCTGTCATGCAGGTGCTCACCTTCAAAATGGGAGTCCAGATCCCTAGTGCTGCTCACAGCCCCCTTTCTTTTGCAGTGCTGTATCCCCCCCCAGATGGCGTTCTTTAGTTCCTTTTTATTTATTTTCAGGGTTGCTGATGAAGCTCATAGCCCTTGTGCATCCGAGGTGAAGATCTTTCCACTGAGCTATACTCCTAGCTCTTGCAGTCAGCTTTTAACCTAGTAGCCTCAGTTTCAGCCAGACACACTTCCATTTAAACCTTTAAGGATGGCTTACACATGTTAGTTTCTTAGGGGCTAAGATGATAAATTATAGTGTGCCTTTAGTATCTGCAGATTCCATGCCTACAGATTCAACCACCATAGATTAGAAATATTTTGAAACTAATTTTATAAAGTTTCTTTTATGGATTGATGGATTGTGTGTGTGTGTGTGTGTGTGTGTGTGTGTGTGTATGTACGCGCATGTGCACATGCACCAGGGTACATGTGTGATGCTCAGAGAACAACTTGTGAAGTTCTCTTTTTCTACCATATGTTTCAAAGACTTGAATTCACGTCATCAGGCTTGGATGTAAATGCCTGTATGCAAAGAAAACATTTTGTTGGCCCAAACTGCAGAAAATTTCAAAAGTCAAAACTTAAGTTTGCTGTCTATAGAGCATTCTGGTAAAAGGCAGAAAATGCTATATTGTCTACCAGTTTGCATTTATCCTGGACATAGACTTATTTGTTATTAGTCCCCAAATAAGATAAGAACTATTTACATATTGTACACATTGTATTGAATTTTGTGAAGAATTGACTTCTAGAGTTGACTTGAAGTTCACCAGAGGATGTGGATGTGTTATATGAAAATACCACACCATTTTGTATAAAGGGTTGAGTACCTTTAGGTTCTGAAATCATTAGAAGAATGGAAACAATATGTGCTCACTGTCAATTATCATCAGCAGAGACCAGAATGACACTGAAGCCAATGACATCCACCTGGTTCTTCTTCCCAGAAGCAGGAGTACAGACATTCTAGGAGCAGCTTGGTCAACAGTCTCTTTTGGATCCATATAAGTAAGTGAAGATTTCAGTCTTTCTGGGCCTTGTGATCCTTGTTTATACCAGGGGTGCTATGATTGAGGGCATGGCTGGTCTCCTGTGAGACTGTTATTGGTATTTGCTAGACTCTTCTTTAGGAAATGACTAGCTCATTATGGAGGGATCAGTGCTTTCTCACTGGTATGTTATGTGTGATAACAGATTGCAATAAGGCAAGGCTGCCTCCTGCATCCATTTGCCCTTTTAGCATCTGCACACTATGAAGCAGCAAAAAATCATCACCAGATACGGGTCTTGATCTTGGAATTGCAAGCCTTCAGAACTGTGGTCCAAAAGAACCCTTCAGTCTTTTCCTTTATAAATTACTGAGTTGGTTACCCTGCTGTAGTGATGGGAAATGGGCTAAGACAAGGGATAGACCCAACTTCTGTGTGAAAAGTTAGGTAATATATTTTCAGATTTTTCAAGCAATATAGACACAGTCACCAGAATGAAATAAAGTGGAGATCACATGCAAGTGAATGGGCAAAGCCATCTTCAAATAAAACTTTATGGATACTAAAGTTAGAATTAGGCTTAATTTTCATATGTCACACAATATTCATTGTTTTATATTCTAAACCACTTAAGCATATAATGATAGTTTTTATCACATGTGCTATATAAAAGGTATTGGACAAGTTTGGCCTCTGAGCTTGCTCTGTGAGAGGAATAAAGGCATACATCCCAGAGTCATTGTGAGAATTAGTGAGCATATAATTTAGCTAATGCATCAGGCTTAACCCCATGGTGCTTATTCAACAGTGGTATTCATGTATCCCTATCCTGAAGGTAAACAGACACATCTATCACATACAGCAGGAATTGGAGGCTGACTGACCACTTATGTATAATTGGAGATCTGCTGCTTCAACACCCACTCTCCCACAGCGCTCTTAGCCATTTTCTCTCAGTCATTGATTGGATATGCTGAGGGCATGACATCTATAGTCATTTTATCTTTTCCCCAGCTCTGTTCTCCTTTCCATCCCCAGTCCTCTCTTTCCTAGGACATCTGCAGTTCTTCTCTGTAAATTGGAATATTTGAGTGGCTAGGTAGCCAGGGAATAAGATGAACTAGTCAGAAAGCCTTATTCTCAGAATGGCTTCTGCAAGGGAAGGTGCCAAAGAGATGCAGCCTTTGGAATAGAGACCAGGACAGGGTACTACCTGATTATGTGGGGAGGAAAAAGAGCATGGAGGTAGTATTCTCTCCATGAAAGCCCATCATATGGAGGTAAAGGAACAGACACAGGCTCTGGAGTCTGTTCTAAGAATACCAGATTAATGTGACTCCGGGTCTCCTCACCTCTTACACCTGGTAGTCATGGTACAAGGCTCATAAGAGTGTGTACATTGTAGTGTTATTAAAATTTTTGAAAGTTTTTAAAGTACTGTATGCACAGCTCTTGGCTACATACCTAGTATGAAATATTTGACAAATGTTATCTTTTCTCTCTAACCCCCATGTTAGAGTTAGAACCCAGGACCTACTGCATAGAGGCTAAGCATTCTAATCCTGAGCCACACCAACATCCACAGATGACATAACTTCATTCTTTGTGGCTGAAAAAGATTCCACTGTATATATACACTGCATTCTCCTTATGCACTTCTCTGATTGTGAACACATAGGTTGGTTCTATAATGTCACTGTTGTAAATAGTGTTGTGGTGAACAGTTAATGTGTGAGTATCTGTGATATGTTGCGTCAGTGTCCTCTTAGTAAATACCAGGGGTGTTATTGCAGGATCTGGTAGGTCTTTAGAAACCTCTATACTGATTTTTACCAGCATTTTTAGCTCATCAAGTGCTTGACTTGTATGAAAAGCCCAGGAAGAGAAGCAAACCCTCTGCCTCTCTCCCTTCATAAAATTTACACTCTATTTTCTTCAATTAATACTAAATCTCAACGCTTACTCCTGTCTACCTGTGGACACAAACATTCTACTAAATATTGAGTACAAGTTTCAATGTACCTCAAAGTCTGCTTTCCAAAATCTGGTATTTATCTTTTTTTTGTGTGCTTAGGCAAATATTTTTAGTTTATTAGTTCTGTTTAAAATGATGCTTTTTTTAAAAAAATGATGCTTTCTAAGGGCTCTTTGTACTAAGGTAAGGACCACTATATTTCTTTAATAAAATTATCCAGTACTTTCAAACATATAGTAGAGCATGTGCATTACATAGAACAGGTAACAGAGTGAAGGTTATCAGATCAACATCCATAAAAGTGATGGAAAATTTAATCTATTAATATCATTTGGGCATATAACATGAGGAACTAATCCAAAACAGATAAAATCATAAGCATAGAAATTATCATTGGAGACACCATTAACATTTCATTAAAGAGACTTGGAAAAATAATTAAAATTTAAATCTGAAACATTATGTGAAATATTTGAAATTATGCATACAAAGATTCTCAGGTAAGATAAAATATTTGTTATGGAAGCTTTCTTAGTCAGTGGAGATTAAATAGTTAAGCCTTAGAAACAGGGAAGAGACACCAGAAGTCAGTGGCCATGCAAGAATGAGCCCAGTAGAGACTCAATCCCAGAAAGAAATTAAGTCTCTTCAATTTCAGCTTCCACAAATGTGAGAGTATAAATTTCAGTTGTCTAAGGCACATAATCATGACACTTTGTTATGGAAGCCTGATCAGACTAATTCAGGGGCAGAGAGAAATGAGCTCAGCATGTGTTTTGAAATAGAGAATTGACAAACAGCAGTGATATCTACTTACAGAGAATGAAATAAAACCCCCAAAGAAGCAGAGTAGCAGGTTGTCTGTCTAGTATACTAAGCCTCATTTTCACTTCTCGGTTTCTAGCTTTTATGCTTTCTTTAAAATTGTTTTACATAATATATTGAACAATAATGTACCATGTTAGTAACTCATTATTACTGTTACAAATACCTGACAGAATAAAGTTAAGAAAGGAAGAATTTATTTTGTCTTATAGTTCCAGGACCTGTAGTCCATCATAGCATAGAAGGTATGGCAGCAGGAGCAGAAGGCAGGAAGCACAGAGAGATGAAGGCTTGCAGTCTACCTGATTTCTCTTTTTTTTTTTATTCAGTTCAGGTACTCAGTCATGGAATGGGTACTCAGTCATGGAATGGTACTGCTCACAGTTAAGCTGGGTCTTCCTACCTTCAATTAGCCAAACCTTGATGAACCCTTACAAACATGCCCAGAAATTTGTTTCCATGGTGATTCTAAATGCTATCAAGATTAGGTATCATCACTACCTCTTGTCAATATGACACCCAAATACATCTCTTTAACCTATAAATTTCTATCCTTTGACCCCATAAGGCTCATGGCAATCTCAGGTGCATTTAGTCAGACTTCAAAAATCCTTTCAGTCTTTTAAACAATTTACAGATTATTTAAAAGGCCAAATTCTAAGTCTTATATGAAATTTAAGGAAGCCTCTTTAACTGTGTGCTCCTATGAAATAAAAAACAAGTTACATATGTTTAATATGCAATAGCTCTGAGTAAATATTCTCATTCCAAAGACTAAAGTAATCATTTCATTCTAAGACCAAACTCCAGTAGGGAAACATCAGACCCTACATTTCCATGTTCATTTTGGGGGCTTGTGATGAAATCATTGGGCTGTAAAGGGCCTACAGCACACATAGCTCCTCTCTCCGGCCAGCTCTCTTCCATGTCAGCAGTTTCCTCCTGTACACCTGGCATCTAAATCCTGAGTTTTCATTGCAACTTAGGCTTTTCTTTCAAAGCTTTATTCAGTGGTCTCAAAAGTCTTTTTTGCAGGTACACCAACCACACCATATATTGCCTGGCTTCACTCTTCTTTGGAAAGATGATATAAGAAGCCTTTATGACTCCAAAACAATACCATGTGGTGAGTGCTTTTGTGTTCTGCTGTCAGCTTACAATGGAGCCTACATCATTGAGCCCTGTTAATTGGCCCCTGTGTGCTGACACTGGGAAACACTTCCTAGGAAGTTGTTTTGAACAGGGATCCCTTTCTATGGCTTTCTCAGTTTAGATACGTTTAAAAAATTACACACACACACACACACACACACACACACACACACACAGAGAGAGAGAGAGAGAGAGAGAGAGAGAGAGAGAGAGAGAGAACTTGTTTCACTATGTAAAGTGAGTAGAGGTCAGAGGACAATTTTTGTGAAATAGTTTTCTCCCTTAACCATGTGGGTTTTCTTCACTATGCTGTTTTTCTCTAGGTGTTCTCCTTATAAAAGAATTTGCATTTTCACAAGGTGGAGCCTTTGACAGGTATGGTCTCCTTACCTGTTATCTCAGTTTAAGCAATTATGGACACATTATTGTTTACATTCTCTTTGACCCAAACTTAGAATTTAATCACTTGACTTTTCTTACTACCAAACTTCACATTTTCTTTCTGTTCTCCATTTTGATCTTTGTCCCTGTAGACCTGAAAGCAAGAAGTACCCACAACACAATCTGAAAGCTTACTTGTCTTGAAAATTTCTTCACTGAATGAATTAGTTTTAATTTAACCTTGAGTTCTCTGGACATGGAAGAATGTAGTCAGATTCTTTAAAAGTAATAGGCATTGCTTAGAGACTTTTTCACCTCTGAAACTTCATGAGTTTGGACTAACTTTTTGAATTTATCTCAGAATTCTGGTCTTCAAGGTCTCCACTAGAATCTCTATTTATAAAATTCAAGGGCTTTTTTAGTCCAAGCTTACAAACTTTTCCACATTTTTCCCATACATCAGTTCCAAAGGTGTAAGAACCACATGGTTAGGTTTACCACAACAATGGGCCCACTTTTTCATACTATTTTTTTAGTTTCTTTTTCATGTTTTTCTTCTTACAAAAGTAACTAAAAGGGCATATATCATATCTCAAATATCTGGGTAGATGTAGTCCACTGTGACAGGGAAGGCATGGTAGCTGGAGCAGGAGGAAGCAGTTGGTCATACTGGATCCATGTTCAGCAAACACAGCACAGTAAATACTGTGGTCTTGTTCATTTCTCCTTTGTATTTGGTTTGCAGCCCCTCACCCCGTGGAATGGTACCACTCACATTTGGTTCTTTCTACCTCTATCACCCACTCCATAGATAATTTCTTGACTATATACCCAGAAATTTGTTTCCATGGTGACTTCTAAATGCTATCCAGTTGAATATTGATACTGACCATAACACATACTTTAAAACTCATGCTTTACAGTGTTTTAGCATATTTACAAAGCAGGGCAAACTTTACCACAGTTGGTTATTACAGCATGGGTCAGCACTTTCAAAGAAACCTGTATTAGCAGGTGTTACCCTTCTTCTTTCATCCCATGGAAACTTTTTATGTACTTTTGCTCTTTGGCTTTGACTACTCTGGATATTTTGTATAAATAAAATCATACAACTCTCTAGCCTTGTCTTCTGCAATTTAGTTGGCTAGTGACTGAGGTTCTTTCTCATTGCCAGCTCCTGGAGGGTCTGTGAAGGCTGGAGGCAATTTCAGGGCTCAACCGGGTTGTTTCTTGACTTTTTTGACCACTGGCTTCAACTGAGTGGTGGTGAGTATCTGGGAGGCTGATCTTTCTTAAATTTTGTTGTCATTGCCTTTTAGTCTTTCCTCCATCTTTGTTTCTCCGTGTGTGTGTGTGTGTGTGTGTGTGTGTGTGTGTGTGTGTGTGTGTGTGTGTGTGGTTTCACATGAGGGTTTGAATAGCATTCTCTGTAGATGAACAAGAAGTATTTCTCAGAGATGGTAGGAAGGGAACAAGGGAGAAAAGATCTAGAATTCATTGAATTAAATCTCTGCCAGAGAGCAAAGGTGAAGCTTCTTAGAGCACCAATTCCTCTTAGAACCACTTTGTTAGAGAAGTACTTCCTATGTGTGCTTTTCCTCAGAAAACCTCTTAGACATTCTTTGACCTACCGTTTTCTACTACCTTAATATATGTGGTTTACATATATATATATGTGTGTGTATATATATATATATATATATTGATCTTGATATTCCCTATCAGTGTGGTTGCTACTAGTCATACGTGGATAATGAGCCCTTGACTATGAGACTAGGGTGTGTATATTTGATAGAAGCCAATTCATATGTAAATGCAAATTGACACCTGTGAACATTGGCTACCATATTGGATGGCACAACTGTAGACCATTAAAACCAGAGTTCTTTTATCTTTCAGCCTCTGAACATGCTCAGTTCAGAGACTGAAGAGGGATTTTGTAATTGTCTTCTAATAATGAAGGGATTACAAAAAATATTTTAGCCAATAAAACAAAAAGGAAACTATCTAAAATAAAAATCCAAGTAAAAGGAGGGGGAAAAAGTAAAGCAACAGTATCCTATCCTAACAACATGGCTGCCTAAGTAAGACTTTAGCAATGACAACACAGGAGACATGGTAAATGGAAGGGGAAATCTCTGGAGACCCCACTCCCAAACAAAGAATGAGAGTCAACTAATGACTGCTCAGTGAGGAAGAATTAGTCTTCTTCAAATGTGAGCCCCCTACTTGGTTATCCGAAACAAAGTGTTCTGTCTCCAAATCATACAAACAACACTAAGCAGACTCAACAGGTTGTATTTACATATTTCTGCATGGATGTGTCTGTGTATGTATATAACAACAAAGAGATTATTAATTTAAGAAGGAGGGAAGTGGTGCCATGGAAAGGGTTGGTGGGAAGAAAGGGAAGCAGGGGAAATATTACAAGTATATATTAATTAAGAGTAACAATAAAATAAAAAAGAGTAATAATAAAAATAGTCGAGGAAAACTATTGCTTCAAAAGAAGAGGGTTTCTTAAAAACAATAGCTTACTTGTGTACCTAATGAAGAATAGTTTGACCGAAGTTCTGTATTTCTCCCAGTAAGCGTATGTAAACAGTTATCCTCTCTCTTCTGTGTGTGTTTATGTAACCAGGACATATATAACCATAATTGTGCTATTTGAACTTTTTAAAACCCAACTTTATTGTGCAGAGAGGAACAGCGTGCAGTTCAGCAACCATCCATGTTGTTGATGAGCTTGAACTCCGTGACAGTGCCCCCATCATTCTAACCTCTTATAATGTTAAGGTCATTTGAAAGATTTCCCTTGTCTTGCCAAGCTTGTCTCACCATTTTTTTTTTCATAAAGGCAAGTGTGTTAGTTTCTTGGGGCTGCTGTCAGCAGCTACTAGGGGCTGGGCAACGCAAGCACCAGGACTTCTATCTTACAGGGACAGGAACTCTAAAGTCACAGGTCCAGCTGCATTAGTTCCTTCTGGACACTGTGGAAGAGCCTAGTGGATGCAGCTGTGTGTGAAATTTCTTGGCTGGTATCTGACTTCATAGTTATAGTTATATGGTGTAAGAAAAGGACAGGAGAAAGAGGGCATTCCCTAAGCATTTGGGAGTGTCCATGTGATCCACACTCTTCCCCATTCAAAGATGTGCTCTGTATATATGACACCTGTTCTCTGTGCCACTCTGATCCCGTGGAGGCAGACTGAGGCACTTGCAGTAGGCACATAGAAAAGAGAAATAGGTTGGTTAGTTTTTCACCACTTGACACAAGCTAGAGTCATCTGAGAAGAGAGGACTTCAGCTGATAAAATCCTAGGCACGTGATGCTGGGTTATATAAGAAAGCAGGCTGAGAAAGTATGGTGAGTAAGCCAGGAAGCACCATTCTTCTGTGGTCTGTGCTTCTGGTCCTGCCTCCAGGTTCATGCTTTGAGCATTTGCCCTGACTTTTCCCAATGATGGCATGTGATCCAGAGTTGTACAGTGAAATAAACCTGTCTTTCCCATATGGCTTTGGTCATGTTGTTTATCATAACAATTGAAGGCAAACTAATGGAGAATTCTATTAGTGAACTCTCCATCTGTGAACTAGATGGTTAGATGGAGCTATTATGTATAGTCTTATTTGGGTGCAGAGTGACAGGAGTCTCATTTACCCATCCTGCTCTCTATTTTCCATGTCAACTTCTACCTGAAGTTTTCTCAGTGTCTTTTCTTGAGGATGCTGAGCTCCCTCAGCATCCTCCCCTCCATGACATTCTTCTTGACAAAAATCATATCAGAAGAGTTGATGTCTAACACCTGGAGTCTTGACTAAGCTTGAGACTGAGTAAAGGGAAAGGTAGGTTGTGGGTGAGGTATACCATATGGAGTGAGCACCTGCTCAGAGCCAGGGATCACACTGAAGCTGTGAGAAGGCCCCTCCTTACTGTAGCCCCTAACAGCAGAAGGTACTGCCCAAAGAGCAGGTATTGCTCCACAACTCCCACAGGCCAGCTCCAATGAGTAAGACAGGCTTTGTTTATCATTGCCTCCCCACCCAAACCACACTCAAATAAGCAGCGAAAACCTCCAGACCTTAGTCATCAGGCGAGGTAAATTACAAACTTCTAAGAGTGTGGCTTCTCTGAGATACCACATTTTCCTTGTATAATGAGCCTGCAGTTTGTGGCAAGGAATGACTTAAGAACAAGTGAACTCACTGTCTAAAAAGAGAGTTTTTATCACTATCAATTGCTCTCTGACTGACAGGACTGTTATTTCTTTCAGTAGGAGAAAGGGCTAAAATACAGAGAGAAAACCTAGAAATAAACACAGCCTGCATAATGGCAAGGTTTTGTGTTGCCAATGTCAAAAGAGCAAGTTCCTGGGTAAGAGACCTTGCTTACTCCTGTTACAGTGACTTTATAGCTTCTGAGTTCCTTAAAGCAGCTACTATGACCCCTTTGCCATCAGTTTGGGGCTGAGAGTCAGCTGTGGCCAAGAGGAAGCTGGTGAATGAAGCAGTAGGAATCCAGATGCAAAGTCTTCAGGTGGCAATACTATGCCAGCAGACATAAAAGGCTCCTGCAGATCCATCCTTAGGGGGAGTGTCACTCAAGGTTTTCCAGAAATGACATTTGAGATAGATATGGCATGATGTGTAGGAAGGTTCTTCTTCTCAGCAGTAACATGGAGGTAAGTTCATCCTGTGACCAAGAACCTGACTTGGCCGGAATGTAGAGCACAGCAGGAAGGCAAAAACAAGGATGAGATAGGCTCACGGAGTGTGTGATGCATGACAGTTAGAGAGGAAATGCCTTGCAGGGGTGTGACATAGAGGCTGATGTAGTTAACCACTGGCAGAATGTCAAGGTGTGTGAGGTATGCAAGATACTGTGTCATCCAGTAGCAGGATATTCTGGGAATCTAGGTTGAGTATCTTGACGTGACATTGAGGCATGATCTGAGTTTCAGAAACTTAAGCAACTTTCATTTTATGTTTGCCCAACTGTTAATTTTGTATTGTTACTAGGAAATTTCTTAGAGGCAGTAGCAGAAGGCACATTGCAGATGGCAGAAATATTTTTCACAGCTTTTATGGAGGATAACAATATACTTGACATTTTTCTCATTAAATGTGAGCTTTGCTGTATGATTAAACTCGCTAGGCATCTGTGATCTAAAATTACAAATGTGAAAAGCAACAGCTCAAATGTTTCAGTCAATAAATACACAGGAGACAGTCAACATGTAACAACTCCATCATATGCTCTCTTCAAGGAGCTGCTCAGCTGACATTGACAATGTTTTTGGCAATGGCCTCACCTTCACACCAACAAGAATAAGGAAACCAAAGTCCCAGACTGCTAATTACAGCCTGGGAGTCCAATAGGAGTGAGTGGTTTCCATTAGGAAATCTCAAGGCTGAAGGCAGACAGAGCTGGGAGAAAAGAGAGGCTTTATTGAGGCAATTAGGGAATTACCAAGAGGGTCACCAGGGGAATTGAACTACAGTGAGCAATCCATCATAATGTAAAAACAGCAGACTGTATACATGTGTATCTGCTGGGGTAAGTGTGTGTGTGTGTGTGTGTGTGTGTGTGTGTGTATTCTACACTTTGCTAAAGGAAAGGAGGTGCTTCTGAGATCTAGTCTCATATACAAATTAGCTACCTAGCCAGGGGTCCCAGCTCCCCAGTGACATCTGCCAAGTGTGGAGAATCAAAAGTAGAGTGTCCCTGTTGTCATGATCGTGACACAGAAAGAGAACTGGCACATGCAACTCCTAGTAGACTAAAGGGAACGCACACATGGGCGTGACAGCTGAGTGGATGACCCAGCTTAAACAAGGTTTGAGGAGAAAGGATGTATTCCACTAGGCACATCTGCCTGTTCTAGAGACAAGGTATGACATGTACAATCTGGAAAAATGAGGGGACCAGGTGTTTTACAGAGAGTCAGGATGAAGGAGACAGAGGAATGTGACAGAGTGAAAGAGAGGGGCAGCTGGACCAATGGAAACGATTAGCAAAGTATTGGCCACCAGGACATAATTAGATCAAAGAATTTACAACCTGTCTGCACAGTACAGCCCCATTCCTGAGTTATGCTGATAGCAGGGTTTGTCTATTTGGGGCATTAGAGCTAGGCTCATGCTTAGAAGTTCAGCCTCTCTAGTACTATTGTTAAGGTATGTAGTGTTTAGTTTCCATAACAAAACACCTGGGTAGCTTGGATACAGGCATTGTTTTTCTTATGGACCTAGAGGCTGTACATACAAGATCTGGGTGCAGGAAGAATGGGCTTTTCCTAAAACCTGTCTGCACTCTGTGTTCTCACCTCTTGTTTTCATTGTCTATGTTCTAATCATTTCTTAAAGCTGTCAGACATACAAAAGGCCCCTCTAATGACCTCAGTTTAATTTAACAAGCTCTTGAAAGACCTTGTTGTTAAATGCAGTTATATTCTGAGATACCAGGAGTTCAAATTATAACATATGAATTAATTCAGCACAATATAAGTCTTCATCAGTGACACAATGGTGCATACCTGTAATCTCAGCACTAAGAGGACTAAGGTAGAATTATGGATTTAAAGCCGGTCTGGATTATATAACAAGAGCCTGATAGTGTATACGTGATGAGGGGCAGTGGAGAAGGAGGGAAAGAAAGAAATTTGGGGTTGGAAGACTTTCCTTGTACCATACTGAAAATAAATAAGACCTCAGTGACCCCAGCTTCCACACTCCATGGTTTACTCAACATGTTCCAGTCATCATTTCCTAAGTTACTCTTTAATCTAGGTGATCAGAACTTAAAATCAAGAGTTCTCAAAGTCTCTCCAGTTTTCTAAGGGCTATCAGGATGTGGTTGACCCTCAAGACTTAGAGAAATCAGCAAGTAAGGGAGAATATATGTTGTCTAAACCTATAGTTAAGGCCATTAGGAGAGATGATGGGAATGGTCCAAATATCCTTTTTTCTTTGTAATACATATGGACTGTTGCAAAAGACTGGAACCTTCTAGGTATGCAGAGAGTTCAAAGTGACAAATATGTATGCCTCCCTCCAGACCTCACCCATGCTACCTACCCTCAAGTAACCCATCAGAAACAAAGTCTGGCTCCTTGTTCTGCATTTTCTCATGCCTCCTAAGTAGGAAAAGAATAATGATGAGACATGCACATCCTTTCAGGCATGTTTTCATTGGGTTAAATTTCTTATGAGTAGCCCCACCTTTATCTTGTGGTTAGCTCGCTGAGGTAGGGTTTAATTTAGCTTGTGACCAAATGAGTAATCGTGGGTTTTTCAGCTCCTGAAGACTTCAGCTGCAGTCTCAGCCGAGAAGCACCGTTATGCCCTCTAGGCGAGTGTTCAAGGGAATCCAGTATTTCTCTATTGGAGGCAATACATTATTACATGTTGTCTCAGATCAGTGAGATACCAGATTGGGACAAGGTATCAGGAATAGGATGTGAAGATCAACATCTTTTACTGAATTGCCAGTCATTCTGTTGTGATGTTTTTGTACGTTATTGTGACAAGACAATTAAATTAGATAAGGTGTCAAGTACTATGAACTTACCCGCTAGTAGAAAGTAGATGCTTAAATGTTACTTTCTTTTCTGTATATGGACAACTCAATTCAGTGGATCTTTTCTCACAGCTTTCCTTGGAAGAGAAATGCCCAGCAGCATCAAGTTCAAGCTCAAAGGGAAAAAGAAAGAACTTGGCTATGTTCTAGGCATCTGTGGTAGAAGACCAGGTAAAGGACTAAAGAGGCAGGCTGGTCTCCTGCAGTATTATTCATATTTTTGTAATCACATTCAGAGTGAGTTGTTGAGATATTAAATTTAGCATGTTTTTATCCATTGAAACTTCGCTGATGACCTCTGTTTAAACTATACTGATACCAAAAGGTTTTGTCATGGCTGTGAGTCTCTTCTAATCTGTCCTTGATCTCTGACTCTGCCTTCTCCTTCTCTCCATGTTGCCCTGAGTATGCCAGGCAAGTTCTCACAGCTTGCCCTCATAATTGGCTCCTTTGTCAACTCTGCTAAGTCCCTTATTACCTTCAGTTCCTCACTCAAGTGCTCTGTCCTCAGTACATTTTCCCATATTCCCCCCCTTTTCTACATACTTATCATCAACTAATATAGTCTATAATTTCATATAATTTGCTTATTTTGTCTTTTGTAATTTATCTTCCTCTGTTTCATGATCTTCTTTTTAGTTAACAACACATATGCAAATAGGTATATCATATCCATATATAAATATACATAATTTAAAGTTTCATTTCTACATATAAGATAAAATATGATTTCTTTTTGAGTCTGGCTGATTTTACTTAACAAAATGATTTCCAGTTCATTTTTTGCATGTTTCAGTAACTTCTTATGGCTTAAAAAATAAACTCCATGATGGTAGGGATTTTTGAAATTTTTGAATATTTTTTTAACTTATTCCTTGTTATTTCTGTTATTTAAGTAGCAACCACAGAACCTTGCAAGTCCAATGGCAGACAGTGAACACTTTAAGTTTAACTGCATCAAAACTGATTGAAGTCTAGTCTAAGACCGTTATCTGACTTCCACACCTCAGCTACATTGCTTCAATTACAGAGAAATGGACTGTAGGCTAAAGGAAGAAGAGCTGCCTCCTGGACACAGTACTGGGAATCATTGTTCTGTAGGAGGCTTCAGGAGCTCACTGATGTTCTCATGGACATGGATTGGGAACACATGAAAGGAGCAATGGGTCCAGATGAAGATTCCTGAGGGTGTGTTTAAGGCGAAGAAATCTGTGAGATTCAAAATGGCAATACAGAAACAAGACTCTATCTAAAACACAAAACTTTAGCTTTCTGTGGGACAACAGAACTTTGGTCATTCTCAAGAATAGAGAAAATGGAGCTTATGCGAAGAGCTCTTGTGGAATGAAAACTATATTTAGTACCAGGGGCCAGGGCTAGTCCCTCAGAATGGCACATGTGACCCATGTCAATGTGTGAGAGGAAAATTTGGCTGTGACCTAGCCAGTGCATAGGAGAGATGGACCCATTAAGGCAATGAGCAAATCTGCCTTTTGACAAGTATATTCCCATTGCTGGCTGAAAGCCTGGCATGTCACAGATGCTTAATCCATGCTTCTAGAATGACTTCATGCTGAAAAATCAGACTTTAGTGCCATTGTTTGTTTCTTTTCTATGCTTTTTTTCCTCAAAAGACCCTTGAGGTTTGTTACTAGACATTAGGTGACAATCTAAAATACATGTGTGTGAGCATAGGTAAGAGTCTGCAGGAGACTGTGGCCCATTTTTCAGGTATCTGTGTTTCTGGTTTGCTTGGTGATATTTTGTCCTAATTACTACTTTTTTTTGTCCTAATTACTACTTCCTTTTGTCCATCAGAAAAGAATGGCCCTTATATCTTTGGAAATAAGCTGTGTAAGTTCAGATGTCAGCTCAGTTTTCTTTCCATGTGATTTCAGGGAAATTACTACATTGCCCAGAGTCTCAGTTGCCCCATTTGTAAAGGGGTAATGATGGTTCTACTATCATAGAATTGAGCTTAGGATTAAGAAAGACAGGCCAGGGAAAGTCCTTAATGGTATTTAATAAGAAGTTGATTCTTTCTAGGCTCTGTGCATAGGATGAAAGGTATGTAAAGTGATTTTTTTTTACCGCCTCCATGGAGGCAGTAAAGAAAAAAAAAACAGGTCTTGTCTTGCTAGGTTGAAGCTGGAGTTGGTCAGACTTGGTTTTATCTGGGAGCAGGAAGAGAGTATGAA
>PVIH01000319.1:0-229956 GCA_004025045.1 Sigmodon hispidus
ACCCGCGAGGGCAAGCTAGAGTCAATCCAGGTGCGGGTGGGAGGCTCCAGTCAGCCCAGGCAGACAGGGCCATGGCCTGGATCCCAAGAGGCACTAGAAGGACAGGAGGAAATCTGGGGCTTGAGGCTACCCAGTGGCGGACGCCTGGGGTCCGCCTGTCCCGTGGCCACCCCGAGGGGCTAGATCAGGGCGCAGCATCCCAAAATTGTACTTTAAAAGACGTTCTTGAAATTACAGTTATCCTTTTGTATCCAAGGACATTTGGTTCCAGCCACAGGAGATGGCCAGTTCAGGCTATATATCCACTATTGCCAGGAGTCTTAGCTGGGGTCATCCTTGTAGATTCCTGGGAGATTCCCTTGCACTAGGTTTTTACCTGACCCCTAAGTCCCCCCCATTCCAGTAGTCTCTTTCAGTATCCCCCCCAATCTGATTGTTCATGTTCTCCCATCTCCACTCTCCTTCAGTCCACTCACAAAATCTTTTTTATTTCCCTTTCCCAGGGAAATCCAGTTGTCCCCCATCAACCCTCTGGGTCTGTAGATTACAGCATAGTTATTATTATTGTAGCTAATATTCACTTATGAGTGAGCCCAGATCATGTTTATCTTTCTCAGTCTGGGTTATTAGGATTATTTTTTTTTCTAGTTCTATCCATTTGCCTTCAAATTACCTGATGTCCTTGTTTTTAACAGCTGAGTAAAGCTCCATTGTGTAAATGTACCACATTTTCTTTATCCATTCTTCTGTTGAGGGACATCTAGGTTGTTTCTAGGTTCTGGATATTACAGATAAAGTTGCTATGAACATAGTTGAGCAAATGTCCTTGTGGTCTGATTGAGCATCCTTTGGGTATATGCCTAAGAGTGGTCTTGTGATAAATTGATTCCCAGTTTTCCGAGAAACCACCACACTGATCTCCAAGGTGGCTGCACACGTTTGCACCCCACCAGCATTGAAGGAGTGTTCCCCTTGCTCTACATCCTCACCAACATAGGCTGTCATCTGTGTTTTTCATCTTAGCCATTCTGAGAGTTGTGAGATAGACCCTCAGAGTCCTTTTGATTGGCATTTCCCTGATGGCTAAGGATGTTTAACATCTTAAGTGTTTCTCTTTTGAGAAACATTTGAGATTCTTCTGTTGAAAATTCTCTATTTACATCTGTACTCCACTTTTTAACTGGATTATTTGATTTGTTAATATCTAGTTTTGTGAGTCCTTTATATATTTTGGAGATCAGCCCTCTGTCAGATGTGGGGTTGGTGGCAATCTTTTCCCATTCTGTAGGCTGCCATTTTATGCTATTGATAGTGCCCTTTGCCTTACAGAAACTTTCCAATGTCATGGGGTTCTATTTATTAATTGTCAGTCTTAGTGCCTGTGCTATTGGTGTTGTGTTCAGAAAGTTGTCTCCTGAGCCAATGTGCTCAAGATTATTTCCCACTTTTTTCTTCTATCAGATTCAGTGCTATCAAGTTAAAAAAAAAAAAAAAACAACTTTTATTCTTCTCTCATTCATCACATCCCAACTGCAGTTCTCCTTCCTCCAATTCCTCCCAGTCTCTCACCTCAACTGACATTTTTAAAAAATATTCTTATCCAAGATTGGTTGAATTTATGGATATAGAAGGCCAAATGTTTTCTTATGGGTCTTAATAAAAATTGTCACCAATAAGAAAATATATTTTTAAAAATAATGTTATTTTAATTCTTTTCGTGCCTTCTTTCATGCAAAAAAAGTTATCCTAGTTTAGAAATTAGATTATCATTGATATTACTTTTCTAATCATTTTGACATAATGCATGACAGAAGTTCCTTACATTTAAAGAAGAAAGGTTCACTTTTTGGTTTGAGGTTCATAAAAGGATACGTGGTGGGAAGCATGGTAATAGAAGTGTAATGTGGCTAGTCACATTGTATCCTTAGGAAGGAAGCGGAGAGAAGAATTCTTACAATCAGCCTGCTTTCTCCTTTTTTCTTTTTATTCAGCCTGGGACCCAGTCCACAGGATGATGCCACCTATATTCATGGTGAGCCATCCCTTCTACTTAAGCCTCTCTAGAAGTTCCTGGAAAGACACACTCAGAGGTGTGTCTCCCAGGTGATTCCAAGTCCAGTTGAGAGGGTAACAAAGATGAACCATGACAGTTATCCAAGTGATGGGTATTATAATTGGGAGGGGAGACACTCCTTCAAATGAGACACTGAGTATGTGATGCCAACAGTTATGTGTGTGCTTGATACATGAAAGTACCCCGCGTAGTGAAGGTGCTGTGAAGCTGTGATGTCCTCCCACTTCTCTGGGCCTATGATATGTTCAAATTATCAGTAACAGTGACAGAACTCAGAATGAAAGAAAAATATTGATGGAAGTTATAGTATTTCTAGCCAATGAGAGAAAGTGACTGGGGAATACACTGAATATAGCAGCCACAGCAGAGACTAAAGGAGACAGCTTGTCAGCAGGGGTGGGGACAAATAAAGCCAAGGGGTCATGTCCTCTGCAAATTTGACCCAGGAGAAGGCTTATGGAGAGTGGAATCAGGTATGCACAGAGCAGTTTGGAGATCCAAATCTTGGAGATGAAGGAACAACATGGGAGGCTTGGCTGCCACTTCACCATGGCAACCTAAGACATGCTTAGGGACACAGAAGCAGGATGACAGTGAAAGCCCCAGAAACAGTCATTCACACACATTCAGACCCAAGCCAGAATACTGTGCAGATATTGAGAGACAGGTCATGGTGGCTTTAGACCATGCTTTGTTGGGAGTTCAGAAACCTCACCCCATCTTCTGCCTGCCCCACCTGAATCTACACACTCCTGCATTCTGGTCTGCATTTGGCAGCACTCTCTAAATGCCCCAGGATCTTGAGCCAATCTCCTACAGCAACTCTGCCTTTAATAATGTGTTCTTAACAGGAAAAAAAAAATCTCTTTTCTGCCCTTTCCTCTCAGAGCAATGAGCACAGATGATCAGAAGCATTGAGTGAGCCTCTCTGGGTACCCATGCCATCTCAACTCCATTCAACCTAATTTTCCCCCTTCTGAGAAACTGATGGCCTCTGGCAGAAATTTCTTTGCTAAGGCTAAAGCTTTGCAGCAAGGATCTGAAAAAAAAAAAAAAAAAAAAAAAAAAAAAAAAAAAAAAAAAAAAAAAAAAAAAAAAAAAAAAAAAAAAAAAAAAAAAAAAAAAAAACTTTTGGCCACACTGACAAGGTTCAGGTATTTCTTGTTTCTTTTGGCTTTTTAAATAACCCGTTTTGAACAGGGCAAACCCTTCATAAAGCAACTTCCCCAGCTGCTGTCTTAGGAGCCAGCATGAGTTTATAGAAAACACAATCCTCCTGTGTTCAAGGAATTTTTTCAGCTTAAAAGGAGTTTCCAAATAATGTTATTTTTCCAGTCAAAGTCCCAAGAAGGCCTCCCCTTAGATTACAATATATAAATGGGTAAGTAGAAAATATTCTTAAAAGCATGAATTAAATTACTTTGGAAAAAGACATTTATTCAGCCAGTGTCTTTGGGGAATTCATAGTCCAGTGGGAAACACAGACACATGAATTAAAATCTATAATTACTATCATGGGGTTATGCACTGAATGCATGACTAGCAATGACAAACAATCTCATGAGAAATAAAATAGTAGTTATTCCTAACAGCAACTCTTGTAAACTAAGCATCATGCCAAGTCTGCACACATTAACTTGACTCTACCACTTGCTAGGGAAGTCTTCTTATTTGGATTTCACAGATCATTCTTTTAAGGCCCTGGTTCTCAACCTTCCTAATGCTGCAAACCTTTTATATAGTTCCTCACACTGTGGTGATCCCCCAACCATAAAATTAAATAATTGTTACTTTATAAGCTTGCTACTGTTATGAATCATAATATAAATATCCAATATGCAGGATATCTGATACAGGACACCTATGAAAGGACCATTCAACTCCTTTTCAAAAGGGATTTTGACCCACAGGTTGAGAATCACTCATTTAAGGCATGGAGATATCTAAGTCCATAGACTTCGTACAAGGCAGATTTGAAGATCAAGCCCATTGAGCTGCTATGGTTTGAGTATGAACCATTCCCACCAAGGAATCCTGTGTGAGAAAGGCTTGGTCCCCAGCTCACTGATCCAATCAAGGAAAAATGATTGGCTCACAAGGGCTCCGAAATGATCAATATGTTAATCCACTGATGGACTTATAACTTGATGGCATTGTTAGGATGTGGGGCCTAACTGGAGGGAGTAGATAATGGGGTGTTCCTTTGAAGGATGTCTTGTTCTCAGCTCCATCTGTGTTTCTTTGCTCCCACCCAATAGCTTTGTTCCACTCTTGTGTCATGATGTTCTTCTGCCCAGAGATAAGAGAGATGGGCGATTGTCAGCTAAAACTCTGAAGTCAGAAAACAAAGCACATCCAGTAACTAAGATGCTTACCCACTGTGCTCTAATGGCATGACATAAAGAAGACCGAAGTGGTTGCATCGGACATTCTCTCAAGCTACTAAATGTACACTGTGAAGAGTCTCTGAAATGTTGGATACAAAGGTCATTTTCTTCATTTCTCTTCCTGATTCTGTGAACAGCCATCCTGCTCTTGCTTCAGGCAGATGGTCCGAATCTATTGTCCACAGTCCCATGACATTCTCTGTGCTGGAGAGGTGGCTCAGCCATTAAAGGCTGGGCTCACAACCATGATGTTCCCCTCTACACACACACAAGGCTTTGTAAACTCTTACATATGTATCTTCTAAGTGTCAGACCAAATACCAGCTCCCCTTCAGAGCCTCCCCTGACTTGCTCAAAGAGACCATGGCTCTCTCCTGCCCCACTCACTCCTGACCCACAGACTCCTGTGGTTCCTTCCCATTAGCAGACACAACCCACACACATTACCATGGACACAAAATCCAGGAAATGAAATCTTTCCACTTAAGTCACCTCATACAGGCATCTGATGATGGTACATCAATCAGATGATGATGATGGTTCACAACTGCACAAGTAGAATGAAAGGCAGATGCTTCTTGAAAAAAAAATGGAATGGATAAGAGAGAGTCTCTAATTCTATTCCAGTTGTTTTTCTCCGTTTGTCTTCATTCCTTCTCAGGTCCCTTACTATGTGGTATAATCACTGTATTTCTAAGCCCAGAGTCCTTTACAAGGCTCTACCACAGGGCTACCCTGGTACCTCCCTGCTGTTTTTACTACCCTAAAGCTTAACATCCTTTATTGTGTTTAGCTTTTGTTCATTTTTTTGAGACTGGGTTTCTCTATGTAACAGCTCTGACTATTCTGGAATTTGCTCTGTAGAACAGGCCTCAAACTCAAGAGATCCACCTGCCTCTTCCTCCTGAGTGCTGACATGAAAGGTGTGTGTCACCATCACCTGTCTTGTGTTTAGTTTTATAATTTTCATTTAATAGACACTACTAAGTCCCCAATATGTGCCAGGCAATAGAATCAGTATTAGGGCAAAAAGATGAATGAGACCCAGTCTTTGTCCTGGGGGCTTTACAGGGTCATGTGAGAGACATCCAAACACACAGATCCCATCTTGCTAGTGTGAGAGGAGGCTGGGGAACACAGAGAAACCTGCCGGCTGGGTTTCATGGAAAGACCCCATTACATTCAAATGAAGAAAAATGGAAAGGACATCCAAGGAAGGAAATGACAGGACAAAGAGGAGGCGTGTGAATGGTGAGACACAGTGTGAACTGTGGGGTAAGGGGGATGCAATGAGGCGAGGGAGAAAATCAGGGCCAGGCTCTGCAAGACTGGTCAAGGGTCTTTGTCACACAGAACGGAAATTCAGTTCACAGTAGCTCAAGTGAGAGCTGGAGTAACTCATCGTCTCCTTAGATATGGACACAGTAGAGTCTCAGAAATGGGATGAGGGATGGGAGTAAAACAGGACATTAGGTCACCTTCTTGTCACATCTTTCTCCACAATGACTTTCATCTGGAAACTGGCACACAGGTCTGCTGAGGAACAACAAAGGGAAACTTCCCTCTGCTTAGGGACCAACTTCAAGATTCTGGGCCCCAGGGCTATCTGGTGCTCACTTTTATAACCACTATTTTGTATTTATTTATTTGAGACAGGGTCTCCCAATGTAGGTCTGGTTGGCCTAGAATGCCTATATATACCATGTTGGCCTCAAACACACAGAGATCTGCCTGCCTCTGTCTCCCGGATGCTGGAATTAAAGGTGTGCATGGCAACCACACCCAGTCGCTAATGGAATATAATATAATAAGCTTGATTTGTTTAATTTTGAGATGGTCTCATGATGTAGCCCAGGCTGGTCTCAAATGCATGATCCTCTTCTGAGCGCTTAACCTGTAGGCATGCACCAGCAAGCCCAGCTTAATTAATTAATAAGCTTTAGGAATTCTAGGAAGCATCAAGCTGAATGCCAGTGAGTATGTGCACAAAGTCCTGAACCAGGATATCTGAGAGCAGGCTGGATCTTGTTCTGCCTTATGCAATAATCAAGAAACAGGTCATGTCTATCTCTAGCTGCTTGTCACCACTCTTAGCCCCTATGACAACACACTCCTACTTGATGCATATTATTATCCAATAAAAAGCTCTTAATATGGCCAAGGGACAATGTCACAGTTCTAGGACCCACTTCCATTTCTCTAGGAGGGCCCTACTAAGGAAAACAACTCAAAGAACCATCAGCACGGAGAACAAATAAGATCAAAAGCTCACACTTCCAAGACATTTTTTTCTTCCTTCCTTCGTTCCCTCCCCTGATTCCTTCTTGTCTTTTAATTGAAATATACTGAGCTGAACTTTCTCCTTGCCCTCCCTCTTACACAGACAGGGCCTGTAAGGAGAAGCTGCCCAAGCAAGCAAATACTATCCTTGGCTTGGCAGCCAAGATGTTGCTAATACATCCCTGATGAATAGCTGCTTTCTGTGACTCCTCCAGCCTCCTACTTGCTTGGTGTGAGTTGAGTGTATTCAGGTTAATGGCCAATAGGAATCTGGGTTCCCTACAAAGAGCTTTTACATGATTGCCTTGGGTACATATGTGCATAGGAGCCAAAAGTCATAGAAACCACACAAATGCTATAAGGAGACCCAAGATCAATCTAATTGTTGTTGCCCTGACATCCTCGGACATCTGTAAAACTGTCCTGACATCACCTTATTGATTTTTACCCATGGCCTTGATACTCCCCAAGGTCCCTTTAGAGCTGATAAAGGGAGTTTCTTTTCCACCTCAATAGGAGGGCTATGCCACATTTTTAAACCAAAGAAGGGACAAGTCAAAGATTTCAAACCACTATGAGAATGACTGGCTAAGACATGCACCAGGAAAAATAAATAAGTGAGAGTTTTCTAAAGGGCAAAGAGGCAGGGTGATTTGTTTCTCCAAAAAAGAGAAAAAACCAAAAAACAAAAACTCACTGTTGATCTGGGGGATAACTGCAACATGGAAATTGCAGGAATGCCTTCCCAGCTCTGTGACCCAAGGGGACATTCACATCCCTGTTTGTGCTTTTGGAGTGGGATGCTTTCCTGCGATGGACAAATCACCTGACTCCTGGGGACCTGGAGTCTTCAGTAGTCAGCAAGGAACACTGTCAGCAAAACACTGGTGGCACCATGGCAGTTTCATGGGGAGTTGTGTGTGTGGAGAGCAGCCAAGGCTGCCCTGGCAGGGTCAACTGGGTTGTTCATTAGCAGATCTGGGACCTGCAATGTGCCAGTGGCAATCCAACACTACTGAGTGGTTACTGTCCATCTAAATTCACACTCACAGGCTGGAGAGACCTAAGGGGCATTTTGGTGACATTGGCATTACTTACAAAGTCCATCTATGGGCTTAACAAGTGACTTTATCCTCATCATTTCATAGGACCCACACCATGTTCATGCTACTAAATAATGGGTTTCCCAGACCATCTTTCTTCCAGGCTTCTTCAAGAAGAGATGTCTCTTGCATGTCCATCAACCATAGCTGGGAGTCTACCATGGGACAAATCTATTTTCTTAGCTCATTATGTCATCATTGAGTACTTCTTTTTTTTCAAAGGAGGACAATGAGAGGGTGGGAAGTTTCCTTAGCTCACACAGGGTGAAAGGAACACTCTGCCCCAAGTCTACATTTCCTGAGTGGCCCACCCTGCCAATGCAGCCATGTCCTTCTCCTTCCCCACCAGATACTACCACTTACTCTCTGCCCCTTCCCTTCCCCACATCTCTTCAGCTCCACACGTCTTAATGTGTGTCCCTTCAGATGAGTTTAGTCCATCTTCAGATAGGTTTTTTTTAAAAGAAGTTGCTTGTAAAATAATTGCTAGTGACAGTGTGGGCTCTGAGCAGCTGAGGGGGTGGGGGTCAGGAAAAGCAGGACTCCTCATGCAGAAGGCCTTCTCTTCACTTTAAGGAAGATATATATATATATATATATCATATATATGTAGTACATATATGATATGTCTTTTATATATAATGTTTTCTTTTTTAACATAATAATTTTTATTCATTTTACACACCAACCTCCACCCTTCCCTCCTTCTGCTCCCCCCAGCCTTGGCTCCCCAAACCACCCCCCATTACCTCCTCCTCCTAAAAGGTAAAGTTTCCCTCGGAGAGTTAGCAAAGCCTAGTACATTCATGTGAGGCAGGTCCAAACCCCTCCCTGCTACATCAAGGCTATGCAAGGTGTCTCTCCATAGGTAATGGGCTTTCAAAGGCCAGCTCCTGCACCAGGGATAGATCCTGATCCTACTGCTGGGGTCCCTTAAACAGATCAAGCTACACAACTGTCTCCCGTATACAGAGGGCCTAGTCCAGTCCCAGGCAGGCTCCACAGCTGGTCGTCTAAAGTTCGTGAGCTCCCACTAACTCAGTTCAGTTGTAGGTTTCCCAATCATGAACTTGACCACCTTCCTTGCTCATATAATTCCTCTTCCCTCTCTTTGATTGGACTCTCAGAGCTCAGCCTGGTGTTTGGCTGTGGATCTCTGTATCTGCTTCCATTAGTTACTGGATGAAGGCTCTATGATGACTGGAGGGTAATCACCAATTTGATTACCAGGGAGGCCAGCGCCCAGGCATCCTCTCCACTAATGTTAGTAGTCTAAGCTGAGCATCCTTGTGGATTCCTGGAGACTTTCCTAGCACCAGGTTTCTCTCTAACCCATAATGTCTCCCACTCTGTCCCTATTCTAGCCTGACCATCCTGTTCCCTTATGTTCTCATTCTCCACCCCCCCCATTGCCCCCTCTCACCACCTCACCCCCACTTACTCAGGTGATGTCATCTATTTCCCCTTCTTAGGGAAATCCCTGTGTCCCTCGTTACCTAGCTTCTCTGGAGCTATGGATTGTAGTCTAGTTGTCCTTTGCTTTACATCCAGCATCCACTTATCATGTACATACCATGTTTGCCTTTCTCAGTCTGGGTGGTCTTACTTAGAATGACTTTTTTTTTCTAGTTTCATTCATTTGCCTGGAAATTCCATGATGTCATTGTATTTTTACTGCTGAGTCATTGTGTATAAGTACCACATTTTCTTTACTCATTATTTGGTTGAGGGGCATCTAGGTTGCTTCCAGGTTCTGGCTATTACAAATAATGCTGCCATAAACATAGCTGAGCAAATGTCCTTGTGGTATGATTGAGCATCCCTTGGGTACATGCCCAAGAGTGTGTCATTGGGTTTTGAGGTAGACTGATTCCCAATTTTCTGAGAAGTCACCATACTGATTTCCGGAGTGTCTATACAAGTTTACACTCCCGCCAGCAGTGGAGGGGTGTTCCCCTTTCTCCACATCCCCTCCAACATAAGTTGTCATCAATGTTTTTTATCTTAATTATTCTGACAGGTCTAAGATGGTATCTCAGAGTCATTTTTATTTGCATTTCCCTGATGGCTAAGGATGCTGAACAATTCCTTAAATGTCTTTTGGGCATTTGAGATTCTTTTGTTAAGAATTCTCGGTTTACATCTGTACCCCATCTTTTCATTGGATTGCTTGGTATTTTGATGTCAAGCTTTTTGAGTTCACTATATATTTTGTACATCAGATGTAGGGTTGGTGAAGATCTTTCTCATTTGGTAAGCTCTCATTTTGTCTTGTTGACTATATCTTTTGCCTTACAGAAGCTTCTCAGTTTCAGAAGGTCCCATTTATTAATTGTTGCTCTCAGTGTCTGCTACTGGTGTTATATTTAGGAAGTGGTCTCCTGTGCCAATGTCTTCAAGGCTACTTTCTACTCTCTCTTTTATTAGGTTCAGCGTAACTGGGTTTATGTTCAGGTCTTTGATCTACCTGGACTTGAGTTTTGTGCATGTCAACAGATATGGATCTATTTGCATTCTTCTATATGTTGATATTCAATCAGTTAAGCCAGCATCATTTTTTAAAATGTTTTCTTTTTTCCATTATACAGTTTTGGCTTCTTTGTCAAAAATCACTCCATAGAGACATAGGGCAAATGACTCTGCCTCAGAAGCCTGGAAGCTTTGCCCCTCCACATAGGCCACAGGAACAGCTGCAGTCTGACCATGTAAGATCAGCAGAGATGCTCTGAGGGTCACAGCAGGAGAGGCAATCTGTGAAGAGTGGCCCCACAATCCTTTCTTATTACATTCTGCTTCACCTCATTTGCAATTTCCCTGCTATCAGTGATATGGGGACTTCTACAGTACACCCTTTTCAGCAGATGGCTGCAGGCTTTTAGGCCGATTTCTGCCTTCTTTGGCTGGTGCCCCTCCACTCCTGTGCCTGTCACCTGACTCCTTTTGCATAAGTATTGTCCTCTAGGACATGGAGCTGGTATTATGCTCACTATGACAGTAAGAAACTATGTGAGATCCCATGGGTACACTATATCTTAACCTGAGCCCACCCCATGACAGTAAGAACCTGGCCACACAACAGCCACTGTTATTTCTGTTCCTCTAGGAAGTGCTGGAGGCCACATGAGGTAGGTCTCTGGTAGGTTTCTGAAGGCATCCAATCCTACATTGTTCCTTCACTTCAACAGCAAATGACCTTGCCAGTGAGTGGCAAAATACATTTAAAGTTTCTCCCAAACCTGTGACTTGACAATCACACTTACTTTCTCATACTAAGGAATACACCTCACCCCCACACCCAGTCTGGGGATGTCTATAACAAAATTTACCTTGGGAGATTAAAATGGTAGAGATTCTTTCTGAAAGATCAAATGATGACTGAGAACACAGTTCACTCTGAAAAGAAGAGATTAAAGTGGTTCATGACTGTCCATGAGCTGGTTCTCACAGTTGGTGTTTACCAATTTTTACATTTTCATGAACAGTGTATTAAAGAGTGCTCTCAAGGAATTATAAGGCAGCTTTCTTAGCCTTTCCTGAATGAGGTACTGTCCTTAAACTCTCTTCATTTTCTGGAAAAATACTAGGAATGGAAAAAGTGTTTCTTTGGTGTGATTTCTTTTCCAGAGCAGTTTCTAAATAGATCACCTGGAAGTGCCCATGGTATGGGTGTTTCTGGACTAAGGAGTCTTTGTAATGTGTTGATTTTGGTCAGCTGGTTGAGATGCTTTACTGAAGTTTCCCACCCAGGGCCAGGCCCTCTAATTGGGCTTCAGGTGGTCAAAACAAAGAGAAGGGAACTGAGAAACTGGTCCCTCCTGAGGTGTCTTCAGAGACCTAGTAATCTCATGACTTTTCACATATGTAATTCCAATTAATTCCCATGCTGACACTCCAGACACTATTTTACACAGGAGACTTAAAAAAGATCATGAAACTTGTCCCAGGGTCACACACTTGTGAAGTATTAGATTCAAAAACAAATCTATCTTGGGAATTATTTAAGTACTGCGAAAAAAATAACAAACTTAGCAGAATTTAATTGAACAAAAGCAATTTGAGAATCGCAAATCTCTCAGAACCAGAACTAGGGGTCTTCTAGGCTACAGTGTGGCCAGAATCAGGGCAGAAAGAGAGAGAGGGAGGGAGAGAGGGAGGGAGGGGGAGAGAGGGAGAGAGAGAGAGAGAGAGAGAGAGAGAGAGAGAGAGAGAGAGAGAGAGAGAGGAAGATGAGAAGAGAAGAGAAGAGAAGAGAAGAGAAGAGAAGAGAAGAGAAGAGAAGAGAAGAGAAGAGAAGAGAAGAGAAGAGAAACACAGACACAGGTGTGTCCAACCTATGGCTTGTGGGCCACATGTGGTCAAGAATTCATATATGGACATTTCCCGAGACCAGGTATTTAAATGGTAAATTCAATAAAAATCACTTACCAATATCTTGAGAAAAAGTTTAATGTTCACCTCACCTTTTGTTTAATAAGCTATACATAATAAAACATCCTGAGTGTTGACTTATAGATTCTTATTATCAAGGAGTGAAATGGTCCTATAAGGAACCTCACTTTGTGTCATTGGTTATTTTTTTGCTCTTTGACTTTTTACTCTTTTGGGGGATCTGCCACCAGCCACCAAATAAATCACTCATGGAGGCCTATTATTGCTTATAAGTGCCTGGCCTTGGCTTGGCCTGTGTATAGCCAGCTTTTCACTCTTGTTGTTGGATATTTCATGGTGAACATACAATAGTATTATTCAATTCTATAGCTGAACACTTCAGCAGTCTTTGACTTGAGCTAGACTGTTGCCAACCTAGAACATCTCTCCAAGTGAACATATGTATGTATACCCTTTATAGGGAGTACACCAAAAGCTGACTGTAGTGGGATTATGTTGTTACATTGTAAATAATTGTCCTGCCTACTAGTTTTAACAAAAAATGCTGATTGGCCGAAGGCAGACGGGAAGTGTGGGTGGGGCTACTAGACTAAGAAAACTCTGGGAACTGGTCGAGCAAAGCACATTTGCCACAGAGATGCCAGGAAACACAGAGGAAAGAAGTTGCTGCTGGAAAAAGGTACTGAGCCACATGGCTGAACAAGACAAGAATCATGGGTTGAGTTAAGATGAAGGAGTTAGCTAGCAATATGTCTGGGCCCTCGGCTGATCAGCATAAAATGAATACTAGCTTTTGTGTGTTTCTTTGTGGCAAAGCAGCAGCAGGGCTGTGAGTGGGTCTGATCCTCTAGGCTATACCGGAAAGGCTGGGCCAGAAACTTCATACCACAGCAGACTTTCTAGATGCCATTTGAGACTGTCAGCTTTAGGAAATTACACCAAATGGTTTTCTGTGTATGAACCTTCTGATTACTGCAGTTAAATCATGATGTGTGTGTTATCTCAGAATAGAACCCAGGATCTTGTGAACATTACACATATCACATACCAACACTGGCTATATCCCCAGTCCTCAGGAAATGATAGGCTAATGTGACTTATGAATATGGATATTAACACTCCAGAAGCTGGAGAGATGGCTCAGTGGTTAAGAGCACTGACTGTTCTTCAGGAAGACCTGAGTTCGATTCCCAGCATCCACATGGCAGCTAACAACTGTCTGTAATTCCAAGATCTGACACCCTTACACAATTATACATGCAGGCAAAACACCAATTCACATAAAATAAAAATAAATATTTTTTAAAGAAGAAAATATCAATCATCAAAATCAGAGTATCTTTATGAAATATTATTTTGAAAAATCCTCAAGATAGTAGGAAAAAACTATTAATGAAATTTATATTTATGCAGAAAAATAGGCCTTAACATAGAAATGGTGAAATTCATTCATGATAATGACTAATCAAAACATAGGAGTCCATTAAAGAAAATTCTCAAATATTATTATTTATTAATAAGATAAAAACAAAGTATGTTTTTCTTAGCCAATAAAATAACAGTTTATGTCAAACTTTCCAAAATAATTTCAACCACTAATTATATAAAATTGAAGAAAATAACAAATTTCAAATGCCTAAGAATATGCATAAAAAGATACTGAAAAGAACAAGTACAAGATAAGGGATAAACTACAATGTGCTATGCTATAAACCACTGTAAATAAATATAAAATCGCTGTAATTACATCCATTTGTTGACATCTATAAAGAAAAATAAAAGTTAAAAAGCATGTTGAGAAATGTCATTATATGATAAAATTTCTCCATATTGGTATTTTAATTCAACGAGAAAACTATATTTAATAAGAGGGCACTAAAGCCGGTACACACAGCACTTGGGATGATGAAGAGGCCAGGAGATCTCTGTGAGTTCTAGGCCAGCCTGGTCTACAGAATTAGTTCCAGGACAGCCACTGCTGGAGAACTCCTGACTTGAAAAAAAAGAAAGGAAAAAAGAAAAAGTATTTATACTCATATCCTAAAAAAAGTTTGGAATGACAAAAGGATATAAAAAACTCACAGAAATATTATAGACTGGGATAAAAATGCAAATAAAATATATTTACATAAAAGAACTTAAAATTTTATGGAGATGTTAGAAACAAGGCCAAAATATTCATAAGTTAGATCACTGAAAAAGTAACAATCTGAATGTGAAAGTGTAAATAGAGCTCAGGGAGAAATCCAAACCACTAAGTTTGTAAGAAAGGGCTCTATGTGATGGATCTGCAAGGGAATTAGAGAAATGTACTTCCAACTGTGGGAAACATTAGAACATATTCAAAAGTTAGTTACAAATTAGTTAAGTGAACTGGCAAACAGTAGAAACTTGGATAGGGTAAAGATGAGAAACAGCTGTAAAGACACAGCTGCAGTGGAATCTGAAAGGTACAGAACTTTTCTGTGGTTACTTGATGAAGGTGCATCAGAGGCAGAGGAATGAAATTAAGATTCAACAGCTGAACTTTACAGAGATTTCTGGGTCTGCCTAACAAGTCACAAATGCCTTAAAGTAGAGCAGAACAAAGAGAGGTCAGAGAGTGGGGAGCATTCATGTACCCTTGCTAGAGCTGAAGCCAAGGAAACCTTGAACAAGGACGAGACAGCGAGCAGACATGGATTCCATCCTACAACCTTTCCAGAGTGAATTCTCAGATGCCTTTCAGCCCTTGAGGGCCTTGAGCTAAGAATCCACTGGAGGCAGCTTGGAATTCTAACCTACAGAACTATGAAATAATAAAAAGATGATTAAGCTGTTAAAGATTCAGTAATTTATTATGCAAATTGTTAGCCATGTGAGGCAATTCAAACCATCAACAAACTCAAAAGATGTTTTGAGACATCAGACACAGAAAATCACCAAAGTCACTAGGATTTCTTTCTTTCCTTTTTTCTTTCCTTCCTTCCTTCCCCCCTTTCCTTAAATGTTATATAGCATCTCTTACCAGTGAGTATAAAGAAGAAAGTGTTTTTACACACTTACTGATAGAAATATAAATTTTCCAGCCTTTTAAGGCAAAAATCTGTCAACATGCATGGGGGAAAAAAAAAAAACAAAACTTAAATACACACATCTGTGTGTATTTCAATGCATTCCAGGGAACCTATATAGAAGTAAAGCCATCAAAATCACAAATATACACACAGGAATGTTTATTACAGTAGTAAAACATAACAAAGTGAGTATCCACTGATGTAGAAAGAGAGTTAATAGGTGACAGTATGTCAACACCATGGAGTAAGACAGTCATTAAAAGAATGGAGAACTGTAGAGTATATATAGGATTCCCACCTGTTGCTGGATTAAAAAAAAAGTGAGTACAGGGAACACATGCCTTCATTTCTTTAAAGCAAACTGGCTTACCAAAAGATGTCTTTTTATGTATGAAAGGCTTCATGTGTTTCAGAGTCTAATATTCCATGTATTTTGTTTATTGTACCTCCAGCTAGAATGTACAATGTGTCAGGTAAAGGTTTTTGTCTGCTCTCTCAGGCTCCTAGAATGACACACAGCAGATTCTAGACTACAAGGGAGTGTAGAAAGAAGGGTTAGATACCTCTCCTCCCATATGAATGGCCCAGCCCCAGATGGGCAGGATGAGGCATGCGAGTGTAGAGCGAGGTGGGAAGATCCAAATTCTTCCCAAATTAGGACACAGACCTCAATCTTAGGGCCACAACCACATACCTAAATGCTTATGAGCATTATCAAGTGACTGGTGGGGTATGTATACATGCCCGTCCATGTGGAGGCCAACCTCAGCTGTTGTTCCTTGGAAGTGATCCACTTTGCTCTTTGGAACAGGGTTCATTACTGTGCTAAAGCTTGCTGGTTATTGGAGAATGGCTGTCAGCAAGCCCAAAGACTCAACCTGTCTCTGTCTCTCCAGAAGACATTCTGGCGTTTTATATGTGGCTTTGAGGAATGGAGTTCAGGGATTATAAGGCAAGCACTTCACATAATTAGTCATTTTTCCAGCTTCCCACCCTACCTTTTGTTTTGAAATGATGTGTATAGCCCTTTATATGGCCAGAGCACCAGATTGTTCTTGAACTGAACATGTGGGTTTTAGTGGATAGACATGGGTGCTGGGAACCATGAGAGGGTCCTTGCAAGACTGATAAGTGCTCTTAGCTGCTGGGCCTTTTCTCCAGCTCTTCTTTCCTTTTGATGATCTATACAGATTTGGAATTTTGAAATAAGTCCTCTGCTTATTCAGCCAATAAGTATGTGAGTCCTTTCTAGATAGTATATCATCAAGCAAAGTGCTAAGGGGAAATATAGGAAAAACAAATATGGTCCCAGCCATAAGGAGCTGACAGAAGCAAACCCTTGTTTTATTTTGTTAGGTGGCAAATGGACATCTCTTTACACACACAATGTGAGCTTGCAACAGGGGAGAAGCAAGACATTGAGAACAATGCCCTCATCACTATATTCGCAGTGCTGCACAAAGTTCCAAGTGCTTTTCAAAGATGATGTATAAATATATCACAAGTTCCTCGCTAATCTTCCAACATAATTTTTAAATCACACAAAATAAAAATTTAATGTTTATCAGCAGAGGCCAAGGTGTGTATAAACTACAAACACTGAGGGTATAAGATTTTGTGAACCTATAATCAATCATGTTCAAACATAACAAAACAGTCTGAAGTAAGAATTCATGGCTTTGGGGCTGGATAGATGGCTCAGCGGTTAAGAGCACTGTCTGCTCTTCCAGAGGACCTGGGTTCGATTCCCAGCACCCACATGGCAGCTAACAACTGTCTGTAGTTCCAGTTCCAGGTAAACACCAAGGCAAATAAATAAATAAAGTTTAAAAAAAAAAAAAAAAGAATTCATGGCTTTGTTTAAAATGTTGACCGTGGAATGTAGATGTCTTTTCAACATATTAATTTCACTTCCTCTGGGTATCTACCCAGTACTAGGATTGATAAAACTTAGGATTTTTTTGTTTTTAGGATTTTATCAGTGCACAGGGTTGTACTAAAAATTACAACCCCACCAATAATACTGAATTTTATTTTCTTGTTCTCTGCATCCTTGCCAGCATAATGGGATTATATTCAATCATGAAATACTGTCATCTGCAATTTCATGTACAGAGAAATATGTCAGGTATATAATACAGACAGCACTCTCACCAATGCAGAGTCATTAAAGTACCTCACTGAAGACTTCATAGTTATTATCAGAGCCTGATAGGAGAGGTAATAAATTCTGGTGTTCTACCAAACAGCAGAGTGAATTAACAATAATGTACTAATGTCAGACAGGACTTCAAAAGCAGTCACCATAATTAAGCTTAAAGTGATATATGGTATGTAATTGCCCTGAGTTGATCACTACTGATATATACATGATTCAAAACACCACACTATGCTTCATAAATATGCACACATATTATGTCAATTAAAAAGGAGCATAGAGCTGGGGAGATGCCTCCATGGTTAAGAGCATAAACTGACTCATGTTCGATTCCTAACACCCACATGGCAGCTCATAACTACCTGTAACTCTAGTTCTAGGGATCTATTGCCCACTTCTGGCCTTCATGGGCATGCTCAATGTGCACATACATGTACAACTGCAGGCAAAACAGTCATACAATAGAATAAAATAAGAAAATCTAAGAAAGGGCAAGAGGAAAGAAATGAAAGGAAGCATGCATGTTGGAATTAGAGGCGAGTTGGCTCCTTCTGAGACCCATCAGGAAACTGAGCAGGTAGTTTCCATGCACAGCTTCCACTTAAATGCTGCTTTAGTTGCATCTGTGCACTTGGAAAGCCTATATAATTTGCAGAGCATCATCCTACTGCTCCCAAAGATGACCCCGCTATTAAGAGTGCTTACATATTATACATGGGTAAGCTTCACACTCATTTTAACATGTTTTCAGTGAACAAAAATCCTCAGTTACCTGGGCATGAAAGCACAGGCTTTTCAGGCAGCAGATACTATCTAATGCATAACAATGTGACACAGCAGTTGGGCACAGGTCCAGATGGTTCACACATAACTGTCAAAGGATACATGGGACCACTGGGTTTTTCTTTTTCTAAAATGTACACTGAATTTGTTTTATCAATAAGATTCTCTGAAATATATGGGAAAAGATACACTAAGCAGCTAAAACCATTTAACACAGTGCTCATTTTTTAAAAAATGATTTTCCTCCAAGAGATTATCACTGAGTTAACATTACTTACATGTCTTCATTCTGACATATACAAATGATACCCGAGGCATTAAAATGGTTCCCTACAGTATCTTAAATTTACTGGCTGCTATTTTATCAGCCAGAAGGTCCTAGGGCACTTGGTGCTATTTTTTTTTTTAAATCTTTAATTATACAGAACCAATGTAAAACAAAACTGGAGCCTTTAGAATTTTTTGGAATTAAAAAGATCATCTTTCTGTGCTTTAAGAAGAAATAGAAGGCATGCTGTCCAGGCCAGGCTGCTTTTCTTTCTTTCCTGTTATCATCCAGTTACTCAGCAAACAAACTGCTGCTGAAATGGCTTTCACTCTAATTCAACTTGGTTTATGTGTGAAAACACAATCTTGCTTGGTCAAACCCAGATAGGAGGGAGGTAGACGTCCTGTTAGTATTCCAGCACACTGCATGGAAAAGCACCAACTGCATTTTCTCTAACTTGTGATTGACAGGGAAATTTTGCTTTCTGTGAATGTTTTCTTCTTTAATAAAAGCAAACTTTCTCGCATGGGAATAGTGGGCTAATGCCATCTTTAACTGAATGATTCTGTTATGTAAATATCTGTCTGCCCATTTTTAAGTATTTCATTTGGGGTGATTAGGGACCCGGGACATAGAAGCTACGGCACACGGGTTGACATTACCAGCTCCAGCATTCTGAGCGTTGTCTATAGGAGATGTCTTGCTGTCAGCTCTTTACCTCACTGGGCTAATTAACTTTCTGGAGTGTACAGAATAACCCAATTTGGAGTCAGCATCTGGACCATTCTCTAAGTAAGCTGAGTGGCTGAAACCAACTAAGGAGACAATTTTCTGAAGACACTTGCAGGCTTTCTCACTAAAATCATCAGACCATTATTCAAGCGTGCTTAACTACAGCTATCATGACCTTTAAACTAGTATGAACAGAAGACAGGGGTAGGCCTAGGACTTTGTGGGTTTCCCATAGTTTCTCTTTTGGTGGAGTTGTGTTGTTAAGGCTTTGATGTCTTACAGACACAGTTCAGTGACAGTGCTGGACTAGTACACATGAAATTCTGGCTTGGGTTTAATGCCAAGCACTAAAAAATATATAATACCCTCCCCCCAAAAAATACTACTGAAAAATAAGGATTCAAATTTTTCAGAGCTTCATGCAGCACTGCTTTCTGAACTGAGTGTCCTAGCAATGGAATCTGACAAGTTCACTAGCAGAGAGATATTCTATGATCACAGCATTGGCATTAAAGAAGATCCAGAGTCCCAGGTGCTTCTGAGAATAGCTTGAGTCCAGGAAAGAGCTGGGATCTCTCAAAACCTCAGTGCTCTTGGAAAACCCAATACAGGTCACACTAGGGCCTGATCCTAGGCTGATCCAAGGGAATTTAGCAATTCATCAGTAATTGTGAGTTCTCTTGAACTTCCAAGGTAGATTATTCCAAAACAAACATCTCAGCTCCTGTTTAAGAAGACAAATGGGAATTTCTGACAATACCAATAAATACATTCTTCATTATCATGCCAACATATCATTAACAAAGAAGTGTGGACAGATGGGAGGGTGCTGATGATGTCTCTTTTGGATTCCATTCGGAGTTGTAATCCACATCATTCGTCCTGGGCAATCGTACCCTTGTAAGAAAATGCTGACTTGTGGGTCCAAGGATTTAGAAGATTTTTGGTTGGCAAGTAGCCCAACAAAGGAGGAAGAACATTAAATTTACAAGTGTCTACAATTTCAAAGTTATTTGAACACTTGAAAATATAAAATACTAGGTACATATACATGCCATGAATCCTTGAAAATGGCACTGAACTGATCTCACCAGTCACTGGAATTTTACTGGCTTTCCTCGGGTCCAAAGTCTTCATGAGTGTTTCCACCTGTCTTATGATCTGTAGCTGAGAATGGCTTGTTACTTTGTCTTCTACGTCTAATACTCTTCAAATTCTCTGCATCCCTCTATTAGCCCTCTAACAAAAGCATCTTTGAGTATTAAAACATTTTAACTGAGTCACTGCAAAGTTATGACTAGATTCCAAAGTTGACAAGCAGTCCAATTCACGACACACCTATGAGCACATTAACTATTTTGTACACTTTATTTAAAAACAAATAATACACTTAGAGCCACCAAAACTGGTTATCATTATTAGCTTATCCATACCCTGAATTTACAAAAGAAACTTCTTGCACCACAAAAATTAGCATTTGGATTTACATTAATTGATATTATAACTAAAATTTAAGACACCTGAATATCAAACACTCTGGCCCAGGGCTCACCAGCTGGGGGTTTGGATGTGGAAAGAGAGAGTTATTTAGGATTCTGAACTGATGATACCCTGAGGTTCACTCCAGTAAACTGATATTAAGAAGACATAAAAGAAATGGCAGAATTTTTAGTATTACAAAGACGTGGTTCTTCCTAAAAACAGGCATTGGATCATAAAGCTGGGGTGGGATAGGGGATACTCGTTAATCTGGAATGGAAAAAAAAGAGTGTGAAGGAGGCTATATTAGTTTTCTCACAAGAGGCCAACATCAGCCAATAAAGAGAAAGCAGGAAGAGTGGGACACGCGGACCAAGGACTTCCTCATACTGTATTTCCGACTCTGCAGTTCTCACAGGTCACTTCCCACCCCAGTCTCTGAGCTAACGTACAGTGGGGAAAGTCATTCTGCATTAACAAGGCACTCACTGGTTCACAGCCTGGTAAAAACCCAGGCAGACATTGAAGTTAATTTAAATTAACACAGACTTTCTAATTTGCACCAGAGGTGTAATGAGCATGTGGTCCCAGTTAAATGAAATTTAAAGCTTGACTAGCCAAGATCCTGAAAAAATCCTCAGCACCACTTTCAGAAACAATGTTAGAATAAATGGTGGGATCTAAAGATCTCTTTTGGTCTAACATAAAACTTTTCGAAATTAAGCACAACAATAAAATTGATGAAAAGTTCTGTTAAATACTGGATCAATGTGGGGTCCCTTCCACTGACATGGAGACCTAGTTGCATTCATGATATGGGCAATTACAAAGCTTTCAGTGGCAAATGCAAAACTGATTCAAATAGTCTACCTGCTAAATGGAGATATAGTCATTTTTTGACCTCCCACTAAAATGGGACTTTAGGAAACGATACATTTCACACACACACACACACACACACACATACACACACACACACCTACTTTTGTACAGCTAAAGTCCCAGTGTCAAACACTGAGTAACACAGTCACAGAGGCAACTTCTAAGCCAGTGAATAACTACACACCCAAGAGGGTGGATATAGCTTCCAATAAATAAAGTAACCAAATTAAATCAGCCCCTTTTTTTCAGGTAAACTTTCTGATGTTTTGAGACAAGGGCTCATGTAGCCCAGGCTGGCCTCGAACTCCCTATACATCTGAGGATAATCTTGAACTTGTGACCCTTCTGCCTCTACCTCTCAAGGGCTAGGATTACAAGAGTGTGTCACTAATGCCTGGAGTTTCAGGTAAATTCAGTAACAGTTTGATTCTTGGTGAAAACCATTACATATAACAACCAGGGACTAAGTATCTCCATTCCCTAAGAACACTGGTGGTGTTTTAAACCACCCTTGAGGAAAACAAAACAAATAAACAAGCAAAAAAAACTAAAAATAACCCTAAATGTTTCGGTCCACTTTGTGACGATACAGAGATGACACAGCCCGAGAGAAGCACCAACATAGACTTTTAAATTGTGTCAACCGTCATTTCTAATGTCCTAGAGATCTGTTCTACTTAAAATGGCAGCAGCGATGACAATGAGGTAGATATGAGAGAGGCCATTTAAATTCTTCAAGACTATTCTTAGGTGGAATATTATAGTTCAAGTGTTTCATCTAAAAACGACTTTTACTAACTCAATCCTCATCATATAAGAATTCATGACATACTCTTGTAAACGGGGAATATATGAAGTAGTAAAAAGAAAAGTGAACTTTAAATTATCAACATCAGTGAGAATCCAATAATTCTGGGGAATCAATAATTTGTTATATGAAGTTGATTTTAATTAAAAAAAAAACAGCTATTTATTCTTCACTGAATTTTCTAGGAATTCACATTCAAAAATGCTTGGAAAGCATAAAAGTTACTCCAAAGAGCACAAAGATTATGCATGAAATGTCCCCTGAAGTCCTAGAAGGTGAGCAGATACTTTAAAAGACATTTACTGTCACAAATAAGGATCTTCACAGATTCATTCTCTCTCTCTCTCTCTCTCTCTCTCTCTCTCTCTCTCTCTCTCTCTCTCTCTCTCACACACACACACACACACACACACACACTCTCTCTCTCTCTCTCTCTCTCTCCCACCGTCTCTCTTCCCTCTCCCACCCCCTGACACAGACTCAATCTTCACCCTCGCTGTAAGGCTGCATTTGTAGATTTTTTTTAAAGGCACCTCTCACTTTCTAGCTATTGCCTTCTCTATTTCTTGATGACACATTTTGTCAAAAAGCTTGAATGTTCAATTGAAATAGTTCAGTACTAAGAATGAAATTTTTCAATTCACATTTGAATAGCCAGGTTTTCTTACATTCAGATTTTAATAAACTAGAATGACAGTCTTTAAAACAAGCATGCTAGCCTATAATGCATATAGTATATACAGTAATTTAAACACTTAGAACTATATATATTATACTGTAAAAGCAAACAGCACAACACTCATCATACTCATAAACTTCTGAGTATACTACCTCCAAAAATGAGAACACAAGCAGTAAAATGCACCCATGGTGTAGATATATATATATATAGTCTATATATTATATATATCCCTATAATATATATAATATATATTTATAAAATATACATACATTTTAGACATCTTTCAAATAAAGAACCATTATCTCCAAAAGAAATTTATAGCAAGAATACTGAAGGAATGAAAGTCAGATAAACAAATAATTTCTCACAAAGTTCATTATCAGTGATACAGTTCAATTTCCCCCTTTTAGTTACAGCTAAATGATTACAAAAGCTAAATACTTTGCATAACTAATTATCTGTTTAATGGCAAAAGTTGATAAATTTGTTCAATAGAAAAATACTGAAGGTCATTATATCACTTATTTGTCTATGGTTGAGTAGCAAATGAGCTCCATGTGACAGCTGCATTTTGAGAAGGGTACTGTAAGCTCCCAGAGACATATCCATTGCACATGAAAATAAGGCAGGGACCTACCCCACCTGCTGATTTTCACACTATTCCAAAACAGTTCACCCAGAATATTTACAATCCAGTAAATATTTATGAAAGCATTTCAATAATTTTGAATCTTGAAATCATTCATTTTGTGAATTTTCCTTAGGATGGGGAAAGTCAGAGAAATGTCCATGCTACCATCCGGCTGGAAGACAGCTTTGGCTCATGTCCAGGCTGATAGCAAACAGGGCTAGTATAGAAGAATCTCTTTCTCTGTACAGTATTCAATGGCACAAAGCACACTTCCTAGAAAACTTTCAACAGTTCTAAAATTTGTATTACACTTTGCCTGTCTTAGGCTTATTTCCCCAGAATCAATCAATCCCCAGAATGAACAGGGCAGCCTCTCCTGGTTCTCCAGAATGTTGGTGATAAGAGTAAGACATACACTGAAGACTTTGGAAAGTAACTAAAGCAGTAACTGTGGTCATGAATATACTACTTCTAACAGTCTACAAATGTTGGGTTCAAAAATCCTTTAGCTCATTTTACAAAGGATGGAAGAATTTATCCATCACAGTGTAAAATTCTGTATCTGCATGTGAACATAAGCACTTAAATGAATTCGCTTGTGCATAACAATCATTCTCTTAGGCCTGTTTGTTAACCACAAAGATAAAATGTCTATAGAGCAACCAGGGAAATTTTGCACAGGTCTTATAATGTTAATAAAAATTTGCCTGCACACTGGAGGATTCTAAAGGCATATGAGAAATTTTTTAAAAGTCAATTATTATCCAATCACCATGAGAATGCTACTTCAAATAGATCACCAGAAATGCCATGGCTATGCCAATGGAATCGTTATAATATTTATAAGTATAATATTAAGACCTAGAGCCTATGTATATACATTTTGGTGAAAAAGTGGACACTAATTTATTATTTTTAAACATTTATATTGGTCTTTGTCATTTTGTAAACCAGGAGTGGGAAGGGCATGAAGAATGTCTGACAGTTACAGGTAAGAGGTCTACATGGCAGGACACTAGCTTAGCCAGTAGGATTCTGAGACTACCAAAAGCTGACCACATATGGGTCACAGGTAAGTGTGAAACCTGCCATTTTAAGACATGGTTTTTTATCTAGATTAACATTGTGTGTTCCAACTAAACAGTAGGGGAGAACAGGAGGTGCTTCCCAGACATCACAGGCATGACCACCTTCCATGGAGATCTATGACGTTCTTAGAGATACCAGTAGAGACTCCACGGAGAACCGCTTTATTAAGCATGGCTGCAAAAGCAGCTGCCTCAGGTAACCACATGCTTTGGACTACACAATATAATAATTATAAACTGCTTATGGTAGGTGTCAGAAAACATAAACATAAAGGCAGGGAAGAAACAGCAAGGATTATTTGAATCGATTATATGGGTGTTGAGAAATGGATGCTAATAAACATCTTTTTTTTCAGTCACTAGGAAATAAATTTCATCAATATAAAATAATCACTTTAGTGCTATAAATACCACACAAATGAGGCAAAATTTTCAACAAGTTATTATAGAGATTTCCCTCATTTGCCCTTAAAAATGAACTGACTCTTAAACCTGGATAAGTTAAAAGCCTTTAGTAAGAGCCGGCTCTATTAACTATGGGTGCTTGACATCTAAACTTGGGAATGGTACCAAATCTACTTTCAAAATTGTAATTCAATATAGAAATCTGCTTGCAAACAAAGTATTTGTTTAGCATTTCTGAGTAATATACTTAACGTATTATTGCATCTTTCCCTCCTAATGGGTGAAATGCTTTGCTTTATGAGAACAGCTGAAAGGAGAGGGATGTTAGAAACTTATCTGAACACTGTCTGGTCATTTTACACAATGGGGCTAGTAGAGCAGATACAGTTCAATTCCACTACTAATATGTTCAGCAGATGTCTCAGGGTAGAGTATATCTAAATTTCCACTCTACTCATTCCCAGCCATCCAACTTTTAATTATCCATTACAGCATGCCCTGTTGACTCAGGAAGAGAGACGCTAAACCTGTTTCGCTCAGGCCTGCCTAGCGAATGAGAACAACTTCAGAAATAAAAGTGCCTCTTTGGGGGAGAATTTGAAAGTTTCCAGGCTCACAGATTCAGCTGAGCTTGCAGCAATCTGAATAATCCTTAATTTTAGAAAACAGTACACAAATTCCAAAACTATACTTTAACAAATGTTCTCTGTGCTCCTTCAGCAGAACAAAAGGACAGGGTGGGTTGGTGCTTGCCCTGGTCTTCTGTATCTCTGTTGTGCAGTTGACTTTTAATAAAGAGCTAGGAGGTGAAGCAGATGCATCCCATCATACAAAGACCTTAGCCAGTGCGTCGGCTCCAGCACTGGCTATATAGCATTTGGAAGGGTGGAATGCTACATCATGGATCGATTCTTCAAATTTTTTCCGATGAGCTGTGAACTCTTGGATACATGTCTTACTTTCTAAATTCCATAGGCGTATTGAACAGTCATGACCTATTCCAAAAGAGAAGAGATGGAAAGGAGCAACTGTATCAACATGAAGTGATAAGGACAAATAAATAACTCACAGCTAATGTACTCACTGCCAGACATCAAGTACAGGCCATTGGGGTCGACTGCTAAACTTGTAACAGCTTCTAGGTGGGCTACCATCGAGTGGATCAGTTTGCCTTCGGAAAAAGACATTGTTATTCTTTATTGAGGGTTTCCTTCAGCTTGACCATATGCCAACCTCCATGCTACACTAGTTTACCCAGTCATTCTTGTCTGTGTACTTCTTGTTCAACTTTTCCATCAGCTCAAATAACTTATCTCCCCCTTCTAGCCTCTGGTCACGTTAAAAATAAAAAATAAAAACAGCTTAAATTTCAGATGACACTGTATTTTAAGCCATAAGAAATTCAGTGAGTTTTACATGTTCACTAATTACTACTTACACTAATCTTGTGTACCCTTAGTTACAGACAAACTACATGGGCTTATGAAGACAGACAGTTCAAATCAAAGAGATCAAGGGAAAAAAAGAAAACATGGCCACATTTTTGGTAGAAACAATACACAGAAAAGCATTTTAAAACTTAAATTGCAACTAAACACAACTACAAGTGACCATATTAAAAAGGCTGACAGCCAAGAACTACGGGTGCACATACAGAGGCCTTTCCTCCTGCATCAGCTTTGTGCAGTGTTAGACTAGTGAAGTGCAGCCCAAAACCCCACCCCTAATTCAGTCACAACTCAAATTTTAGTATAACAAAGAAAAAGTCAACCTATGGAGAAACACACAAAATAAATGACCTAGGATTTTAATATACAACACTGAATCAAAGTATTTAATATTGAGCAATAGAATACAGCCATTCAATAACTGAACAAAACGTAATTTAAAACAAAACGTAATTAACAGCCTTTGCTTCCAACGCATTTCTATTAATACACCTAAAGATTACAGCTGATCATTTTTATTGATTCTTAGGTTTGTGGCTTTAGAATATGCTATCTGCTTGCTATTAAACAAAATAAAAAAATCATTCCATATTGTTATAACATAGTCTTAGCAAATATGAATGAAATGAACAGACACTGAATGGAGAAAGTGCTTTAGTGTCTGTTCCATGACTATAAAGCTACCATCATCAGACACAGCAATTAGCTTATATCTAGTTGGTGTTTACTGCTGTTTTGGTTTCTTTTTGCTGTTGCTAGTCTTGCTTCACAGTTCTTAGTAAGCTCTTACCTGTATTGTTATCATAGAATTTGATGTGCCTGTCTTCGTGAGCAGTGATGCTGATCGGAAGAGTTGGATGACTGATGACTCTGTTTATTTGGCAGGAAGAACTAGCTGCTAAAAAGGAAAAGTTAAAAACCAATATAAATTAGTCAAAGTAATTCTTTTTCATAGAAGAGAGATACAAAAACCTAAATAGATATGAGAAAAAGAATCAACAACATGACTTCTGTCTGTTATTCTCCCATTGTTTCTCAGGCTTTAGTGTTCTAAGATGAGAGTTTCCTAAGCCAAGCCACACTGGCACATTTACAGGTAATTAAAGTTCTTTTCCACCGCCTGCTACAAATGGGTGCCATCTAAGACTTGGCCTAGAGACACTGATGACATCCAAGTCTACACATTTCATGGTGTCTACCACCTTAATAGAGTTCTATCAGCTGGGCATGGTGGCCCACAATTTTAATCCCAGCACTTGGGAGGCAGAGGCAGATGGATCTCTGGGAGTTCAAGAGCAGCCTGTCTCATCTATATACATAGTGAGTTTCAGGCCAACTAGAGACTCACAGTGAGATCCTATCTCAAAATAAAAACAAATACCACCAATATACACATAATCTTCAAGGTTAGAGCTCAGGTCTTCTAACAGAGAGCTCTGTCATGTAGTTGTGATCTAAATATAAACATGAAAATGAGAACTCTAAAGGACTTTGGCCTCGTTCCTTTTTGTATCACAACAGAAAAGACCACCATCTTACAGTCCACCAGATTTGAGTTTTTAAGGAGCATACTAATAACTGTCCTACACTATTTAAGAGTTTCTAAAAGATTAGTTACCATATTTAGCTTACTATTTCAATATACAACAGAAAATGTCATGTGGCTATGAACAGTAAGTTCTTTGAGTACAGTTTTCCTGTTGCTTGTTTTATTTTGGTTTCTTAGATTGTGCTGACATTTAAAGCATGAAAGGCTTGGGCACAAGAACATCTTATAAGTTAAGCATTCTTTGTAGTGACTCGGGCAGTTACACTTTTGATTAAGTTTAAAAATGAATAGAAAGACTTTTAAATACTGGTATACATACTTGAGTCTAGATTGGATTCTAAAGTGAGAATTCGTTGTTGTGTTTCCATATTAAAGATGCTTGTATATCCTTTGCTGAATGATGCTACCATATGGCTGGGGTCACTGCTCACTAGATCCACAGAGGCAGGGATTCCCAGTTCTGAATATGAGAAATATTCAAAAAGGATGACAATTAAAAATTTATGTGAGAAAGTATTCAAAATACAGCAAAACAAAACAAAGTTTGACTTACCTAAGTAAATTGGACTTAACATCAAGATACATTATTATATAACCATTCAGTGAAAAATATTTCTTTTGTAACTTTTAGCCTCAATCGATTTTATTATCTTTACATGTTAAATGTTTTCTACCCAGTAAATCTGCTAATCCATTCATAGAATGCAAACTTATTTAGAAAGAAAACAAAAGCATGTGGACCATGAGTTTTAAAGCTTCTGCTTCCATTTCAGGTACAGAATAAGACAGAGGGAGCTCAGTGTTTTAAAAATGCAGAAAAGAAAACAACAGTAACAAATCCATCTCAAGCTGGAGTGCAGCACAGTAGTACCTTGCTTTCCTAGCAGGGAGATAAGTCTTTAAAGTCCAAGTGCATGTTATTACCTTGCTGAAGAGTAAAGGGGTTCTGTGGCCTGAGTGTAACTCAATGGTAGAATATTTGTTTAGCATGCAAATCACCACACAAACACAAGTGATCAGGGGATTAAACCTGGAACTCATTTATACCAAGAACAGAATAAAGCCAGTGTGGTAACATGTTCCTTATGGCCAAGTATTTGGAAGTAGAGGCCCAAGGATTGTGAACTGGAGGTCAGCGTGGAAAACAAACTCAAGGTGAACCTGACTATATAGCAAGGCACTGCCACAACAAAACAAATAAGCAGAATGATCGATATAAAAATAAAATAACCTGCTTCATTTGGTTCCACGCTTGACTAAAGCAAGGCAATATTTCAAAATAGTGTAGCAGAAGATCTAGGAATAGCCACTAAATGAAAAGCAAGAAACAACACTCAACCAAGTAAGCTTTGATAAAAGACTCCAATGCTGAAGCAGAAGTGAACCGCTGTCATATGCTCACAGGAAGGCTAAGCGGAGCAGATGACAACACCAGAAGTGAGGATGCAGAGCAAATGGACCTCACACCTGCCACAGCCAGGCTATAAAGTGCCATGAGCACTCTGGGAACAATCCTGATTATTCCACATATGTTAACAACAAAACACCCATCCTAAACCCTAGCAATTCTGCTGAAAGGTCTCTACTACCTATGATGAAAGTTTATGAATGTTCATAATAAATTATTTCTAACAGTCCCACACTGGAACAACCTAATTAAATAACAAGAGGTGAATGACTAAATTCTGAAAATTATGAATTTTTATAGCCACTTTGCTCCTAACAGCCTCAGTGTCTATCAAGAGATATGCAAATAGACTAACTATAGCTTAAATCTCTTACAAAATAAAGGGAAATAAAACTGACACTGAATTACACAGACATTACATTACAGTAGATGAAAAGCCAAACACAAACCCTATTTTATTACAGTTCAGAACAGACTCATATGTGATGAAAGTAACCTTGACAACAGGTGCCACTGGCTGGGAATATGTAGCAGGGACTAACAATGGCACTAAGTGCTGAAGGGAGAGAAGAGATGGTCCAGCTCTGACCTAGATCAGCTGCAGGACTGCACTTGCTCACCAGCTTCATCAGAGCATCTTTAACATCTGTGATCTTCACTGAAGAGAAACCATGTCTCATTTTCTCACCAAATGTTGTTTTTAGAATTATATGTACATTGAAATGTCAAGCAATAATATTGCTGCATTAAAAAAACTTACAAACTTATATAGTCAAGAGTTTACAGAATCATTTCCTTGTTTGCCTTTTCAAAGTAGGCTGTATTATAAAAGATGAGGAAATGTTTTAAGGAATGTACCTTGGTTATCATTGAACACACTCAGAGCCGGAGCAGCCTCGGTTGTGTTCCATAAACGAAGAGTGCCATCTGCTGAACAGGACAGCAAGCGCTGGTGTGCTGCACTGTAGGCCAGCCCCCACACTGCATCCGTGTGGCCCAGCAGAGGGCCTCTCAGCACAGAAGGATCTGTGTAAAACAGGAAAGTGAAAAACCAGAAAGAAAAATCATAAAGGCATTTAGGTTCCACTGTAAAACATAAAGTAGAACAAAGAAAGTATAATTTAATATAATCTTCCCAGTTTCATTACTCTTCTGAAATGATGTAATTACAAATAGCATTAGAAATATTAAGTTTGAAAATTCTAAATTAGAATTAAGAAGCACAAGTCTGCTTTCTTAAGAAAGATCTGTTCTAATGCTTATTAAATAAATGTAAAGAGAGATTCTTGTTTGCTGACTCCATGTTTACTTTAGTTTGGTAGTGAAATTAGAATGTTTTTAATGGCAAACATGACATGTTAAACCATTCCATATTAACTCAAAACTTAAAGCAGTCAATTTCTAAAGAGTTTTACAAGAGAATTTACAGTAACATCTAAAAACACAGTATAATATGAATTCATGCATAGTGCTGCTTTTAAAACCAGAATGCCTGTGTGCATGTCTATATGTGTGTGTGTGTGTGTGTGTGTGTGTGTGTGTGTGTGAGAAAGAGAGGGTGAAGGGAGGACTGACAGACAGACAGACAGCCTGGGCTTATTCTGTAACTCATTAAATAGAGCAGGCTGATTTAAATTCACAGCAGTTCTCCTGCTTCTCCTGCCAAGTTCAGGGCTTACAAGCCTACACCACTAAACCTAGCCGAAAGGCCACTCCTCAACCTTTGAGGCTCTTCATAATAAATATTTTGGAAGCATGGAATTTAAAACTAATCAGCTTCTTCTATTCCTCTCCAATACTGAGCAAGGAAATAATGCCAACATTCATTTACCTTCAAAGTTGTTTGTAAAAACAGCAATGAACTAGAGACTACAAATGAGCTGCAATGTTTTAAGTGAGACAGATGTCTCACATGAAGATAGCAAGTGTCAATCAGACCAGCATTCTGTCCAACGAGACTGCAGAGGTGAACTCTTCTCAGGAACATCATGTATTTACCTTTAGCATTAGATATCTAACTGCTTCCTGTATTTATAGAAGTCCTTCTGAATGAAATAAAAATACGCTTCTCTTTACTAGTTTTTTAAGCACATAATTTTATCCTTAATATATACAATGAAACACTATAAAAGACAGCACTGTTTCAGAACTTTGGTGAAGCACATACCGTAAGCATCATAGGGATCAATGTTGGGGTTGGTGGTGTTCCAGCCCTGGATCAGTCCATCAGTTCCACCACTGAAACACCGGTCACCATTGCTACTCATTACTACACACAGCACCGGACCTCTGGGACAGCAAAGAAATCAATAGGTGTTAAGCAAACTGCTATTCTCAATCATTAACTCTACAATGTAACTTGTCAAAATATAGAAGGTTTAATTACTCAAATGCCTTTCTGCTTCCCAGCTTTTAACAATGATTAAAAACACTATTAAAGGACTATTCACTTTTTTTCCTTTGCCAACCAACCCAAAGGTTGGTATATTATGGCCTGGAAGCCAAGTCCAAGTCCATCTAGCAGTCCTCGTACATAGTATAGTCCTCAAGCTATGAATGCTTTTTTTTTTTTTTTTTACATGTTTGAAGGTTAAAATGGCAACACACATAGCAACAACAAAACCAAGAACATTTTACATGAATTAAGACCCTTAGTTCAATCCCCAACAAAAACCTAACCAAAAGCCATAAGAGGACAAAAAATGTTCAAAAAAAGTATATGGTTTGCTAAACCTGAAATATACTTCATCCTTTATATTTTGCCAATTTCTGTGACAAACTAAGTGAAGACATGCCTTAGTTTATACATAGGTGAAAATGAAAATATATAATTACTATAGAAAAGTTCTTGGTTAAAAAATACAAGTGGCGAACCAGGCAATGGTGGGCACATGCCTTTAATCCCAGCACTCGGGAGCAGAGGCAGGCAGATTTCTGTGGGTTCAAGGCCAGCCTGGTTGACAGAGTGAGTTACAGAATAGCCAGGACTGTTACACAAGGAAATCCTGTCTCATAAAAACAGGGGAAAAGGAGAAAGTAGCATGTGTGTAAGCACATACTACTCAGGAAAAAGCCCAGGGCCTCACACACAATGGGCAAGCCTTCTTTCCACCTTTAAGCTAAATCTTCAGGCTTTGAATAATTTTTATGTAGGTTATGTTTAAGAAAGAAACTGTGTAAGAATTTCTTTTAAAAGTTATTTTCATTTTTTATTTGCATATGTGAGGTATGTTACCACTGCATAGGTGTCCGAATCACAGGATCTGGAATGACCAGCTGTTGTAAACCACTCTAAATGAGTGCTAGGAACGGAACTCCAGTTTTCCGAGGAAGCAGCAAGCATCCAGTGCTAACATTTCTAATACTTAAATCTAAATACCTTGACTTCAGTTTCTAATACACATGCATACCAGGATTCCTACTTGCTTTTTATATTATATTTATGTATTTTATATTATATTTATATTTCATATTTACAAAAAAATACTAAATAGAAAAACTATATTAAAATATGTAAGTGAAAAAATGTATAATACTGTAATCAAATTGTATTTAAGAGAAGTTGGCTTAAAATAAAGTCATTACTTACTTATGAGCTCTGAATGTATAGATAGGCTCCACATCAAGAGAAGTACTCCTAAACCAGAGAAAGAAGGTGACTTTAAGCATCCCACATTTCAGTAGTGAAAAGCATGACTGAGTTATGGAACTATAGTCAGAAATGGACTGCATGGTAATAATAGACTGAGCCTCAAGAAACAGGGGCTCATCTAAGCCCAATTATACCTTCACAGCATGAACAAACTCTCACCTTAGCAATGGCACCTTGTTACATAGCCTCAGCCTCCTCACACTGTTACAATTCACCCATTAATGGGAGAGAGTATCATTCACAAGAGAAAATGTGAACTGTGAAGGGTAATTTTCAGAATATGATTTCTAGTTAAATCAATAACTAATACAGAAAAGTTTTTATTCTTTCAGAACTTCAAATTATCCTATATTTAAAATAAACAAAAATCTGGATAGTATCAAACAAATATTCAACACAAATGAGAATTGAGGTATAAAAAAGTCAAGGCCAGAACTATGACACATGGCAGGATTTCAGCAAAACCCTAACCCTAACCCTAACCCTAACTTATCAGCTTTCATGAAGGCACTCAGAACTGCACTCAGTGTCCTGTACTATCTGACAGGCCAGGATTCATCATAGACACTGACTAAAGGCAAGAACTCACCATTTTCTACATCATGTTGCAGGAATTTGTAGGTATACATTATCTTTTCTCAATTCATTTGGGTCAAAGGTAACTAAGTTACTGTTATTTGCATGTGTAATTTACTAATTTGTTTTTGCTATTTTCCTAAATCAGACATTTACATTCAGCTCCATGTGACAGAGCAGAACCAGAACTAGCATACTGTGACTTGAGATTTGGAAGTCAAAGGCACAGTGTATCAAAGTGTATCTGCTGACCCTGATCCACACTTTGCTCAGACTGTATCCAGCACTTTGCCTGTCCTATGTAACTCACAACACCAATGTTACTGGTGCCTTTGAAACTGGGCAGCAACTTCTTGGACAAGCAGTACAGCTTCTGTGGTGCCTGTTGCAGTCTTTGTACTTTCTACAAGCAGTACAGCTTCTGTGGTGTCTGTAATAGTCTGTGTACTCTTAGTTGGATTCTTGTGTCTCACACAGCAAAAGGATCTTTGCTGGTGGAGGCCGGTTTGGGATGAGAAGATGGATCCATGGAGGGTGAGGTCCAGAAGAACCTCATCAAGTAGACCTGGTCTAGCTTGGGAGCTAAGAAAACAGCGTATAGGACAATGTGCCTGTTGACATTTATACACCAAGCCAACAATGAACAGATAAGCAATGACAACAATATCCTCAGTTCAGACAAACCAGTTAATATGGAAAACTTGTCAGAGAAAAAGCTAAGGTCATAGAAAAATCCTTAACCACATCTTTACTTTGTAAATCCAAACTCTGTAAATAATGGACCAGAGTGAGCTCAAAAGTTTAATAATCCTATGTGTTTCTACTTATATCTCTTTACACTAGCAGGGACCTTTATTACAGGCAAAAGACCCCATTTTTAAAATAAAACAGCCAACCATGCTTAAGGATTATAATCAGCAGTCATAAACCCTTGGGAACCATCAGATAAAAATCCCTAGACTATCTGGAGGATTTAGCTATAAATGTTTTTTCCTGTTGATAAATAGTTTAAGTAAACTTTAAAAAAAAAAAAGTAAAAGAAATATTCTTACTTTTTGGCTGGGGCTGTTTTCTGTAGATTCCACATTTTCAGTGTATGGTCCTCTGATGCTGTTATTAAAACGGGCTCGATGGGGTGAAATGCAAGGGCTCGGATGCCATCAAAGTGACTTCTTAGTGTAAACTTAGGGTTCCAGGTCTTCCTCAAGGCATCTTTATTATTTGCTATCTATTAAGAAAATAAAACATTAGGTTGAGATAGCTGATTTGCTATTAAACTAATAATACACTGTACAACTCTCAAAACAATGTATTTTTTTTTTTGATTTATTTATTTATTATGCATACAGTTTTACAGAAGAGGGCGCCAGACCTCATCATAGATGGTTGTGAGCCACCATGTGGTTTTGCTGGGAATTGAACTCAGGACCTCTGGAAGAACAGTCAGTGCTCTTAACCTCTGAGCCATCTCTCCAGCCCCAAAACAATGTATTTTTAAAGCAAACAACCAAGCCAATTATTTGAATTAGCAACATATGGAAGTTTTCATTGAAGAAATAAGAAATGTATAAGAAGAGAACTTTTGCATGAATTTTAGTTAGCATATAATGAAAACCTGGAGCCAGATATTGGGGAAACGCTGCAATATCAGAGAGAGGAAACAGACCACAGTCAATTCTAACCTCTCCAACTTCTCAGGCCTAATAGAGTAAATGCTGTCTTCAAAAAATCTCAGTCAGGCTGGTTGCTTTTACAGAAAGCCTGAATATCTGCCTCCTCCTGACTTAAATATCTTCCTCACTAAGCTGTTTCACTTCCAGGTTCAACTCTGGATCATAATACCAGAGTTAGGATTAAAAGTGTGAGCTACTACTGTTTGGTTGTTAGGCCTTTGAACTCACAGAAATCCAGAAAGATCTCTGTCTCCTGAGTGATGGGATTAAAGGTGTAGGTCACCACTTTATAATCCAATGATGGGTTAACAGGTTACTTATTTCACATTATTTTGTCACAATGACTGAGTGTTTAAATAATTACTAACTAGTGTTTTCAAAATCATGTGATTCAATTCAAACTGTAAACAGAAAGTGTAATATGGGCTGAAGAGCTGAAGAACTAGGGTTTTTTTCTTTAAGCCCATATCTTGGCTAGTTTTATGTCAACTGTGTCAATGAGTTAGAGTCATTGGGGAAGAGCCAATCTCAATGGAGAAAATGCTCCCGCCAGACCAGCCTGTGGGCAAGGCTGTGATACATTTTTCCCAATGGGTGATTGATGTGGAGAGTCCAGATCACTGTGGGCAATGCCTCCCTCGGCTGGTGGTCCTGGGCTTAAGAAAACAGGCTGAACAAACCTATAAGCAAAATTCTTCCACAGTGTCTGCCTTGGCTCCTGCTTTTAGATTCCTGCCCTGACTTCCCTCAATGAGAAACTGTGATGTGCAACCATAACAGGAAATAAACCCTTTCCTCCCCAAGCTGTTTTTGGTCAGAGTGTTTCATTTCAGTAATAGAAACCCTAACAGTGATAGCGTGTCAATTTCACATATTTGAGACTTTTAATTTTCTTCACCAAGATGGAGACAATATTTATAAACTTGAAAAGAAAACATTAAAATGGCTGAGAATGGTGTCACACTCCTGCAATTGCAGAACTCAGGAGGCGGTGGAGATTTAGAACCAGGGTATTCACTGAGGTACTCCCTTGCCTATATTTTTTCTTGACACATGCACTTGGAGTATGGACACAGGATATCATAGTGAGGACATCATGGTGAGGACCATGTGGTAAAACATTAACGTCATCAGCCAATGACCAGCAATGAACCACAGCTTGCCAACCATCTGATACAGCTTGGTCTCCTCCAAGTCAAGTGTTCAAGTGAGAACATAGCCAATGCCAACATCATTACTGCAACTACATACCTACAGCTAGTAAGTCACAGACAAGCCAGTCTGGACAGCCCAGACTCTAGATGCAGAGAGATTAAAAGATAATAGTTTTTCTTATTTCTCTTTTATTAAAAATATTTTTCATAAATATATTTATGAAATATATTCTGATTTGTTTCTCTCCCCCAATTTCTCCCAGATCCTCCCCTCCTATCTGAATCTCCACACTTCACACTTTCTCTCTCTCATTAGAAAGAGAAAATCTAAATCCCATTAGCTATTGGATAAAGTCTTCATGGTTTAGGTAGAGAGGACAAAAGTATGCAAAGGGAAGTTTTCTTCCAGCCAATATAGACCAGGTAACCCAGACAATCCCTGCTGTAGGATACGTAGAAAAGAAGTGAACATGCTGCTATGAAGAGAAGCCTGGCTCCCCAGAAAGTCCCCCGTAGAGAAGGTTCACAAGAGGCCTGACAAATATGTCACTGCAACTATGGCAGGTGCCTAAGCAAAACAGCTCACATTCTGCAATGCCAAAGAGAATTCCTTTCCCTACCTAAAACCAGTGCACATGCTATACTGACCTACAGATCTAGCCAAAGCCTCTAACTTTAACCTCCAGGTTATTCAGAAAATGTCACCTAATTTTTATACCCATCTTTGCAAAATTTGAAATTAAAACTAAACCAAGACCTATACTTGTAAAACAGTTTTTACCTCTGCCATCTTTTTTCTATAAACTATTAATTTTCAAACACAATAATAGTATAAAAAATAAAACTGCTACTTACATCATAAGCTAGTGAGTCTGCTTCATTGGCCACTGTAAGGCCTGCTAATTCTCCAAGCCCCAGCTCACTTTCCAGGGCTTCATCTGCTCCCATGATAAATGACTTCCCAGAAGAAGGCGGAAACGTCAGTGCTTCCACTGAGGGAGACAAAGACCAAGTTACACACTGTCTCACTTTTTGCATTACATTTCTGATAAGGGAACAAGTACACACCTGTCTGTTCTATTTTTGGTTTTAGAGCCTAGGCTGGCCCAGAAGGAAGTCAATTCTCTTGCCTCCTAAGCCCTGGAAATTACACAGGCTTTAGGGGCTAATGCATCTATCCCACATTACTTTTAGGCAATTCTATAAACAGTGAAATTCCATGAGCAGAAAAATCTTAATGATGGCTTTTTCACATATTATCTTGATAACAGTACCATCTAATTAGGAAAATAAAACAGAAACAAATCTAATAATTTACTGTCCTTTATTATTATATAAAAATAATATGACTATAGTAAATTTCTATTTGATATTTCATGCTAATTACTCAAATAACACCTATCAATTACAAAGTATATTAAGAAGTGGTTCTTGCTATACATCAAATACTACTGGTCTCATGCAAGATAAAACTGAATAATTCTATAACTTCAAATACTACAGACATTTCAAGATGAAAATGGTACAATGTGCCTATTTGAGAAAAATTAATATACAGTGATAAAAGTCAGAATTACCTCTGATAGTGAGACAAGGGGCCAGTGATTACAGAGGCCACCTCGGCTGCTACACCTTGTTAATGCTCTCTCTCTTGATCTGGGGTGATGGCATGAACAGTAAGTGGCTATTCTGATTGAATGAGCAGTTTCCATTTGGAGACATGCTTTACTTCACTTAGAGATGTTTTAAAGTCCATTTCAGAGCTTTAATACATGCCAGCTATGCTCTGAGATAGAGCTTTACAGTGTAATCAACTTACTCTTTAACTCTGAACTCACTTTAATCTTTTCAACAAGTATCACTGAAGAGCCAGTTTGAAGCAAAATGCTAAATTAAGATTTCATCCAAAACAAAACAAAACAAAACAAAACAAAAACTACTCCAAAAAGGTACCAAAGCTCACCTTTCCAGAGAAGGTTGCTTCATTGATTAGAAACATCTAAGATGAATTTAACAATCAAAGTATTTGCTAGAGATGTTATTTTTTAAAACAAAGAAGTAAGATAACTTTAGAGTACACAGCAGACTTAAAAGTTCCTTTTCAGTGCAACAGCTAATCATGTTTAATAGGTACTTGTTTAAGCACATTAAATAATGGTTAATTGCTTTTAAGAACAGTAGTAGTAACTGGGTGTGGTGCACACCTTTAATCCCAGTACTCTGCTGGAGCCACAGGCAGATGAACCTCAAGGCCAGCCTGGTCTACATACTGAGCTCAGGCTAGCTATGGATAAACAGTGACAAAAACCTAGTAGTAGTAACAGAAACTCAAAGTCTTTGTGAGGAGAGAATCACTGTCAGAATAAAATAGAATGTAGATTAAACCATAAACACACCAAAGTGGCATTAATAAAAATGGGCTTCATCTATAATGCTACATATCATCTGGAGGGCTCAAAAAACCCTGGGTGTTTGTGGATTTAAAACTTTCTCAACAGTAATTTTCAGGCAAAAATTTCAAATAGCTCATATGTGCCTAGGAGACTAGGTATGCAGCAGGTGTCTTTTGTTTGTTCTGTTTTTCATTTCTAATATTTTCATACAAATGACCTTGTCCCTGGAACAGCAAGACTCCTGAGAGTGACCACCTTGTGGGTTAGTAGTGACTAATACTCTAGGAAGGTCTAGGCAGTGGTCAGTGGAGGAAGCAACAGGGACATCCGTCTCTAAGTGGGCGGCATCTAGAAGTTAAAAACCAGATTACAGTGCTTTTGGGTAACTAAACAGTGCTGCTCTTAATTAGCTTTGAGAAAACTAACAGGAATTCAAATACGGCACAAGTATGGAAGCTTTTCCTGAAAGCTGGGTGAAGAATTTTTAGTAACAGGCATTAAATATGCAAGCAAATCCTCTCTGTCTTCCCCCAACCCAGCTCTCTCCTCCACTCACCCCTCTACCTAGTGCAGGGGATAGAGATGAGCTGTGTGGTAGGTAAATGCTCTAGCATTTGACATAATGACATCTCCAACCTTCAACTTTTTTTGTACTTATATGCCATAGAATTGCATTGTGAAAAACTAGAAACCAAAAAATTCAAGAGAAAGAATTTTACTTCAAATCTAAAGCATTATAGCACTAAAGCTGACCTTAAAAATGATCAGTATATGATTTTATATTAAACATAAAACAAAACAAAAGTATTCTACCCGGTGGCATAACTATGTTGAAAGTATATATACAAGAGGATAAGGACTTTTGAAAGAGAACAAGGAAACACAAGAAGCAGAAAACATGAACACAGGTGCTTTCCCTCCATTTTTGTTATTGCTTTGAAACAGGGTCTCACTATGTAGCCCTTGGCTGGTCTCCAACTTGCTCTGTAGACCAGGCTGGCCTCAAGCTTCCAGGAAGCTGGTTTCCTCTGCCTCTGAGTGCTAGGTTTAAAGCATGTGTCACTATGTCCTGTGTCCCTTCATTTTTTTAAATCAGTAACAAATTAAGTATGTTGTCTTTCAAAGTGAATATCTGATACCAATTTTTAGATTCAATTTTCTCAATGTTGGAATGGAGTAAGCCTGTTACCACTCTGGGGTCAATGGAGCTGGTGGGGCATTCTAAACCAGAAACTAAGAACTAGTTCTTAAATGTATGTATGCCCTTTCACCCACATCATAGATGAAGCTGGAGTCAACCACCACTGACTTAAGAAAGCCGCTATGTGCAGAAAGAACGCTCTCTAAGGCAACTGTCCCAGCTCTAGGTCTAGGTGCTCACCTTCATCTGCCCTACTGATCTCCTGCTCAGGAAGCCTGGAGCTGCTGGGTCTGGAAGGGGAGCCAACAGATGGCTGTAATGAGGGAAGTTCATCAACATCTCTCAAATTAGCAAGCATATCTTGTAGTTTTGACCTATTGGGCCCTAGCCAAAAAAGGGGGAGGGCAGAGGAGAAAAAGAGAGAAAACAGAATCACTCATTTCATAAAAATTGTACAATAAGCTTTTTTACATCTGTCATCACTTACCTTTAAAATATCCTACTTAGTCAATAAGAAGTAGTTATTTTCAATTTTAAGAGTTTATTATTTCTGGAAAAGTTATATTTAAATATATATTTTATAAATTAAGTTAATGGAATCACTACATGAAAAAGAATGTCATGTCCAATATGTAGCATTATAAGTCATACTTATCTACAATGAAACCAATGACTACAGTCTAAATGAAGACAGTCAAGATCATGAACCAAATGTGAACTCAATCAAACAATAACACCCTGCTGTTTAAATTAGTTACATTCATTGCCTTACATCCTGCAGCTATGGAACCCAAGTGAAGTCTCATGCCCTACTGGTTACTTACCTGGGCTTTGATTCTTCATTCTCCCACATCCCTGTTTTGATTGTTTTATATAGGATAGAGGCTGAAACAGATCTTCGGTAGTTTTTCCTGTTACAAGTTTAATTAAGAATGGGAAAATCTTACCCATAGTCTGTTATGGTATTTCCTATACCAGCAAAGAATACAAGTATTTCTAAGCAATTTTTAACTAATACTTAGAGAAACTTAAGATAGTATGACTGGAGTACACAATTTGACTGGATATAAATACACTAGACTAATTAAAAACAGGAAGTTTACAGTGGGTAACAACTCAATTAAAAAAGCATATTTTGGTAGCTTATAAATTAATGTTTTATATACCAACCAATTCAAAACTTTACTTCATTTTTCTCTTTATCACAGATCTTCTCTTGTCCTCATACTGCTGTTTTAACAAAATAGTAAGTGAAGACGATTAACTAAAATGTGCTGACCTTAGTCTGCACTCTCCATCTTCAATGCAAGATGTTCATATTCCCCTCTGAGAGTTAACACTATTCAGGAAAAGCCTGTGTGCTGTATATTTAAACAGGCATCTCAATCCCCAAGTACAGGGAACCCACTTGCCTCTGTTAATAGGAATACTATTCCAGTCAAATGGTGCCGTTTTCGAGCTACAGGGCTAGATCTAACCACAGTGTAAGAGTAGATGAGTTCCACAGAAGTCTTGGCTACCTTGCCAATTAAAAGATCTTTACATTCCAAGATACACATTTTATAACAAAATGACCCAATGAAATATATCGACATTGACTTCCTCAACATTTTTGTTTAAGTGGCTCAATATATTCTTTAAGTTTAAAGTTTATAGCACATTCGAAAAAAGGGATAAAACAGTCTTGCTTACATGTTAATCTTCTCATTCCTGATTTTATCTACTTTGGGGTAACACTAAATGATCTCATCTCTCAGGAATTATTAAAACTTTATTATCAATAATATACAAAGACTTTTCATTGAATTAAAAATTTAAAAATTCTAAGATTTTTAAATAGGTATTTAACTGTTTAATGGTAACTACCAGACTGTAAAACATTGTCTGCCAGAAAGGACAGGTATTATATGTTTTACCATAATTAAAAAAGCAATGAGGGAATACAGTATTCCCTTCCAGTATTTTGAAACTTATACCCATTTCTCACTAAATTTAGATTTTTAACCTCATTTTATACTATTTTCACATCTCAAAGGATAAAATTTGTATTGCCACAAATGGAAAAGCCGCATGTATAATGTCAATGAGCAGAAACACAGAAGGTAGTTTAATGTTATTCTCCCATCTGGGAATAGTCTCTAATTCCATATATAGTTAAATATGACCTTGAACTCCTGGTCCTCCTGTCTCTATTCCAGAGTGGTGGGATTACAGACATGTCACCATATCCAGTTTACAAAGTTTCAGCAATGAGCGCAAGGCTTTGTGTATGCATCGTAGGTAAACATTCTACCAACAGAATTACAACCCCAGCCCCTAAAGAGCTCTTGAATATTTTTATCAAGGTTTTGACAAGATTTATTTTTCCATTTCACATATTAACTAGATCTATTGAAAAGCTCTTCATTTGCATAATGGTTATATGATCCACAGGGCTATAAACTTAATTTCACCTTCCGTTTCTGATGTGACATACATTTTATTAAAAAGAGAAAAAAAAAGTAACAGGTAATAGTACTATTAATCAAGCTGGCCAAAACATTTACATTAGAACAGACTCATTTAAATTACATTTGACTATGTGCCCTGTACAGCATATAGAGACGAGAGCAAATGAACTTTATGTTGTGAACACAGAGTATTCAGGGGTAGAAATTAACTTCCTTTTGTCTCAAGATCTGAAAGTATAAGCAGTAAACCTGTTGGACAGCCAGCTATTGAGTTTAAGTAAGATTTATCCATTGCCACTGGATACAAGCATCCTTGTGACTGAGCACAGACCTTCGAAAGCCATCTCATCACTATGTTCGCATGCACAGGCTGACATCTGCACGAAGTTCACATTTTTGTTAAAATTTGAGATTCATATATAATTTTTGTTTAACTCAGTCACTGCCACTTAATTTCAACCCCTGAGAGATGGTGAAAAGGAAAGTGGTCAGGAGCAGAAATGAAAAGAGTAAGTAGTTTTAGGATAACATTGAAAAAGACACAGAATGTGAAGACGTGAAAAACAGAATCTATAGTTCGTAGTACAATGTTTTCCACTTACTCTTCACTCCTTTCTTCCCCTTCCTCTCCTTTTTGTACTGCTCCTTCAGTTTGGTAATTACTCTCTGGTCCACATTCCACGCTTCAGGCACCACGCACTGATCTTCCTTTTCTAAACAGAGTGAGACAAACAGTCTTTTTTCAATAAAATATCGAACTCTCTAAATCAATGTCTGAAAGACACAGTGATTTTCTTCATAATATCACTCACCAAAAAGGCCATTTTTATACTCTGATAGGTGACATACAAAACATAACACCTAACAAAGGTCAATTCAATTTCCTAATTGACAAAACATTACCCTTGAAAAAGACAGAAAAAATAAACCTAGATATTTCATTAAGTCCAAGCATGTTATAATTATTTTCAAAGTATTTCATACAATATGTATGCAGCAACAGAATATTATTAAAAGACTACACAAAATCATCTTAAATGGTCTTTTCAAGAGTTTTAGACAGACCACTCTGGCCAGAAAAGCAGATGAGCCATCATCTGAGAAACTTCCTCCTACAGCAGCTAGGAACAAATACAGAGACCCACAGCCCGACAATATGCAGAGTGAGAGACCTCAGAACACTCAGACTTAAATGGGTTGTCTCCATCAAATGGCTCCCCTCAGAGCTCAGGGAACCCTACAGAAGAGGCGGCAGAGTGGAAGAGCCAGAGGAGATGAGGACACCAAGCAAACAAGGCCCTCTAAACCAACAGGATCAAAGATCATATGACCTCCCAAAGGCTGAGGAGCAGGCAAAGGGCCCACCTGGATCTGTCTCCGCCTGGTCCTCTGCATATATTTTATGACTTCCAGTTCAGTGGTCCTACGGGAGTCCTACGTATGTGACTGGTCACTGTGCCTTTTCTGGGGCTCTTTTCCTTCTGTTTGTCTTGTCCAACTCAGATGTGTTAGTTTTGTTTTATATTATTATATTTTATTATGATATAAAATAAATCTATTTAAAAAGATAATTATCAAAAGCAAAGAGGAGAGAGAGAGATTGATTTATGCTTTGAGCCACCCACATGGAGGCTCACAACCATCTCTAGTGGGATCTGAAGCCCTCTTCTGGTACAAAGGTCAGCATGCAGATAGAGCACTCATGTACATAAAATAAATCTTTTTTTTTAACGCTAGTTTTTTCCAAGCCTTTCAAAATTTTTGTTTATTTATGATTTTGTGTATGTGCGTGTGTTCCCATCCCCAGAGCCATAGCACACATATGGAGGTTGGGTGAAAAACTGCAGGAGGAGGTTCTTTTCTTCTACCATGTAGGTTCCAGGGATCAAACTCAGGATGCCAGGTTGGCAGAAAGCGCTCTTACTTGTTAAGCCATCCTGGTAGCTATAAAGACATAATAATAAACTGGCTGCTCTTAAATCTAGGAATAATTTTATCTTTTAAAGGAAAAAAAAATGGCCTTCTTAGAGTGTTTAAGGGACTCATAATAACGACACTCACTATCACAGTCTTAGCTGTCCTGGAACACCATGTATGCCCCAGGCTGGCCTTAAACTCACTGAAATCCACCTGCTTCTGCTACCCAAATTCTGGAATTAAAGTTGTGCAACATCATGCCTGACAATTATAAATTCTTATGAGAGAGAGAGAGAGAGAGAGAGAGAGAGAGAGAGAGGAAAAAGGAGACTAAATCAAGGCCAGGGGCTGGATGAATGGCTCAGAGGTTGGTTAACAGCACTCACTGCCCTTACAGAGAGCACCCAAGCTTGATTGTAAGCACCACAGCTATGTGGGAGGATCACACTGTCTGTAACTACTTCAGTTCCGGGGGCTCTGATGTCCTCTGCTCACTTCCATGGGCACCAGGCCTGCACATGGTACACACACAGACACACATGCAACCAAAATAATTCATTCAGATAAAATAAATAAACCTAAAGACAAAAATTTAGATAAGATTAAAGGCCAAACTCTTGGTGAACAAATCTATCAGCTGAGAGCGTCTACTCACTCACACCCACTAACAGATCTTGAACATAATCACACTTAATTAAAACATACATCTACTAGTGTAGAGCAGATAACACTGGGTTATGACTCTTTGGTTGGAGAGAAGAAAGCTGTACAAGGGAGAATCCAACTGTCTTTGTAGAAGAGCCAGTACCAAGTGTGCCTACAAGACTAGCAATGAGAAGCATCCTATCTGCACAGACATGCTCACCAACTCCTGCACTTGGGGAGCTGTCCTCTAAAACACCTAAGTAAAGAGAGAGAAACTCAGGCAGAGAAGGCAGAGAGAGACCTTTCTGAACCTTCTCCATGACTTTCTAAAACAATCTTCAGACACCTGCTGTGTTCCTTGTTGTAGTTATCTGAAATAACTCTAGATTTTGCTTTGTAAAAGAGCAAAACCTGGGGGGATGGGGGGGGAGTAGAGGGGGATGACGACACAGCAAAACCAGTCCCAGAAGGGAAGAACTTAAAATTTACTTGATTTAAGGAAATGTAAAGGCATTTTAAAAAATCTAACAAATTATCTCTGCCAACATTACTACATGAGAATAGTAGTATTTATTAGTTCTGGGGCAAAACCCTGCCAATGAGCTTTAGAAAACATTTTTCATTGAGTCTAAAGGACTGAAAAGACAGCAGAGCTCAGATGCACAACAGCTCCCTCAACAGGTCTCAAGGAAAATAAAAAGTAGGATCTTACATTAGTAACTTGCTTAGCACCCGGACAGAAATATTCACAAATACCTCTAACATGACAGTGGCTTTGATTAAATGGTGAGGATGTGTGGAGTTTACCCTGAGCAGAAAGAGGAGTTGGTCAGAGCACCTACCTCTCCAGACCGTGTACTGAGATACACAAAGTGTACAGAGAAATCTTTTTTCCTTTAAAGTGACTGTAAGAAATTTTCATTATACAGAGTTTCCAACAGAAAAAAAAAAGCTAAAAGATAGGGATTTCATTATTAAAAAATATTAGAAAGCCTGTTCTCTAAACTTATCCAAAAGAGACTGACCAGCCACTATAATAAGCAAACAAGTGTGAAAAAAGAACATTTAATGTAAATCAAGAATGAAAAGATATCTTTTTTTTTTCTTTTCAGCTTTAAAATTATTTCATTGCTTTTCTTCAGAGAACATGTATTTTTAAAAATTAGGGCTTAAATTAGTATTTCTAATATTTACAGCTAAAAGTATAAGATAAAATTTTGCTGGCTATAAGTAATACCATGTTGTAGGATTATAGTCTGAGTTCTAGCTTTTAAATACACTGGATTAATACTTAAAGTAGATGCCTGAGCAAAAGTCAGTGAAAAATTCATAACATGACAGCTACATCTAAATGACATTCAACAATTCTATAAATCAATATCTGTGTCACGTTTATAAGAAACCTTGATCTTTATGAACAAAGTATTAAGAGAATATTCAAACAAAAAACCATTGATTCATCCTTTATGAACACTCAGAGGAAGCTTTTACAGAGGCGTACTTAAAACAATATTATAATAACTGATTACCACATCCTCTCAATAAACACTTGAGCAATTACTAGGCACTTCCCTCCCTCTTTCTCTCTCTTACATACAAATACACAAACCTGACAGACCAATCATTTTTGAAGAATTTATCACAATTCTTTAAAGGACTATAATAATCTATCACAGAAGTTCTCCCCAAATATTTGTGCTAAAGATTGCTACAAGTTTTAGATATTTAGAGTGATTTAAAGCAATCTGAACAAAACCCTCAAAACTGTGACTACATAATCTATAAAATTCTGAAAATAACATAATTTGTTCTATGTAGAAGATGTAAGTCATAAGAAAACTAAATTCCTCTATTACAGTCTCATATTCAAGTTTCCCCTAAATCTGGATCAGCAGGTTCTACTTGTCTGAGCAGAAAGCAAAACAGCTTGTATTTTAATTTAAATTCTTTTCCTACTACATTCCTTACATACTAAAAAAGAAGAAGAAGAAGAAGGAGGAGGTAACAGTTACACAATCTTCCTTACAGGTAACTATACACAACCCAGGTAACTATACACAACACAGACAATCACTGATGTGTACCATGTCAGAATCAGTGTTTCCCTCCTGGTAAAGCATCCACTCACTGCACTCACTCAGAGCTCTGGTTGGATCCAGTGCTGTCTTACCCCAGTCAGTTCCATCGCCTGCACTTCTAGACTCCCCATCTCCTTCCTCTGAGGCAGCAAGGAAGTCAAACTCCTTCAGAGCTTCCTTCGTGTCTCGATCTTCACTGGGATCAGGCAATGCTTTTTTCCGAACAATCTAATTGGGGAAGAAAAAAGAGTCAAACTAAAATATTAGTAAATATCTCCAGGGGGAATTGTTTCACCAGACAAGGACCCAGGGCATTGAGACTCTGTCCCTTGGAAACACAGTCACCTGTCCAGAGCAGAGTCAAAGATCAAACGGACCCCTTGCTCAGAGCAGACGGGAGACATACAAGCCCTCTAGCCACAACTGACTAGGAGCTGACTAACTGTGAACCACTGAAGCCATGGGCAGACGACAGTGCAAGAATACATATAGCAATATAAAGAATAACAAGGCAATACCAGAAGAAACTGATGGTTCTACAACTACAAGACCTGAACAGAGAAATGAAGAGGAATCAGAAGGAAACAGCAAAAGCCCCTTTATGAAGATTATTGAAGCCTTCAAGGATGATATGAAAAATTCCCTTAAAGAAATAGAAGAAAATACCAACAAAAAATTGGAAGAGATGAACAAATCCTTGAAAGAAAATCAAGAAAAGAAAAACCAAAGAATGAAAGAAACATTCCAGAAACTAAAAATTGAAATAGAAGTAATAAACAAGGCACAAAAAGAGGCAAAGGTGGAAATGGAAAATCTGAAGAAAAGAGCTGGAACTACAGATACAAGCATAACCAACAGAATCCAAGAGATGGAAGAGAGAATCTCTGGAGTGGAAGACTCAATAGTGGAAATAGATACATCAGTCAAAGAAAACACTAAAGCCAAAAAAACCATAACACAGAACATTCAGGAAATTTGGGACACCATGAAAAGATCTAACCTGAGAATAATAGGAATAGAAGAAAGAGAAGAATACCAGCTCAAAGGCACAGATAATGTTATCAATAAAATCATAGAAGAAAACTTTCCCAACTTAAAGAAGAAAATGCCTATAAAGATACAAGAAGCTTACAGAACACCAAATAGATTGGACCCCCCCCCAAAAAAGTTTGCTCACCACATAATAATCAAGACACAAAACATACAAAACAGAGAAAAAAATTTAAGAGTTGTAAAAGAAAAGGGCCAACTTACCTATAAAGGCAGACCCATGAGAATAACACCTGACTATTCAATGGAAACGATGTAAGCTGGAAGGTCATGGTCAGAAGTCATACAGACACTGAAAGAGCAAGGCTGCCAACCTAGACTACTGTACCCAGCAAAACTATCAATCACCATTGATGAAGTAAACAAGATATTTCATGACAAAGTCAGATTTTAACAATCCCTATCTACAAATCCAGCCCTTCAGAAAGCATTAGAGGAAAAATTCCAACCTATGGATCTCAGATACACCCATGAAACCACAAACAATCAATAACCCCACTGAAGAAAAGCCCGGAGAAAGAAAATACATATAACTCACCACCAAAAATAACAGAAAATATAAATCAGTGGTCACTAATATCCCTTAATATCAATGGGCTCAATTCACCTATAAAAAGACACACACTAACACGATGGATACAAAAACAGAAGGCATCCTTCTGCTGCATAAAAGAAACACCTCAACCTTAAAGACAGACACAGGCTAAGAGTAAAGGGTTGGGAAAAGATTTTCCCATCAAATGGTCCTAAAAAACAAGGTGGGGTTGCCGTCCTAATATATAAAAAAGTAGACTTCAAACTAAAATCAATTAAAAGAGACCAGGATGGACATTGCTTATTCATCTCAAGAAAAATTGGTCAAGAGAAGATTTCAATCCTGAATATTTATGCCCCTAATATAAAGGCACCTATCTATGTAAAAGAAACAATACTAAAGCTCAAATCCCACATCAATTCTCACACCCTAATAGTGGGAGACCTCAATACCCCACTTTCAACCCTGGATAGGTCAACCAGACAGAGACTCAACAGAGAAATAAGAAGTCAACAGAAGTTATGATGCAAATGAATTTAATAGATATTTATAAAAGCTTCCACCCAAATGCAAAGGAATATACTTATTTCTCAGCACCACATGGAACTTTCTTTAAAATTGACCACATAATTGGTCATAAAGCAAATATCAATAGATACAAAAAAGTGGAAATAGTCTCTTGTATCATATCAGAACACAATGACCTAAAGTTAGAGTTGAACAACATCAAAAATCACAGAAAGCCTACCATCTCATGGAAACTAAACATCACTCAACTAAAACACCACTGGGTCAAGGAAGAAATCAAAGACCCAAACTCGTGGGACACAATAAAGGCAGTCTTGAGAGGAAAATTAATAGCACTAGATGCCTGTATGAAAAACCTAGAGAAATCCCACACTAGAGAACTAACAGCACAACTGAAAGCCTTAGAACAATTAAAAGCAAACTCACCTAGAAGTAGATGGCAGGAAATAATCAAACTTACAGCTGAAATCAATACAATTGAAACAAAAAGAACATTACAAAGAATCAATAAATCAAAGAGCTGGTTCTTTGAGAAAGTCAACAAGATAGATAAACCCTTATCCAAACTAATCAAAAAGCAGAGAGAAAGAGTATCTAAATCAACAAAATCAGAAATGAAAATGGGGACATAACAACAGACCCCCATGGAATCCGGAGAATTATCAGGTCATATTTTGAATATCTATATTCCACTAAAATGAAAAACCTAGAAGAAATGGACAGCTTTCTGGACAGATACCATTTACCAAAATTAAATGAAGATCAGATTAAATACCTAAACAGATCTATAACCCTTAAGGAAATTGAAGCTGTCATTAAAAGCCTCCCAAGTAAAAAAAACCCAGGTCCAGATGGTTTCAGTGCAGAGTTCTACCAGACATTCAAAGATGAGCTATTACCAATACTCCTCAAACTGTTTCACACAGTAGAAATAGAAGGAATATTGACAAACTCTTTTTATGAGGCCACAATTACCCTAATACCCAAGACACTCAAAGATGCAATAAAGAAGGAGAATTACAGACCAATTTCCCTCATGAATATTGATGGTAAAATTCTCAACAAACTTCTGGCAAACCATACACAACAATAAAAAAATATCATCCACCATGATCAAGTAGGCTTCATCCCAGAAATGCAGGGATGGTTCAACATATAAAAAACCGTAAATGCCATCTATCATATAAATAAACTAAAGGAAAAAAATCACATGATCATATCCTTAGATGCTGAAAAAGACATTGACAACACTCCTTCATGATAAAAGTCCTGGAGAGATCAGGAATATAGGGAAAATATCTAAATATAATAAAAACAATTTAGAAGAAGCCAATAGCCAACATCAAACTTAATGGAGAAAAACTCAAAGCAATCCCACTAAAATCAAGAATTAGACAAGAATGTCCTCTCTCTCCTTATCTATTCAATATAGTTCTCAAAGTTTTAGCTAAAGCAATAGAGAATGAAAAGAGATTAAGGGGATAAAGAAGAAGTAAAACTATCTCTATTTGCAGATGATATGATTGTATACATAAGTGACCCACAAAATTCTACCAGGGAACTTCTATAGCTGATAAACATGTTCAGCAACGTAACAGGATACAAGATTAACTCAAAGAAATCAGTAGCCCTTCTATACACTAAAGATAAAAGGGCTGAAATAGAAATAAGGGAAACATTACCCTTTATAATAGCCGCCAATAACATTAAATACCTTTGAGTAACTATAACCAAAGAAGTATCAGATCTATTTGACAAAAACTTTAAATCACTGAAGAAAGAAATTTAAGAGGATAACAGAAAATGGAAAGATCTCCCATGTTCCTGGATAGGTAGGATCAACATAGTAAAATGGCAATTCTACCAAAAGCAATCTACAGGAAAGCCAGGATTGCCAAAACAACTTTGTTCAACAAAAGAACCTCTGGAGGCATCACCATCCCCGACTTCAAGCTATACTATAGAGCTATAGTATTAAAAACAGCTTGGTACTGGCATAAAAACAGACTTGTGGATCAATGGAATAGAATTGAAGATCCCAACATAAACCCAGAAATCTATGAACATCTGATCTTTGACAAAGAGGCCCAAAACATTCAATGAAAAAAAGACAATGTTTTTAACAAATGGTGTTGGCATAGCTGGATAGTAGTGTGTAGAAAAATGCAAATAAATCCAAGCCTATCACCCTGCACAAAATTCAAATCCAAGTGGATCAAAGATGTCAACATGGACCCAGCCACACTAAACCTGATAGAAAAGAAAGTGGGAAATACCCTCCAATGAATTGGCACAGGTGACCACTTCCTAAATATAACACTAGTAGCACATACACTAAGAACAACAATCAGTAAGTGGGACCTCCCGAAACTGAGAAGCTTCTGTAAAGCCAAGGACAGAGTCAATAAGACAAAACGACAGCTTACGGAATGGGAAAAGATTTTCACCAATCCTACAAGTGACAGAGGACTAGTCTCTAAAATATATAGAGAACTTAAGAAACTAGAGCCCAAAACCTTGAATACCCAATCAAAAAATGGGGCTCAGAACTAAAAAGGGAATTCTTAGCAGAAGAATTACGGATGGCTGAAAGACACTTGAAAAAGTACTCAACATCTATGGCCAGCAGAGAAATGCAAGTCAAACAACTGTTGAGATACCACCTTACACCTGTCAGATTGGCTAAGATAAAAGACACAGATGACAGCCTCTACTGGAGAGGTTGTGGAGCAAGGGGAACACTCCTCCATTGTTGGTGGGAGTGTAAGCTGGTCCAGCCACTCTGAAATGCAGTACGGTAGTTTCTCAGAAAACTGGGAATCAATCTCCCCAAAGACCCAGCAATACCACTACTGGGCATATACTCTTAAGATGCCCATTCTCACTCTAAAGGCATTAGCTCAACTATGTTCATAGCAGCATTATTCGTAATAGTAAGAACCTGGAAACAACCTAGATGCCTCTCAACTGAGGAATGGATTAACAAACTATGGTTTTGGAGAATATCCTCCTGAGCGAGGTTTCACAAACTCAGAAAGATAAAACAGGGGATGTACTCACTCACTGGTGAACTTTAAACAAAAAAAGCTTAGCATGTCCAAGCTGCAAACCACAACCATTGAACAGCTTGGGATCTGAAACACCTTGGACTGGCACCTTGGAGTCCATTCCCTCCAGAGAAACACCTGACTCAGTCTTGATGTGGGGGTGAGGAAAGTAGATCTGCCTGGAGTGGATGCTAAACTAAGCCACGTTGGGACCTTGAGACTTCTTGCCCTTGCTAGGGAGGAGATGATGAACTGATGGAGACAAGAGTGAGTGACTCAGAGGGGCGGGAGTGGGAAGGGAGCCTGAACAAGGGGATACATGGATAAAAAGTATATATATATGACTATTTTTCACAATAAAAAAGAAAACAAATATTAGTAAATAGTCTGAATTTAAATAAAAGATGCAGTATTTCCTTATAACTGAGTAAAAAAAGAGCAACCCTTTTCTTCAGAATGTATGTACCTGCTGTATTAAAAAAACTGCAATACCTAACTCAGTGAAAAGCACACTGTATTTTTTATAAACACTATATATCTTAGAGCAGTAATTCAAACCTTCTTCAAAGGTATGACAGCTTACATAAACTAATATTTATAAATATAGATCTCAGTGGATAAGTAAAATTTGCACTTAAAATGTCACAGATTACACTCATGTTATTAGAGCAATTAACTCTAGCATTCATTAGATACAGTCTGTGCAGTCTTCAGAATTCTGATCTAACCCAAATAAGATACATTCCAAAAACTGTAAAATGTTCCCAAAATATAGGTAAGATAACACAATATAGCTACAACATACCCTCACAAAACCCACATCACAACTACACAATCAGAAATGAATGTCTTAGGATGATACATATATTTTTAAAAAACACATTGTGGGATTCCTATATTATTTCTATTGTCCTCAAGTTCTCTAACAGCTCTATTTTATTTCCTCTCTTACCGTGTAGCTTAAATAACCTTGAAACTAAGCTGTCCCTGACTCCAGAAAACTGGGAAGAGAGACAAGCACCATGTGCCCAGCTACAAGGATTGTTATACATTCAGTCTCCCCCTAAATGTTGACAATGCAGAATGAAGATAACTCAGACTTGATACAGAATTGTCATGATTCACTTTTACATAGTTAAAAATATCTCTGGAACCACAAATCCAGTAGAGTTTTAAAAGGCAAACCTAATAGTGAGTGCTGAGCCCTACATGCCTGTGCTCACCCCAATCTTCATTATCTTTCTGTATAGGAACTAAACAGGAGAAAACATGAATTATTTAATGAGGCCATAATTCTGTTTAGTTATTGCCTAAATATTACTCTAAAATCAAAAGATACTTTCATGCTTACAGTACTTTTCAACCTAACATCTAGCAAATCCATTAAACACAAACAAAATAAAAACAGCAAACCCTGTAAGACAATGACAGCTGGTTCTGAGCAGAGAGCCATAGTAAACAGTTTTGCTGGTTTTTAGAATCACTCACAAACCAAGCATTTAAATGTGGGTAATGGCACATCTACCTCCGTACCTTCACAGATACTCACAATATCCTATAGTCTCTGCTAACCAAAATGCTATCAATATTTATTTCAATTGATATAATGATCAACAAAGAAACTTATAACACAAGAGTTATTTGCTCCTCTGCTATGAATGATATATTTTGATAGGAAAATGATATCTCAAAGCGATCATCACACCAAAAACTGTCAGGAACTATACAACTTTAGATAATTCGGACAAAGAAGAAGTAACAGACATTTAGGTCACCACATACTATAACTTGTTTTGTGAAGGAAAATCTGAGTAGCTACTTGACAGTCAAATATCTCTATGATAGGGCTAGGAACAGCAGTGCAAATAATTAGTGCACAGAGAAAATGCACATGCTTTGCTGAACAGAGTGAAACATCTCTTGCTTTAAGAGGAGAAGGAGAAGGAGAAAGAGAAAGGGAAGAGTAGAGACGGAGGGAAAGTGCATGTCTGTCACTTGTGTCATAGTTGCCAACACAGTGCTCAGCACCTCTGCACTTCTATGGAGAGGCTGCCCTGTGTCGTGAGTCAACAAAAGGTCTAAGTTTCTGTGGGAAAGATTCTATACTGAAAATACTACTGAAATTAAAATTAGTAATAAAAACTTGCCCCAAATTCATGAAAAGACATTTTAAGGGTTGAAGATTTAAAGGATATGAGTCTTTTAGCATAAGTATCATGGCGCCTAAAAACACTGAAATGAGTTCTCAAACTCACTGTGGAAGTATCAATGACACTTTTCTCTCTTCCATCAATGTCTTCATCCTCATCTTCATCACTGAAATCTGTAGCTGCATTTTCCAGGAATTTGAAATTGTCCAGCACGGAGGCAGAATCCGTTAAGTCGGATTTTCTAGTTTAAAACATGTACAACCATACTCAGGTAATCTTTCAAAACGTCACCATAAAAATTAGTGGCTGATACGTTTCAGTAATTTATGTCTATTTATATATGATCCCCTAGATATATTATGGCCTACACTCATTCTCATTTGCTACAGTTCTGTAGATCAGTTGAAAAAGAAAGATAAGAAGTGTTTGAGCACTTCAAACCTTTCAGTTTACAGAGCAGATTTAACGCAGAGCCCCTGCTGAGTCGGCGCAGGCTGACCTTCATGGGAACCATCAACTATTTCCATATATATACTTTAAGTGGCTCTGCTCCAGTCTTCTCCTCTGCAACTCTTCTTCAACATACATAACTGTGTAACAAATCTACTGACAACTTAAAATGGAAAAATACAACTATTCATAGCATGTACATGTTGTAAATCTCTGAAGAGAATTATGTTAATTTTAAAAAGGTCCAATGGCACCTGTTCATTAAATTTTTATTTTGAATGTTTATCTAATTCTATAGTTTTATGTTTCAAATAACAGGAAATAACTTTTTCAGAGAAATTTACAAAGTTCAATCAATAATTCTTTTAGCCTAAATGAATTAAAACCAAGTTAACATAGACTTACAGACATTCACACAATCTTTGTTTTATTCAATTAAGATTTATGAGAAATTTTTCAACTATACAATAACCTCTACTGAGGTTCATTTAAGTAAATTTATGTATATGTCTATGATTGAGCCAAGGTCTGAAACATAAAAATCAAATAGTTCAAATAACTTTTCAATTTTCACACAATCTATTAAAAAATATATGTAAGTATACATACATATATTTTAAATAGAAATTTTATATTAAAAAATAAGCAACAGCACTATGCTAAAAATGAAATGATTAAGAAAAGATTTACTTCATGATTTCTGGTTCATCAACAAAACATCACTCTTACAGATTTGTATTTATTTCAACAACATCTTTTATGAGATTCTAAAAATGGTTAACAAAGCTTCAAGATAGCAAAATCTGTTAAATACCCCCAATTTAAAGCAAATAAAAATGCTCTAAATAAAAATTATGTTTCTGAATTAAAATAATTATAAAGGTTCGTAACTAAGTTAAACTTTTAAATTCTAACATTTAACTAAAATTATTACTAAGTCACCCTTTAAAAGCTCAATGCCTTTTCATAGCAAACCTATTCAATAAGAACTGAAGTTACAGCTAAAACAATTTCAGTCAAAATACTCACCCAATCATCGCTGTCTCTTTAACTTCAGCTTCTGTGCCATTTATAACCGACTCCTGGTTTTTGTCATCTTCCCTGTCAGTGACATCACTTGAAAAGCCCAACAATGCTCGCACTCTTTTGGATTTCACATCTAGAATAGTATCTGTGTAGCCAACCTCCTGGAGATACCTGCACAAAGACGATCCTTACAATTCAGTCACACAGTAAGAATTAGCATTGTAAAGTTTAAAAATTAAATAAAAGTATTTTTTTCAAACTCACTGTCTACATAGGGTTTAAGAGGACAGTACTGTGTCAGTAAGACTTGTTAATAATATCCCAGCTGCAGATGGAGCTGTCTCTTGCAGTACCAGCCTCTACAGTCACTGAGAAAACCAAAGAACTGTACAATAACACCATTCACTTACCCTTCAATGTATCGCAGAGCACATTTTTTTCGTTAGGAAAAATGGAACCATCGCCGCCCAAACGCCACCACTACTTTTTTACAATAATGGGTCCAGTTGTTTTTAGCTTATGTGAAGTGTCATTAACTGAAATCTGGAGAGAATTTTTCTAGTCTAAATGGCTTCTTCCCATGACAGAGAAAAGGGTAACACTTTTCATAACAGTCACTTGTAGCATTTCTGTCCTGAGAAATTCTAAAATAAAATAGACGATAATTGTGGGACATGAGGTCCAAGGCCTCGTGTGAATGTGTGTAGTTCCAGGGAGTCAGAGGCGCAGAAAGAAGAGCACAGAGCATCAAGTGACGTCTGGGTCTCAAGTCCACTTCTGAAACTTCCCTGATGTGCAGCCCTAGTTTTCATCAGAGTCCCAACATTAACTGTTAATAATAATTTGTTTTAAAGGACCAAAAGTGGTAGTGGTGGGATCAGAACAAAGAAAATGACATTGATATCACGATATAAAGATGACTTGCATTTTTTTATATAGTAGGTGTTCATTCTACTGAAGGAAAGATGAAAGCAGAGATTGAAAAGACAAATAGTTTAAATCAACTTACTTCAGGTTTTCATTTCTATAGCTACTAGAGCTGAAAGACACTTCACAAAGCTCTGTGATCAGTAAGTCCTATTAAATCAAGACACTCACTTTTCAGCCCCATTCAGTATCTACAGAAGTCTTAATTTAAAAATTTGAATTAATAAAGCCCTACTTACTGAATTTAAGCTGATGTTTTTAAAAACTAATAAGATGGTGGTGAGTCACCATGTGGGGTCTAGAAATCAAATCCAGGGCCTCTGAAAAAGCAGCCAGAGCTTGAAACTACTAGGCCATCTCCAGCCTATGTTTCTATTTTTAATAACTAATATTTGGTATGTATCTCACTTTGGCGACAAAATTAAATCACAAATTTCTGTTTTAAAACTTCCTTGCCACAGATGTTAGTTTCATTAAGTAATTAATGCATTGCTTACTGATAAAATATCACCTTTTTAGAAGTAGGTAATGAATCTTTTAAAGTTTTAAAAGTTTCTTAATTTATTATAAAACCACTTTCTATTAACAAAACCAAAAAACTAATCAGCACTTTATCATTACTATTTTATAAGCAAGGGTAGGGGTGGAGATGCAAGCCTTTAATCCCAGTAGAGAAAGGCAGATCTGTGAGTTCAGGGTCAGTCTGGTCTACAGAGTGAGTTCCAGGACAGCCAAGGTTACACAGAGAAATGCTGTCATGAAAATGAAAAAAAGAAAAAATTATTACTATTTTATATGTATGGGTATTTTGCTTGCCTGTTTATCTGTGCACCCTGTGTGTGCTTGGTGCCTGAGAGATTGGCAACAGGTGTCAGATACTCTAGAACTGGAGTTATAGATGGTTGTGAGCTACCATGTGAGTGCTAGGAACTGAATCCAGGTCTTCTACAAGAGCAGAAAATGCTCTAAAGTGCCAAGCCATCTCTCTGGCCTCCCAAATTAGCATTTTAAGAGCATTTATCCATTTAAAAACTGAAAAAGCCTAAGACATGGTGACACACACCTGTAACTAAAGCTATTGAAGAAGCTCAGGAAGAAATATCGCAAATTCAAGGCTATCATGGTTAACTTAATGAAAGCATGTCAGTAAGGAAAAATGTAATCAGGCAAATAGAAGGTATGTGTGGCTTAGAAGTAGACCATTTGCTTGGTCTGGTGTAGTGGAGAGCAGGTACCATTACCTTGACCTAAAGGCATGGCCTCCTGGCCAGCAGAGATCTGGAAATAACCTATTGGCCTTAGAGCCCAGTGTTTGGGGTGTGGCATGAGGGCCAGTTTAAGATTGGGGTGCAGGTACACCCCTACCCTTTCTTATTCTTCTTGTTCATGTTCTTGAATGGAGGACCTGAGCCACTGAGTGAAGCCACGTGGACCAGTCCAGATTTTTCTGGAACCACACAACTGTAATGTCTTGTATCAGTAAGTGTTACCTCTGAACCCCTTTGTAAATATTAATCCTTCTTTAGCAGTTTCCAGTGATTATTATGATAATATCTGACAAGCAATGTGGGGCAATTCACAATACCAAAATATTCACAGCACCAAAGATAAATTTAAAGAGGAAAACACATGAGAACAGTAATAAAAATCCACTTAATAGTTTATTTTTTTTTCTAACTTTGTCTAGATAAAAGACAGGTATGAGATACTGCAATATTCTCTTTCCATAGTCAAAAGGAATGGATGGCATTAATCTACTTCGAAAATGCAGAAATAAACTACTACTAATAAGCCATGTCCAAAGTCCAAAACAGCACAAATTTCCTTTTCCTTTAGCAGAATGTAGACCAGTTTCTAAGACTACGGGTGTGGCCTTGGATTTGACATCAGAACCTCTGTGGAACCTCAGTTGCACATTAGGAGAAAGTAGATGTTAGGAGGCACATGCAGAATATGGGGATCCATATGGGGCTCCTCGATGTACTGAAAAGGCTTGTAACAGAATGAATATGGGAATCCGTGTTGGTCTGAAGTAAACAGACTATGTTTACAGAACTGAAGGAATAAGAATAACAATGACATAAAATTCTTCTAACTACATAAATTCCAACAGTAGGAGAAATATAAATATGGAAGTCAAACAGTAAATCAATTGGGAACTACCGTATTATTTACAATTCTCAGCAGTGGTAGAATACAAGAGAAACTTCTAAGCTAAAAGTACAAACAAGTCTGGGGAGGTGGCTCAGAGGTTAAGAGCTCTGGCTGTTTTTCTAGAGGTTCTGAATTCAATTTCCAACAACCACAAGGTGGCTCACAACCATCTATAATTTGATCTGGTGCCCTCTTCTGGCAAGGAGGCAAGCATGCAGGTAGAACACTGTGTACATAATAAATAATCTTTAAAAAAAAAATAAAAGCATTAAAAAAAAAAATAATTTGATCTGGTGCCCTCTTCTGGCAAGGAGGCAAGCATGCAGGTAGAACACTGTGTACATAATAAATAATCTTTAAAAAAAAATAAAAGCATTAAAAAAAAAAACCTTTCAGCAAGTTGTATATTTGAGCACTTACTGTCTGAGTAGCTGCCGGCCTTGCTTCCACATTAACTGGCTATTCTGCTGTGGCTGCACCTCTGTTTCATTGCCTTCATCTGAAGAATATTAAATTATAATAAAATTAGCTTATTTGACATGTTTAGGCAACTCACTTTATAAACAGTATCCAATAAGCTTTATAAAGTTAAGAACATAAAGACTGTAACTTTTAAAATGTATGTTTTAGAACAATACAAACTTTTTAACTCAAATTTTGGTAATAAAACTCTGCATGATTAAGTATCTCTACTGGATTCCTTTAGAGCAGCAGAACTAATAAAGATATTTTTCCTTTCATTTTTCATTAACCTGAGAATTTTCTTCCAGGACAGACACCTATCAAACCAAGTTACATACTAAAAAGCAAATAGAAACATTATAAAACCTAAAAATGGTAATACAAGTAAAACAAACAAAAACCCCAAACAGTTTGGCAGTTTGATACAAATATGTAAAAAAATCATTTCGGAGTCAGGTGGTGGTGACATACACTTTAACTCCTAGCACTTGGGAGGTAGAGGCAGGAAGGTCTCTTGAGTTCCAAGCCTAGTCTGTGAGTTCCAGAACTGCCAGAGCTACACAGAGAAAACTCTGTCTCGAAAAACAAAAAACAAAAACCCCAAACAAATAAATGAACAAATGAAAGAAATCATCTCAGCTGGGACTATGATATGGTTTGGTTGGTAAAATGCTGGTCAGGCATGCTTAAAGCAATGGGCTCTATCCCAAGCACTGCATTAAACCAGGCACGGTGGCACTTGGGGGGAGGGGTGGAGACAGGGAGAGCAAAAGCTGAATACCAAGGTAGGCTCTCAGTCTCTTAATAGCTAAGGCATCTATCCAACCCCAATAAAGTTCTTTTATGCACAGAAACTAGATCTTTGTACCACTAAACAGCTCTGTAAATGTTATGGGGAAGGAAAATAAAATAACTGAAACACACACACCAAGTAGTTTAAACACATTGCTTAGAATCAGTTCATAACTAGTCTTTTGAAAAACAGCCTATTTTTTTCTTTTTTAATATTTTTTTTGCTGGAGTTTTGGAGTCATGGTTTAATCAGTAAATTACTTACTACATAAGCATGTAGCTTTGAGTTAAATCCTAGCACTCACATTTTAAGAAACTAAAAATATTTTAAAAAGAAAAAAGGGCCAGTCTGTCTCTATAATCCCACCACTAGAGGACTGGAGACAGATGGTACCTGAGGCTTACTGGTCAAACTATCTAGCTGAATCTGTGAGCTTCAGGTCCTTAGAAAGAATGGAGAATTTTGCCTCCAGGACCCTTATGGTGAGCATACCATGAGACAGACCCACTCTTAGGTCTACCAACCTGCTCAGCCAGCCACTCTGTCTGGGCCCTTCTAGTTGCTTACACTGCCTACCAAAAGACTAGCTCCCCTGGTTTATGTCCTCTCAGGTTCCTCCAATTAAAGACAATGATAATTTTAAAAATGAATAGAATACACAAGAATATTGGGATACCATGTGAAGGCCAAATCAATGAATTATGGACATAGGAGAAAAAATTCCAGGTCAAAGGCATTGAACACATCTACAATAAAATCTCAGCAACAGATGCCCATTCATGTCCAAGGAGCACATAGAGCAAAGAGGACCAGAGAAGAATTCCCACACCATGTTCTAGCTAAAACACTAAATATACAGGGGGGAAAAAGGAGGCAGTGTTTAAAGACATAAAAAAAAAAAAAAAAATGAGGCCCAAGTTACATACAGACCAGGCCCGTGAGAATAAAGCTGACCTCTTCAAGGAACTTTGACTAACAACCCAGTCTACAGAGAAGACCAGGAATACTCTGGATGAACAGGAGAATGAGCACACCAAAGAAGCTACAGGGAAAAAGACTGATGATGACAAGTTAACAGGCAAAGTAAGACTACCAAATGCCACAAAATCAGCAAAACAACAGAGATTAATTCCTGTCTTTCAATAACAGCTCCAAATATCAGTGCCCTCTAAACATCAATCAAAAGATACAACTACTGCATTAGAACCAACAGTACTAGAAAACAGAATCCATCTTGCTGTTGTTTACATGAAATACGCCTCATGCTCATGAAAAGATACTGCTTTGAGTGAATGGATGGGAAGAAATTAACTACAATCAAATGAACCAGGAAACAAGAAGACATAGCACTACTCCAATATCTGACAAAATGAACATAAGCTAAAACTAATCAGGAAAAGTAGAGAAGGTCACTTTATTCTGATCAAGATAACAACCCACAGAGGACATTGTAATTCTAGACATTTAAGCAGCAAATTTAGGGCATCCAAATTCATAAAATACTAGTAAGCATTAAGCCACAGATTTAACCACAATGAAGTAAAGGTTGGTGACTTCAATTGCCCAGTTTTACAAATGGACAAGTTATCCAAACAAAAAATAGAAACATTAAAGTTAAATGTCATTAAGTACAAAATGGACTATTCTACCCAAACATTATAGAATTCACATTCTTCTCAACAGCCTACAAAAGCTTCTCTAAAATAGACAAATCTCAACAAATTTAGGAAAATTGAAATAACTCCAAATATTCTATCTGACCACAATACAATAAAGGTCGACACTGATAACAAAGAAAACCATAGAAACACACAAAAGTAACGGAGATTAAAAGTAACAGACAGACCTTCAGTCCCAGCTCTTGGAGGCAGAGGCAGGCAGATCTTTGTGAGGGAGACTCACTCCCATGGTCTACACAAAGCGTTCGTTCCCTAACAGCAGAGGTACATAGTGAGACCCTGACTAAATAAAACAGAACTAAACAAAAAAAGACAACAAGGCAGTATTAAGTGATAAAATGGAGAGAGGGAGACACAGAGAGAGAGAGAGAGAGACTGATTGACTGACTCTTGGAACGAAATAAAAGAAAAACACAATATACTAAAACCTCTGGGATAAAACAAAGCTAAACTAAGAGGGAAACATAGCTTTAAGTACCTACAAATAAGACTCAAACAGCAGAATAGGGCTGGAGAAGTGGTGTGGCAGTTAGAAGAATGCACTATTCTCACAGAGGATCCAGAGTTCAGTTCTCAGTATCCACATCAGGTGGTTCACAAACACCTGAACCTCCAGCTCCAGGGAGCCAGTGCCCTCTTCTGTCCTCTACAGAGACCTACACACACGTTCACATGCACATGTACATATACATAATATACACAATTTAAAATATAAGAAAATACTAAGAACTCAAGTAAGTACCGTAAAAATGTACCTCAATAGGTTTTTTTTTTTAAAAAAAAACAAAACACCCAAAGGCAGTAGGTGGAAAAAATTATCAAAACAAGAGCAGAAATAAATAAAATGAAAAGAATGCAAAGAATGAATGATGAGTCAGTGCCTTAAAAAGATAAGCAGGATTAACAAACTGTGAGCTGACTTAGCTAAAAGACATAGAAAACTCAAATTAATAAAATCAAAGTTCAACAGAGAGACAACAGACATCTAAGAATTTGGGAAAATCTTAAGAACATACTTACAATATTCTGGGATATAAAGTAAGACCATTACATTTAGAACTCACTTTTGAAAGCTTCTCCATTTACTCAAATGTGGAAAAAATGGGGAGAATATGACTTTTTGAGTTACAGAAGCCTGAATGATCCACATAATTTAATAATTAGTTAACTTTAGGCAAAATTTTCCAACTTGCTAAATTTAAGTCTTACATAGATAAAATGATAACAGTATCTTTAGTAAATGATTATTTCAAAAATTAAAGTTAATGAAGCCCTTAGAATTATGGGTAAGCATTTTAATAAATGATATATATAATTGTTAATACCTTCACTACTTGAATAAGAATTAAATCTGGGGCTGGACAGATGGCTCAGTGGTTAAGAGCCCTGAGTACTCTCCCAGAGGACCTGGGTTCAATTCCCAGCACCCACATGGCAGCTAACAACTGTCTGTAACTATAGCTTCAGGGCAAAGCACCACTGTACATAAAATACAAAATAAATAAATAAATCTTTTTAAAAAATAATTAAATCTGAAATGACAAAACAAATATGGTAATATCTTTGCAACAATTTTCCTTACTCTTTGATTTACATCTGTTAATAAACATACACTGTATTTTTGTTAAGAAACAGAAACTTGAAAGAGAGAAGAGGGAAGCAGGGAGGGAGGAGAGGGAGGGGGAAGGAAAGAATGAAGGAAACAGAAACTTGACCTAAGGGGTCCAGTTTACTTTCTTGTTTGTTGGCAGTCTGAGGATTGAACTTAAGGCTTAACCACTTACCACTGAGCTGCACCTCCAACCCAGTGAGGCATCAAGCTTAAGGAATTCACCAATCCCCTTATGCTCTGAGAAGAAACCTCATATTTCCATAGTTCTGCTCATCCACAAGATAATATGCACTTTGTTTTGCTCATGCCAAAAGTTTCAGTTAACACAAGAAAAATACAGAAAGAAGTGAGGTTGGTATAGGCTACCCCACTGTCTGAACCTTCTATCATATGTAGAATATAGGCAGAAATGGTGAACTTAAAAGGGTCCAGATGAAGAAAAAAAAAGTGCTAAAAGCAATCTCATGACACTAATGAGTGTCCAAAAAACCAAGATAACAGAAAATAACATGCAACTATATACTGACAAAGTTTAAAATGTTTCTGTTTCTACAAAGTATTAGCCATTAACTTTTTATTACTTCCTTTACAAATAGCTTACCAGAATCATAGCTTGGAGGCTTCATGTCTCCCTGATTCAGTTCTGTCCCATATTTCAACTTGTGGTATTTGGCTCTAACAAAGAAATGAGAAAATGTAAGCCACATTAAAATATAGCTAAATAAGCTTTAAGATATGTAAAAGAAGTCTTAAGTGTGCACCAGTCCTGGCTAAACAGCCTCTGACTTTCAAAGGCTCTGAGATTTCCATGATGTCAAAGTTATAACAAAAAAAATACTTGTCTTTTTGTTGTTGAATCACCAACTGTCATTATAATGAAACAACAAAGAGTAACACTAGGAATAAAAAAATTAATTTATACTTAGGATAAGTTGTGTAAATTCTAGTTTCTGCTGTATTCAAATTTTCTTAGTGACTTTAAGCTGAATTATATAACTGAAAAAAAGTCTTCACTGTACAATTTAATTTCTTAAAATTAGCCTTTCTCAATATTTGAAAAATTATTTTTATCTTTAAAAAATTACCTACAATACTGTATGCCTTACTGCATATTTACAATTCACCAAATATTCTTATGATGAGGTATCAAAGCATGACAAAAACCCAGACAAAATCATCCTTGGTCAATAAGATATTCTAGAAGTAATGGCTAAATATTTCCCTTAGTCAACATATATTTTGTCTTTAATGGGGAAAAAATAAGTAGGAAGACTAATTTCTTTTTAAAGTTATCAAAGTATTATATTATTTTTAGATAACTGGCTGAGACACCTAGTTCAACTATCTCAAATCTAGGCAAATAAAACAAGAAAAATAATCCAGATAAGGAGAAATATTTTAAAGATAAACTAAAAATAATACATATGCTTAATATATTTGTATACTTTAACTTTTTCTCTACAAAATAAAATTTTTGTAAGTAAATATCCAGTGAGTTAAAATAGACAATAAAAATATACAAACAAAATAATAATTTTTATAAACAAAGTAAGAATGAAGGAAAAGATAGCATAGCCAAATAAAAAGCATTTCTTATAAACAAAAATGATAGTGTAAAGGGAGGCTCATGTTGGGGTCTGGATAGATAGCACACCAGTTAAGAGCACTGGTCACTCTTCCTGAGGTATGATTCCAAGCACCCACATGATGGCTCACAACCATCTGTATCCCTAGTTCCAGGGATCTAAAGACCTCCTCTGTACCAGAAACACACATGGTGCACAGATATGATGAAATACTGTTTGCAATCTAAGAGATAAAGCTGAAGATCAGAGGACAGAGCCAGCCACAGAGTTAGCCATAGAGGTTAGGCAGTAGTGACATATATACCTTTAATCCTAGCACTTGGAAGGCAAAGATCTGTCTGGATCTGTGAGTTCAAGGCCACACTGGGCTAAATGAGATTAATTCAATCCAAAAGAGAAACAGCTAGACAGTTGTAGCTCACACCTTTAATCCCAGCACTTAGGATCCCATGTCTCTGCTTAGTGAGGCACATACATCTACATAAAGTCTGAAAAAGCTTAAAAGGGCATTCTAGACACAAAAGAACAAAGTCAAGCATGGCTTCTTGGTACCAACATTTTCTCATGAGGGTTCTGTTTGCTAGAGGCAAGCAAGCACAGGGATAGCTCCTTTAAGAGTCAACTTTAGTGACAAAAATCATGGGGTTCTTTTAAGAGGTCCTACTGCTGAGCACTTAAATAGAGTTTATGAGCCACTTGGTGGCATCCTAAATTCCCCAGAGTTGAGGTGGTAAACATGGCTCCTGTGAGTACCTCTGCCATAAAAGCTAAACTCTCACAGACCAAGAAGCTGGATGGAGCCAGCCACCAGAGGGGAAGCTTTAATCCTAGCCATGCAGTGTAGAAGATTAAAGGCTCCTGTATAAGAAAAGCTATTTACAGTAAAGACAGATTCAGACAAAAACAAAACATAACAACAACAATCCCTCTTAACAGTTTACAGTTTGTTTAAAAATATGCATTGGCTTGGAAGAGAAAAAAAAAAAGGATAAAGTCCTTAAAAAAAAGAAATAGAGTTAAAAAAAAAAAAAAGGCCACATAAAGATGAAAACTACACAGAGTCTGGATACTGTATGTTATTGTGTTATCTTTAAATTGTTTAACTGCTGAGGAAGAAGCAATAGCTACTAAAAGATATTTGATTATAAATGCTGCTGGATTAATCCAACCTAAATAATTTGAAAATGCTTTGAATTCACAATTTAAGTCAAAAAATATGTTACCTTGGAGAAGAGGTTTTGTTTTTATTCACAGAAAATGGAAGGCTGTGGATTCATTCTGGGTTAAAGAAAATAAGCTTTGATCAATCAAGAACCCCTGTAAAACCTCTGATGGGAATGGATAGTCCAAATGATCCAACATTTTAGGGCACTCCGTTATAGTTTTCTCTGAGTTCTGTACCCAGAACAGCTTCAAGGCTGCTGACTGAGATGATCCAGCCTCACAGATTACTCCACTGAGGTCTGCCTATAATTGTAAATTTTCTTTGTGCTTTCTAATATTACCAGTGTCCCCAATCAGCAGGAAGTAGTCTAGAGAACTATTTCCACATTCCCAAAAAATGGATTATGGATGTTTGTCTGTATCTAGAGTGTTGATTACAAGTTGTTATGGATAATGGTCAGGAAAAAGGCTAAACAAAGAAGATTAGATTTGGAGTTCTTGTTTTGAAAAGAAAAAAGGGGAAGCGCTGTGGGATAATGCCTTTGTACACTATAAAGATTTGTCACTCATACTGGTTTAATAAAATGCTAATTGGCAGGAAGTAGAAGTAGGGCAACCAGACTAGAAGAATTCTGGGCAGAGAAAAGGCAGAGACACAGTCAGCCAGCCAGACACAGAGGAAGCAAAATGAGAATGCTGGACTGAGACAAGCTGCCAAGCCACATGGCTAAACGTACATAAGAATTATGGATTAATTTAAGGGTAAAAGATAGTAATATGCTTGAGCTGCTGTCCCAGCATTTACTATAATAGTAAGCCTTGGAGTCAATTATTTGGGAAGCGGCTGCTGGATATCTGGGAGTTGCTGGTGGAACAGAAACTTCCGATTACACACACACATACAAAATAAAAATAAGTTGTTTTTTTTTTTTCAAAAAATGAATACAACACCTGTAAGATTTCATATAATTTAAAATTAGATATAGAAAATTATTCACTCCAATGTTACCAAAACCATTCATTGTTTTTCAATAACCATTTTGTTGTCACAGAGAAAAACTTTTTTTTATAGAAAGTGAAATCTTAAGATAATTTACAGATTATAGGCACAAAATTATCTAGAATATGCTTCCCCATATTCCCAATGTGTTTCTTGACACAACGATTTCATCACTAAACTAAAAATTTCCAAAATCTATTTCCACATACTTGGAATAGAATAGAATGATCAGAAGATACACTGCAAAGATACGTTTACTATAGACTGACTTATAGTAAACAGATTTTTAATGTAACTGTCATTCTTCAGATTTCCAGAAATATTTTATCTATCATAGACAAAGTAGCACTAGCTTCTTAAAAGTCACATAACTGGCCTGCCAACAGATAATATAACATTTCAAATAAAAGTAGCACAAAATTGTATGAACCTTATTTATAAGATATAAACACACAGGAAGAAAGCATTTCCCAATACAACATGCTGCATTCTAGTGCATTCTAGTGGTCTTAGGAAAAAACTGCAACATTAGTTATTTTTAAAATAATCAGAAAACATTATATACAATATATGTGACAATGTATTAACAATCTTGGTTTTTTTTTCATGACCTAAAGAATAAACAGATTTCACTACTTCATATACACTTATATTCCCCACTCTGATTGGCCTTTACTGGATAAAATAACAGAAAACACATTTAATAATTATAATAGACTAAAGAACTCTTATTCTAGCTTTCTTTAAAAACTGACCTCATAAGCAATATGATAGGAATAAAAAACATGTCCAATCACACCTTAAATGTTGACACTGAAAAGAATGATGTGTATATGTGTGTGTATATGTGTGTGTGTGTGTGTGTGTGTGTGTGTGTGTGTGTGTGTACAAGTAAGTGTACTATGCATGCTCATGTGCTTGTGTGTAGGGGCCAGAAGTCAGGGTTAAGAGTCTTCCACTATCATTTTGTATACTGTTTTTTGAGACAGGATTTTCAGTGAACCCTGAGCTCACCATTTCAGTTTCACTCGCTGGTCAGTAAAACTCAAGTGCCTCTCTCTGCCCTCAAGCTGGGGTTACAGATAAGTGCTACTGGGCCTGGTTTTGTTTTACTTTGGTTTGGTTTTGGTTTGTGAGGGCTGGAGATCTGAACTCATGTTCCTGTACTTGCATGGGAAGTACTTCACCTACTGAGCCACCTCCCCATTCCCTAATGATTAATTGAATTCTTATCCTATGCAAGGTAGGTGCTGACTGCTGGAAATAATCTGCAGCTTATAGTGAGGTAAGAGTGAAAACAAGAGGGTGCCTACGACATAGGAAAGTAAGTTCACATTGCATACTGACAGAAGTGTCGTAAACATGTATCTAAAGAATGTGGACAAAGGATTATCTGGCTCTGCAAAATGAAGTGTCAAATCAAATTACAGAAAAGGTAACATGAGATTTTAACTAAACTTCAATCAGTAAGATATATAAGATAGTTTTGTCTGGATTTTCACAAATAACTGATGTGTTTAGGATAAGCTCTGGCTCCTAAAACATAAACACCCAGTAGGTCAAAATACTACAAACATATTAAGTTTCATAAGCAAAAGAATTAGAAGAAACAGAGTAAACAGAAGACACTAGAAAAAAGAATTCTACTTGCACAGGAATAGCTTTGGAATAACCTGGTATTTTAAAACAAGGATATAACATGATTATTCCCTTTTTTAATTTGGAAAATTAATTCTGTTATCTAAAAGATGAATTAGAATTTGGAAATAAAGAAGACAGCTGGATACAGTAAAGATAAAAGTGACAGTGAATGCAGAAAACTGGGAAACACAGGAGAAAGCTTCAAAGTCAGTTTTATATACATCTGAAGTTCCTAATAATTAAAATTGCTGAAAAATAGCAAATCAAACACTGTACTGTTGAAAAGAAATATGTAAAACCTGCTTATTCTGTAAGTCCATCATGCTCTAAGAAAAGCTTTGATAGATTCATTGCTAAGTGAACAGTACACTTATATTAAAATTTCAGTTTCTATTTTATTTCTGCTCTTTAAAGTGGGGGACTTAGAAAATCCACATTGATCTTTACTGTTTGTGGGTAAATGGCATGCTATTGAAATACCTTTACAATGGACCAGGGTCATAAAAATGTAACTGGTAGTGACAGTATAAAGTCAGAGGTGAAGTTCTGACTTCTGAATGAACATTCTAACTGTACAAAAGTTAATAAGTGCATGACTACACGGTTTGAGTGGCACCTTAATCTTGCTGCATGATGGTAACCGTTAAACCAGCAAAAGTGTATCTAAAAGTCACAGCCATGGTCTGAGAGATGGCTTCCTCGGTGAAGTAGTTGGCTGTCCATGTAAGGACCTGAGCTCAGATCCCCAGAAAACACACAACCAGGAGCTCGTGTGTGTAATCTCTGGCACAAGCAGTAGCAAACAGCAAGAGATCCTGTCTCAAACAAGTGGAAGGAGGGACCCACATTCAAGGCTGCCCTCTGACCTCCACCCACGTATCGCAGCACATACACACTTATACTCAAGCACAAGAACATACACACACACAAACACACACACGTAACTTTTAAGTTGCTTACTTCTCCATATTTTTATTTCAAATGTCCCCAATATTTTTTTTTTAATTCCTGGGTAAGAAAAATAATTCCAGTATAGAAAGCACTGGAGTATTCTAAAGCTCCACAATGTATTTTTAATACCTAGTATGACAATATTAGAAAAATAATTTTGGACTGAGAAGAAGTCAAATGTTCCATGATACTGATAACATGCTTTGTATTTGTATTAATATCTTCAAAAAGTGTCGCTGCAGGGGCTAAAGAAATGGCTCAGCAGTTAAGAGCACTGGCTGCTCTTCCAGAGGACCTGAGTTCAATTCCCAGCACCCACGGGGCAGCTCACATTTTCTGTAACTCCAGTTCCAGAGGAACCCAACACTCTCTTCTGATTTCTGTGAATACCAGGCCCACACATGGTGCACATATCAGGCAAAATACCGATACATGTGAAATATGACAAATAATAATAAAAATGAAACTTCTTTTAAGTTTCCTTGCAGCCTGGTGAGGCATGCCTATAATCCCAGCACCCAGAGACTATAGGAATTCCATGGTCAATGAATGTGAGCTCTAAGCCAGCCTGAGCTATATGACTGGGTAGAGAAAGAACTATAAGACAGGTTAAGACAAGGTTCCGCCCCCTCTTGTCTTGTTTACCTTTTCAGTCTAAGGATTCATGGAGACAGAACCTATCCCTTTCCACCTGAGAAGCTGGCTGGGTAAAAAGTGACTGTGGCTTATTCCTCTGTCTCTCCAATCTTCTAGCATTTACCCCAATGTGGTGATATATTTTATATTTAATAAAATGAGTCTAGAATATCAGAGAACAGATCCCATAGGTGACCCCACAAGCCAAAAGGATCAGAGAATGGTAACTCATGCCTTTAATCCTATAACTTCAGAGACAGAGATCTTTCTGTGCGAGTTCAAGGCCTAACTACCAAAGAATAGTAGCTCACACCTTTAATCTTAACTCTAGGATTAGGATGCAGAGTTGAACCCAGAAGTGAAACAACTGGGCAAAAAAAGATATTAAGGCAGGTGTAGGCAGACAGTATAGTATTCTGTAGAAGCAATGAGTCAGGCTGAGGTCTCTCACCTCATAGTTTTTGTTATGAGAAGTTGGCTGGGTGAGATTTGTCTGTAGTCTATTTCCTCTCTCTGATATTCCAGCTTTTCTCCAATATCTGACTCTGAGTTTTCATTAAATACCAACTAAAATCTGTGTTTTACCCCAATATCTGGCTCTAGGTTTTTATTACAAGATCAGTTAGGCTTCATGTAATAGAGTGTCTCTGTCCAAAGGGAAAATAACAAATCAAACTGAACAAAACAAATGCCACTGGATCAGAAAAACTCCCTATCACCTCATGAACACCCAAAGACCCAAAATTAGGTTTGAAACTATCTGTTGAAGAAGGGAGTTAAGAAGAGAAATCTTCCTAGACTAAGGCAGTTCTTTCTCCTCTGCTCTGCAACCATCTGGAAACAGTCAGCAATTCACCTGTCTCTGCTTTCCCTTCCTTCTGCTTCTTCCTGGGACCTGGCTCCTGGTCTCACCACCTCTGGGAGCCGTGTTCAAGGACATCAGCAGGCACAATGAACAAACCCAATGACCACACTCAGCCACAGCTTGCCTGGCGACTGCTCTGTGTCTGTCTGTGTCTACCTCCCTTCCCCTCCTCTTCCCAAACACTTCTCTCCCTCAAGCGACTGACTCCTTTTTTGGCTCTTTCTCCTTCTCCCTTTCCTAGTGCACCTGTTTCCCATGACTCCAAGCAGTCTTCTCTCCTAGGATGTGCTGCAGTGGCAACCTGAGTTCACCTGTGTTCTGTAACTTGATCCGCTGCCTCCCTCCCAAGATAGAAACCTGGGAGTCATTCTTGACTTTCCTTTCTCTCTATCTTAGGATACCATCTCCACATTTTTATATCTTCACAGTTTAGAGTCTCTGTACTTAAAATGTTTTATAGTAGACACTGCAATATTCCAGCAGGTACTGTTTATCATTTCTCATTAATTATAATGTTCCTGCCCTGATAAGCAGATCTTTCCAGTATAGTCCCCAGGGAAATATTTCTAAAATGTATTTTATGCTTAAAGCCTTCCCCTAGCAGTGCGATCCCAGGCTGGATCCTAGATGGAAGGTAGGGGTGACCCACCATGAAGAGTACTATCAGGACATCTGAACAGGTAACTGAATTATACTATACCAACATTAAGCTTCATTAACAGTAATACATGCTGGTTAGGTAAGAGAAAGCTCTTGCTGTTAGAAACACAGAGGAAAAAACAAAAAAATTATACATTAAACTAGTTAGAGGAGTTAAGCAAATAATCTAGGGGAAAAACAGGCTAAAAGACACTGAGCATAAGTAAGCAAAGATAAATGTATAGTTAGCAAATCTGAGTACAGAGTATAAAAAAATTCTTGCAGCAGTTCAAGATCATTTTGAAAGTTTTCCATGTTTCCTACCACGTTAAGGTAAATGTCTAAACTCCTTCAGTAGACTCCACAATCTGACTCTTGCACTCATCTCCATTTCCAGTCATCAAAGAACAACTTAACACTCTTCACACATGACTACAAATCACCGTGCACACTGCTTGGCTCCAATGTGGTCTCTCTACTTTCTACAGGTGCCTCCTCACGGCTGAGGCATCTTATCTGTCACGATATTCAAGTCACTTAGGGATGGTAGTTCACTGCTTCCTCCCTTCTGATCCTACTGCGTATGTGCCCATATTTCTACCTCAGCCCCTAGCACCTGAGTGTACTTCTGTGGTTTACAAGTCTTCATACAAGCCTTCATGTGCATGTGCAGACACATATTTCTGGTTCCTTTAGCATTTGTGTGTTTCGGCTCTACTGCCGAAAAGATAACAAAATAATAAAGGGCACAGGCCTTAGAGTCAGTCTGGAGAGATCTGACCTATAACTCTACAACAATTACTAAGTTTTAAGTCCCTGGGTCTGGACTCTGTTGTGGTTTGTCAACTTACCACAAACTCCAGTTATCTGGGGAAGAGGAAACCACAACTAAGGTGCTGTCTCCATCAGACTGGCCTGTGGGAATATCTGTAGGGCATTTTCTTGAGTAAAGATTGATGTAGGAGGGCCCAGCCCACTGTGGACACTGCTACCCCTGGGAGATGGTTCTGAGGTGTATAGGAAAGAAAATGAAAGGGGCTGGAGAGATGGTTCAGTGGTTGAGAGCACTGGCTGCTCTTCTAGAGGCCCTGGGTTCAATTCCTAGCACCCATGTGGAAGCTCCCAGCTGTCTGTAACTCAGTTCCAGGGGACCCAATATCTTCTTCTAGCCTCCGAAGGCACCAGATACATATGTCATGTACACACACACACACATAGACACACACACACCACCCATAAAATAAATATATATTCTTTTAATGAAAGGGGGAAGAAAAACGAAGCAAATGGAGCAAGGCAGGAAGCAAAGTTCCTCCCAGGCCTCTGCTTCAGTCCCTGCCTCCAGGGTCTTGCCTTCAGTGATGGACTGTGACCTGAGAGCTAAGATAAAATAAAGCCTTCCCCCCACTAAACTGGTTTTGGAAGATTTTTTATCCCAGCAACAGAAAGCATGCTAGGACATACATTGTATCTCTCCAAATAGGACAGTCCACCTTTCACTGTCCTCACCTCTGGGAAACCCTAGAGTGAAGACAGCTTGAGACTGCAAATATTTGCAAATCACATACTTTTGAAATGTTTTTCTTTCTATCTCCCTAATGTCTCTTCCAATTAACTTAAGGCGGAAAAAAAAAATCTATTTATTTTTCTCCAGCTAGAGAAAAATCTCTTGTGTATCAATCTCTCAACATTTAAGGATATTTTATGTTAATGTTATTTTATGGTGTTTTTAGACACAGTTCAGTTGCAAACTTCACAACAACAACAACAAAAAAAAAATTAAAAAAACAGGGGAACTATCAAAAATAAAACAAAAAAATTACCAAATCAGAGACTTCCAACACCAGGTTATCAAATTTTCAGGTTACTGAAAACAATGAACTACTTCAGACTGCTGATGAAAACATCTGAAAACTGGCCATTAAAGAAACTTAACCCACGTGGTAATTTCCCAAACTCTCACATGTGACCTATTTCCCTTCACTTATGACCCAAATGTAACACTAGCAAAGTCCTAAAGCAAGCTTTCCTTTTGGAAGAGATAATAATATATCAAAAAAAAAAAGCAAAGGAATAAAAAAAATTTTTAAAGTCTATGAAAAGGTATTGTCAATCAGACAAATTTTTTTCTAAAGAAACTATATCAAACTGAATATTATATCATAAAAAGATAAGTATTATAGAAATTTCTTTTACAATTAAAATATAATTTTACTCTACGAATAAAAAAGAAAGAAGGAAAGGAAAGGACATAACTGCTCCTAGGTATGATGGAGGAGAAAGTTTATTGTAGATGAAGAGGAAAGTGTAGGTAGAGGCAGGGACATCTGGGAGACTCCACAGTGGACATAACCAGGCTGAGCTGGGCCACAATAAGGTGTCTGTGTCTGTAGCCAGAAGGCTAAAGGTACAAAAAGTAAAAAAGGTTGGGTAACCAAAATGTCTGGATTATATATAGAAAAGAACCTCTGGGGAAGGGCAGCTCAGCCCCTGGGCTGGAAAGTTCAGGGTAGAGGGCAGAGTATGCCAGCCTACCCTGAACAGGTAGGAACTGAGGGATGCTGGGAGAACCTGGAAGCCAGGTCTGCTTATGTTAAACAGGCACCTCAGCCATTTGTCCTGGGTTTGAAACAACACTATAAATAAACGGCTGAGTGCTGGGCAGGCAGCCCAATAATAACGTGCTTGCACAACATGCACAAGACCCTGGGTTTAATCTCAAGTATCCTGAAGAAAAACAGACAAGACCACACAAAAGAAAGAACGAAGAGCTGGCTGATGACCCATAACCTAGCACTTGAGAGTCAAGAGGTAGAAGCATGAAGCTTCAACCAGCATTATCTATCGGTGAGTCTGGGCTAGAGGCGAGGCTGTATGAGACCCGACCTCAAAACAAACAAACCTAAATAAATAAAGAGCAGAAGGAGGAGTGGAGAGAGATGAATGACAGTGTAAATCTAGGAAGAACATGAGCTTCATGTAAGAAGTAAAATGTGAATAAATGTTGCTAAAATGTTTTAAACCATATAAATCCACTTGCTGAAGTTATTATTATTCATGATAAGATTAAGATATTGCGATCATACATAAAATGTACATCCCCTACTCTTGAGTTCAAGAGTACATGGAAGAAAGATAGGATTTTACCTTAGAAATGGTAGAATAAAGAAGATGGTTAGGTTAGGACAGAGAGAGTTTACTGAATTACCTTTCCTGCTTCAGAGCATATTCCAACATTTTGATCCTTCTCACAAGATCTTTCTTCAGATTTTCTTGACCTTTCCTCTCCCCCTGAAGGAAGGCAATCTGGGCCTGTAAGGGAGAGAGAGGCAAAACCCAGTTCAAAAAAGCAATTAAAAAAAAAAAAAAAAAAAAAAACCTTTTACAACAGCAGGCAATCAACACAATTCCTTTTCAAATCTGTTACAATGCAAACTAAAGAAGTATTAGCTGAAAGGGAAAATGTCGTCATTTGAAAGAAAGATCCACAGGAAACCTAGGTGCAGTTTACTTCAAATGGGGGATGTTATCAAGTGCAACCCCTATCTTACTAAGGACAAATAAAACAACAAACAGGTACAAGGCAGCCGTGCATTTGTCCAAGGTAAAAATATCTTGGAAGAGGCTTCATTTTTATAAAGAATGAAGACAGGAAAGTAAAATGACCAGAATCTTAAAATTTCTTCCAAGTTAAGAGTTTTATTATCAAGATGAAAAGAGTTAAACCTTCCAGCATGGGAGGAAAAAAGGACCCTCCTGGCCCACCCCTAATGGATGGTGAGAAAGGCAGTCACCTTTTGGGGGGTGGGTAGGACCTGGTAGGTTCCCTGGCCTCAATGGAGGACCACACACACATGGGCCTATGTGCAGACTAATTGGACTCTGTAGGGAAGACATGAAGCTGTAGGGAAGAGTGGGGGAGGGGGGAGATGAAAGGAGGGTATGATCAAGACACACTGTATACATGTGTGAAATGTCCAAAGTTTCATGATAGCTCCAAATTTTATGAGAGTCCTTAACTTAATCCTAGACTTACCCTAAAACAACATATAGCTCTCTTTTCTCATATCCTTGAAGGAAATATAATATGTAAGAGAAAAGAGACAGAGACTGGAAAGAGACAATGAGATGCAGGATCCTCAGCACGTTGCTGCTGCTCCCCAAAGAGAGACAAAAACCCGGCATTTCATAGTAAGACAAACGACACAAAGCTTTCAGCTTCACCAGGAAAGGGACAGGAAAGAGCAGCTTTCAGGAACTGAAAGACACAGAGGACTGAAATAACATCTATGCTTAAAGAAGTGCAAGCATTGGATACTAGCTTGTCAAAGCAATTTGTAGTCTCTATGAAGGCAAGAAGGAGGTCACTCAAGGTGCATCAAAGATAACCACCAATTGACTGTTTACACATGCCTCCCACCCATTTCTACCATGCCAGTCCAGAGACAGACAGCAAAGGTATTTGTAGATTCTCCTAAAGGGCACCAAAAATAGGATATGAACTAATAAAAATCTTTCATGTTCTTAAATAAACTCAACATTACAAGATTTTATTTCTCCATAAATTAAATCTATAAATGTTTTGCAAGCCACCAGCAAAAATAAAAATGAAAATCTTAAAAAGCCAGACAATTCTAAAGTTCACATAGAAATAAAAAGCAAGTAAAAATAAAGAACAAAAAATTACTTAAAAGCTCTAAAAAGCCATAATTTTTTATGTTTATTTATGCATATATACATACACGTGTGTGGAGGTCAATGGGTAACATTGTTATTGTTCCTATGGTACATCCCGAGGCCATAAAAGACTAATAAACGTTACCTAAATTTTTTAAAAAAATTTTTTTTTGATTTATTTATTTATTATGCATACAGTTTTACAGAAGAGGGTGCCAGACCTCATCATAGATGGTTGTGAGCCACCATGTGGTTTTGCTGGGAATTGAACTCAGGACCTCTGGAAGAACAGTTAGTGCTCTTAACCTCTGAGCCATCTCTCCAGCCCCTAAACGTTACCTAAATTTTTAAAAACAATAATTAAAAAGTAGCTTAAAAAGAATTTAAGAAAATAAGATATTTTCTATAAAACATCAAAACAAATGAAAGAATACCAGCTTATTTTTTTTTAACATACACAGAATAACTATCAATCAGTAGAACAGCACCAAGAATTTAATAGAAAAACAGAGAACATGCAGACAAGAAGGAAATCTAAAGACTCAAATATACTAAAGAGATGTTCAGGTTTGGAGAGATGCTCAGGAGTTAAGAGCACTGGCTGCTCTTCCAGAGGTTCTGAATTCAATTCCCAGCACCCATATGGTGACTCAGAACCCTCTGTAATGAGATCTGGTGCCCTCTATACATGCAGGCAGAACACTATATACACAATAAATAAACAAATCTTTAAAAAAAAATGTTCGAACTTTTTGTGGGTGTTTTGGTTTTTGTTTTCTTTTTGTTTATGTTTGCTTGTTTGTTGAGTTTTTTATTTTCTTTTGGGTGGGCACTGCAGGGGTTGGGGGAGGATTATGGAGGGACTGGGAGGTGATAGAAACTGGGATCATGATGTGAAATTCCCAAGGATTCAATAAAGAAATTATGTTAGAGCAAAACAGAGAGAGGGAGGGAGGGAGGAAGTGAGGGAGGGAAGAAAAGTGTCAAATTAACAAAGCTGGGCATGGTGGAATACACCTGAAATCTCTGCAAGCACAAGAATAAAGAGTCAAAGTATGAGACAGACCAGTCTGAGCTACCAACAAGATACTATCTCAAGCAAACATCTACTAGTTAATTAATGCACATCTTGTTTCTCTTTATTATGACTTAGCTGCTAGCCCACAGCTAGCCTAGATTACACAAATTCAATATCAGCTTAGGAAAACACCAAGATCCTGACTCAGACTAACAATAACAACAACAGTAATCATAAATGACAGAAAACAGGCACTTATTCCTATGATGCGGTACGAATTAGCTTCCCCTTGTAATGGAAATTAGTCTGCAAATACATATATTCTTTAAACCAGGAATTTTAGAATGGTATCTTTCAAGCGTATTGACACACTACAAATGGCAGATTACAAAACAGGTAAGACAGGGCTGGAGAGATGGCTCAGCGGTTAAGAGCACCGTCTGCTCTTCCAGAGGACCCGGGTTCAATTCCCAGCACCCACATGGCAGCTAACAACTGTCTGTAGTTCCAGTTCCAGGCAAACACCAAGGCAAATAAATAAATAAATAAAGTTTTTTTTAAAAAAAAAAAACAGGTAAGACTGTCAGTACAATGCATCGTGTTAGCAAACCTGGAGGGATCTGCGCCTCACTACAGCCACTGAAACAGAGCTGTACTGTGAGAGTAATGCCAATCCTGTCACTCTTCTTCCTCTGGGAAACAGACAGTCTTAAGACATATGCTGCTGCATATGGAGGCTACTTTCTTCTGTAAAACTCACAGGCTTAAGGCACAACTGCTATATATCTGTTTTTTTCAACATAAATCACAAGTAAAGATTGCCAAGATTTCACAATATACTTTTGTCTGACTTGGATTATTTAACTGAAAGGGAGCAGAGTGGGACACAGAAGGTCTGAAAAAAGGAAAGAAGAAAGAAAACATCTATCAAAGAATTCTGTGTGGTTGTTATAAATACACTAGCAGAGAATTCTATATAAGGCAGAGTAAAAGAAAAGACAGGGAAGAAGTCTGCAGCCATTTGCTTTTCTCTAAATAATAAATAAATAAATGAATTCATCATTACACCACTCTAGAATAATTTGTATTTATTAACTGTAAATGATTATCCAGACACTAAGATAACTAATGACAAAAGTTTAAACTACCTTTTAACTCCCTCTACACCTTTAGAAGGCTGTTCCCTAGCATGTTAATATGCTTAAAAGTATTTTAATTAAAAAGCCAGACAAAATCATCTACCAAATCCATCAATTTGTGCCAAGCCATCAATCTGTAAACTGTTTTAGGTGTTATAGTCAAAATTCATGTTTTTAAAAAAGAAGAATAAAGAAATGCACCAAGAGAATATAAGTGGTTTACATCCCAGGGAACATCATTCTCACAAATGAACTAAAATGATTTAAAAGGGAAGAAGAGAGGGAGGAAGGAAGGGAGGAAGGGAGGAAGGGGGGGAGGAAGGAGATGAAGACATCCTTGCTTGGAAAACTCAAGGCACACAGGTACAGGGGGGACAACAGCTCAGGGGAGCCTTAAAAGCCCTCCTCACAGGCCCAGCAGTAGAGCCCTCCCGAGGTGAAAGGAGAGACCCTCAGAGAACATCCAGAGGTGATTTACTCAGCTGTTTTGTGTTGACAGATAAACTTCTCCACCACCATTAGTTACACTCTGAGAACGCCTTTAGAAAGCCCTGGTCCAGTAAGAACAGCAATATTCTTACAATAGTCTAACCAGCCAGAATCAGGAAAATGAGTGAGCTTGACAGCAATCATTATTAGAAATCTGTGAAAATTAGAGAAATTCGATCTAACCAAAGACAAAGTATAAAGCTATCTTTTAAGTACTATTGAGGCTTTAAAAAGTCACAATTCAGCATTTTCCATTCATGTACATGATGATGGTAGTTTTGGGAAAAATTAGAATTATCTTCAAAAATAAAGTTAAAAATCCACAATGCATTAAGTTTTTGCTTTTACACCTTACATCTGAGTATAACTTTCATTCTCCCATCCTTAGAAGCAAACAAAAAAAAGATACTAGGTGGACACTGAACCATAGTCTACAGCGCAAGTTAAGTTTGGTTTTGTGGTGTTATGGATCCAACCTAGGGCCTTGGGTATGCTTTCTGCCAGTGAGCTATATCCCCAGTCCAGTAAGCTTATTTGTAAATTATTCTCAATTTTAATTTGCCAAAAAGAATGCATACAGGTTGAACATCTATATTCATAAATCTGAAGTCCAAAATGTTCTAATACCTGAAATTTTGTGAGCATCAGAACACATCTTGGATTTCAGACTTTCAAATTAGGAATGTTCAGCTAGTAAAATTTATGTAAACCTTCCAAAATTAAAACATCTATGAATTTTTAAACACATCTGGCATATCAGATAAAATTGAACACGGAATATAAGTTCCTAAGCAGGTTTATCTGTATGCATGGTATCTAATAAGCAATTAAAACACTTAAAATGTACCCCCATACTTTCTTGAGACTTTTAAACACTATTCCACACTCTAAATTTAAAGGGTTAGGATTCAAAATGAAGCCAAGCATGATGGCAAATACCTTTAATTCCAGCACTTGGGAAGCAGAGGCAGTTGGATTTCTGTGAGTTCAAGGCCAGCCTGGTCTATAGATGGTATTACAGAACAGCCAGGGATACACAAATTCTATCTTGAAAAACTCTAAATAAATAAATAAGAATTCAAACTTGAAGTTACTAAAAAAAAAAAGTTTCCAACTGTTTTTGGTCAGCTGTTGTGGGGGCATACAGGGAATTCATTTTCATTAAAACTACAAAATAGCTGGAGAGATGGCTCAGAGGTTAAGAGTACTGACTGTTCTTCCAGAGGTCCTGAGTTCAATTCCCAGCACCACATGGTGGCTCCCAACCATCTATGATGACATCTGGTACCTTCTTCTGTATACTGTATATATAATAAATAAATAGATCTTTAAAAAAGGGGGGGGGGACTGGAGAGATGGCTCAGAGGTTAAGAGCACTGACTGCTCTTCCAGAGATCATGAGTTCAATTCCCAGCAACCACATGGTGGCTCACAACCATCTGTAATGAGGTCTGGCGCCCTCATCTGGCACACATGGACACATGCAGGCAGAATACTGTATACGAAATAGATAAATTTAAAAAAAAAAAAAACTCCAAAATAATGCATTAGAAAACATGACTAACTTAAGGTTCTAAATTTTTTTAAAGATTTATTTATTTATTATACATTATACAGAAGGGGGCACCAGATGTCATCACAGATGGTTGTGAGCCACCATGTGGTTGCTGGGAACAGAACTGAGGACCTCTGGAAGAACAATCTGAGTGGGGCCTGGGAACTTGCGCTCCTACCAGGTACTGCAAGGCTGCAATAGTGCAGACCTGAGTCTGCGTCTGGAACAGCTCTGACTTACACTGTGACACAGTTAGAAACCAAATAAAGTAACAGGCCATTGTGGAGCAAGAAGCAGATCTGTCACAGAGCCCTAGCTCTTTTCTCCACAAAAGTATAGATTCTCAAACAGGCCCACACAGATGAGTACACAGTAGCTTTCTAAATCTCTTCTCTCTACTTAAATGACTGCAATGTTAACAGTCTCCTGATTAAGAAGAGATCAAACCTACCAACATATTTTGGTTCTATTGCACGTTTAGAAATACCTATTGTCTACTAATTTAAAGTGTTGTAAAGGAGAATATAGAAAAGAAAACCAAAATGTTCCTACTAGCATAGTAGCACATGCTTCTAATCTGAGCATCCAGAAGGCTAAAACAGGGTGAATACTGGATTCAAGGCCAGTCTGGGCTACTTAATAATGGAGTTCAAAGCTACTCTGGCCTGATCTTCACTCAAAGCCCTATCTAAAAAAATAAAAAAAACTACAACACACTTCTAATGGAGTCTAATGGAGTTAAGGTATAAGAGGAACATCTATATTACACACACACATAGGAGCTAAGACAATGTAGTGGCCTAACAAATAAGTATTCAAGTACTGCCATTTACTTATTTAGCAGTAGCATCACAATCACTGGCACTGGGTAGTACAGTGGAGCTGCTGCAACCCACTCCTTCAGGAAATGGAGAAAGCAGAGACATGAAGTCAGGTGGCCTGACAACTCAGCCACAAAAGCTAATGCTGCATAGAATATATAGGTGAAAGGAGCACATGATTCATGCACAGAGAACTGGAAACAGATACTGACAGAGCAGTAATTATAAAAGTAAACACAAGTAAAATACAACGGGATGCTTGTTTAACTCTGGAGATACATATACAAATGATGTTCTACTCAAAAGTAAGTGTTTAATGTGATATTTATTCTACCATGAGCTTTTCCTTTTGAAAAACTACAAGCTTACTTCGTGAAAATATTTCTGGGCCATTTTTATGTATTTGTCACTTCTGTTCAATAATACAAGGCAAATTTTTAGATGCCTAAAAATTTAAATTGCCTCTAAAATGCTTACCAGAGTGACATGTTTTCTCATAAAGCAAACCTCACCTTCCCAAACCGTCAAGTAAAACACAAAGTTAACAGCTCACCTCATGACAGCATCCCATGACAGCATACAATTGCCAAACATCAGTAAGTCTCTGATGATCTCATGACTTCTCAGGTTCCCAAATAGTCCATTCTCTCAGCACATCCCATTCCCAAACCTACCAATGTTCCTAATAAGTCCTTAGAGGCCTGGCAAGAAAGCTGGATTAAAAATATGGTTTTATAAACCAGGTGTAGTAGTATACACCTGTAATCCTAGCACCTGAACAATGCAGGCAAGAGGCTCATTCTTGGCTACATAGTGAGTGTGAGACCAACTTACATTACATGCTACCTTCTCTCAAGAAGATGAAAAGAAAGAGAAAACTGTGTACATGTGCGCGCGCGTGTGCGTGCACACACACAGGTGCTGGAGAGATGATTTAATGGTTAGAACACACATTGTCCTTACAGATCAGGAGGCTCACAATCATCTGTAACTCTTAACTCCAGCTCCAGGGGATCTGGTATCTCTTGCTTCCATGAGCAACACATCCACATGCAAGTAACCTCATCCCACAGATACACACATCCATATGTTAAAAAATAAAATAAGGGGCTGGAGAGATGGCTCAGTGGTTAAGAGCACCGTCTGCTCTTCCAGAGGACCCGGGTTCGATTCCCAGCACCCACATGGCAGCTAACAACTGTCTGTAGTTCCAGTTCCAGGCAAACACCAAGGCAAATAAATAAATAAATAATAAATAAATAAAGGTTTTTTTTTTAAAAAAAGGGGGGGCTGGAGAGATGGTTCAGCGGTTAAGAGCACCGTCTGCTCTTCCAGGGGACCCTGGTTCGATTCCCAGCACCCACATGGCAGCTAACAACTGTCTGTAGTTCCAGTTCCAGGCAAAACACCAAGGCAAATAAATAAATAAATAAAGTTTAAATAAATAAATAAATAAATCTTTTAAAAGAGATGTTGATATTTAAATATTTAATATTCATAGTTACTACTGTTTTGAGAGCTATGCTGAAGACACTTTAAGGCAAGAGAGAGGTTAAAGCTCAATAGGAAGGCTAAAACCCCATGCATTCAGTTATGTATTATAATTCAAAGTTCCAAAGAAATGACCAATGATTTTATGGGGGTGAGAGGGAGTCCTGGAGAGTTGGTCCAGTTGTTAGGAGCATTTGTTGTTCTTCCAGGACTGGATCTGATTCCTAGTCCCCACATAGTGACTCCCAAGCATCTGTTTACACCCTCTCCTGGCCTCTGCAGACACCAGGCATGGCTGTGATTAACAGACATGTATGCAGGTGAAATATCCACACATGTAAAATACAAATAAACTTGATAAAGAAATCAGGTGTGGTGGTGCACACAGCACTGGGAAAGCAGGAGAGGAAGGGGGACACAGCCAGTCCTAGGCCGGCAAGAGACCCTCAATCCAGAGGTTCAACATGTGGGTCACAACTCCTCTGAGAAACCTTTATGTCTGAAAACAGTAGCCAAATGAGTTATGAAGTAGCAACAAAAATAATTTTATGGCTGGGGGTCACCATAACATGAGGTACACCACAACTGTATCAAAGGATTGCAGCATTAAGAAGGCTGGGACCACTGCTTAAACCAAACCACCTCCAAGCATCTTTTTTTAAATGAAAAATGCCTCCCCATTACCACCAAAGCCAAACTTGTAGCAATGGTGTTAGAGGTAAAAATGTAAGCACTAAGAAAATGACAGGCCGTAAGTGGAAAATAGTAGCTATGAATAAAAACAAGTCCACCAAAAGTTCTGTATCAAAAGAAAAAAAACACTAAACAGATAAAACAAATTCTAACATGAACAAAAATGATTCATTGAGTGAAATAAATATTTACTAAAGTAGAGAAGAGTATGTGTTAAATTTGTAGACTAGAAATACGTAAGCAATGACTTCCCATGGAAATACAATTCAAAGTAAAGTCCTACACAAGACCTTCATTTTTAAAGTAAAGAATCTGTAAGTTTTAAAAAGTTTGCTTACAAACAGAGATTCTGTAATAATTAGGTGCTGTCTATCTTTAAAAAGGCCCAAGAATTCTCAATGCTTTCAACCATAAAATTACTTTCCCTGGGCTACACCATAGCTTAGAATTTCAAGCATTCATTCTCAGTGATTATGTCCAGATAAACACAATTCCTACCAAAGGAAACAGATACCCCACCACCTGACCCAGCTCCTTTCCTATACTAGGTCCCCACATCCTGCCTTTACCTTGCACTTTATCTCTCCCTCTCCATAAACCCTGTTTTACTTTCAAATTCTACCTGTGTCCACTCAGAGGTGAATCAGCTCACAGCCTCTGAAACACACAAAATACACTATTTCCTACCTGAAAACAATATTCTGTATATAAATAATACTTAGTACTTTATAAAACTCATAATACCTTTCATTTTCTGGCAAATTTTCAGTCAGTATTTAAATTTTTTCCATTAGAAATAATCTGTGTGCCAGGTGTGATGGCACATGTGTTTGATCCCAGCACTTGGGAAGCTGAGGCAGGCAGATACACTCTGAGTTCAAGGCCAGCCTAGTCTACAAAGTGAGTTCCAGGACAGCCAGAGCTGTTACACAGAGAAACCTTGTAAAGAAAGACAGAAAGACATGGGGGGGGGAGCAAAGCTTTGCTAACAGAAATTGCAATATTTATTTGAAAATTAATAAATACACATCCTGATAAGAAACAGACCAGATCAGTTAGAAAACATCCACTCCTGACAGTCACTTAGTAAGAATAATAAAAGACATATCTATAAAAATAATTTCATTACCAGTAAATGTTTCCAGAAGGAAAATCAGCCAAGTAACAAAAGGGAAAGGGAATGGCAGGTGGGGAGAATAAAACTAGGCCAATAATTAGCAAACAGTTCGCTACATAAGTGAAGAGCATAAATGAGTTATTTTAACAAGCTTACAAAGTATGTTGTGAACATTAATGTCTTTTAAAAAATTAATTTTCTAAATGCTGAGAGCTGGCTCAGTAGTTAAAAGCACTTGCTGTTCTTCCAGAGGCTCAAATTCATCTGTAACTCCAGCTCCAGAGCATCTAATGCCTCTGGCATGCGAAGAAATTTGCACACACATGTAGAAACACACATGCAGATACACATAATTAAAAACGACAAAAATAAATCTTTAGAAAAATTTTTAAAGATTTCTATTTTTTGCAAGAAAAAAACATTGTTATCACTCAGAGGAACATAATACTATAATAACTTAAAATATTAAAAATACATGACAGTAAAGGGCAACAACTGAGAAAAGCAGATTGTAAGCAACTTCCCTGAAAATATACAGGTGTAGCCAGATGGGCCTGGTCTGCACCTGAACCTATACCATTTGCATTTATTTTCATAAGTAGTATCAGCCTCTAATCTGTTTTCCAGTGTTGTCAAATCACAAAGTCTCATGAAGCCCAGGCTGGCCTCAAACTCACGGAGTAGTTCAGGATGATCTTACAACTCCGGATCCTCCTGCCTCCACCTCCCAACTGCTTGAATTACAAGCATGCACCAATATACCTGCCTCCATTATTCCTGTTTTAGACTCAACAAATCCCCGCTAAGTACTTTAATTTTTATCACATTTATTCATTTTGTAGTTGCACATGCATGCATGCACTGTGTACTTCTGTTTAGTCTATGCAGGCTAAAGGACAACTTGGAAAAGTTGGGTCTCATCTGGGTTGGCATCCAGCCACCCAGCACCTGTCTCTACCTGCTGCTCAGCCTTCTCCTCAGCCCTCTGCTGAGTCAGATGCTGCTGAAGGAATGCTGAACTGGAACTGTATTTGTTTTTACAAGAAACACTGAAAAACACTGTATTTTCCAAAAATAAAAGAAAAACAAGGAACAAAAAAAATCCAGCTTTTCCAGTGACTTTTCTAAAGTACTTGTCATACACTTGTCCAGCAACAGATTCTACAGCATCCAACCACACCCAGCATGTCTGCTACTTAGTAATGGCAAATTATTTAACTTCGCTAAACTTCAAATTCCAAACTTAGAAATTTTTATTTTTTACTTTGGAAACAGGATCCCACTACACAGCCTTGGCTGGCCTGGAACTGACTGTGTAGACCAGGACTCAAACTCACAGAGATTTTCCTGCCTTGGCCTCCTTGGGATTAAAGGCAAACCACAGCACAACCAGCCCCGAAATACAATTCTTTAAAAACCTTATGTTATCTAAAAGATGTTTACTCTTTTATATGGTAGTTTATTTGAGAAATAACAAAACACCAGAATATTTCACATCAATTCACTTAATAAATTTAGCAATACATTTTGTATAAGCATAAAATGAACAAATGACAGGAAGTCATGAGCTACGAGTAGATTAACTATATTCATACAGAAACAGGCCAATAGCCAAGCAAGTAAATGCAATTCAGTTATTAAGTAGTTCCGTAAATGCAGATGCTTTACAGTCATCTGCAATATCATACTAGACATCTGTCTTTTGATGAAAAAAGCCCACAAGGGCCCTAACGATGCCACCAACGTTATGAGATCTGATAAGACACTTTCAGCTAAGTAGCTGGGATCAAAACCAAACAAGAAAATCAGTAGGTGTTTTTGATTATACCAATAATGATCATAATGTAAAGGAAATAAAACAATCCCTTAACAACAACGGCCCCGGATAGAAAAGAGAGAAGGATTGGAGGCAGGTGGACCACTGCCTGTGCAGTCAACAAACCATGCTGCAAAAATGAATATAAATGAGCGAGACTAGAACTTTTTCTCTCATCCTGTGCAAAAATCAATTCAAAATGGACAAATGGTCCTAATGTGAAACCTGAAACTGATGCTGTTGGGGGCAATCACAGAGGAAACACTCAAGATACAGGCAGAGACAAGATTCTGAAAAGAACTCCAACAGCGAAGAAAAGAGTAACAGGAACTGACAAACGGAACTGCATGAAATTAAAAGGCTGCAAAACAAAGGAAACAAGTGAAAATCTTCACCAGATGGGATCTGGCAGGTGATTCATATCTAAAATATATAAAGAACTCCAGAAACTTAAAGCTCCAAAAGCAATAAAAATCTGATTAACAAAAGGACAAACTAGTCAAACAGAAACTCCTCTAAAGAAGTATAAATGGCCATGAGACAGACAGACAGACAAACACTGTTTAACCAACACTCTGCAGAGATTCCTTCCCACAGCAGTCTGAATGGCCATCGTCTAGGGGGGGAAAATGTGCTAGGGAGGAGCAGGAGAGAAACCCTTACACACCTGCAGGTAGAACAGAAGTCACTGCAGCTACTATGGAAATCAAAGCCATAAACAGATCTCACTGTACCACACACAACCATAACATACAATAGAGTTCCCCATAGCTACAACACTACTAGTAACAGCCAGATTATGGAATCAGCTTAGACATCAACAGATGAATAGGGAGGGAGGGAGAGGGAGAGGGGGAGGGGGAGGGGGGAGAGAGAGGGGGGGAGAGAGAGAGAGAGAGAGAATAAATAATGCCATTTGTAGGAATATGGGAAAAAGGTAAGAAGGCAAATATCAAATGATTTCTCTCAGATGAAGAAGCCAGATACACAAGATATATATGTACAGGTGGTACTATATGGGAGAATGTTCTACAAAGGGAAGGTAGATATGAACCAAGTATATGACATGCACATATGTCATAATAAAGCATCATTTGTATAATGACTATACACTAGAAATCACCACTCAAAGTAGAGATCTTGTTAAATTTATGTGTTCAAATGAAAATATACCTACCAGTCACCTCTTCATTTACTTTGACACAAGGACAGTCTCAATTTGTAAGCCTGACTGGCCTTGAATTCACAGCCTTCCTACATCAACTTCCAAAGTGCTGGGATTACAAGTATGCACCACCACATCCAGCTAAACTTCAATATTTTTAAACATATGTACAAGGCTTACAAAGTCAGTTTATGACAATGTACCTGCCTGGAGTCAAGTCTGTGGAAAATGTATACAACAGATTAGAACCGAGACGTCACACAACTTACTTATCTAGTTTCAGAAATGATCCTAAATAAAATATGTTAAAGAAATACAGTGTGTTTGTGTGTTGATAATTAAAATAATGGGAAAAAAAACTAAAAAGAAAAGACTGGAAAATCCTTGGGGCTCACAGCCAGCCAGCCTAGCCTCCTTGACATATTCAAGACAAAGCTAGTGAGCACTGGGGGCGGGGTGTCTATCTAAGAAAATGATGCACAGATTTGTGTGCACACACACAAGAAAGGAATTCTGAAAGCTGTGGTGGCATGTGCCTGTGACCCCAGCAACTCTGGGGTTGAAGCAAGAGGATTTCAAGTTTCAGACAAGATTCAGTCTCCAAAATAAGAGAGGGCAGACTTAGATATATCACAAGTGTGTGGATGATGGGCCACTGCTAGAGGTAAGAGTCCATACAGCTGGCTGTCACAATAAGTAACCACATTCTCAAGTCTCACAATGTAACAGATAGCCAAGTTATTCTTTTCTTCAAAAAATGGGCATCACTTTTCTCAAATAAACCACTCATGTTATTTTCTAAGTGGCACTGCTCCTTCTTAACATCCCTTGTGACTCACTCTACAACAAAAGAACATGCCAATCAATCTTCCGATCATCTGTGCCACCTTCCTAAAATCTGCCATACATTATCCCCTCAGATGCACACACTGACCTCCAATGGAAAGACTCAAGAATGATGCTTTCTCTGGTGTCTACGTATTCAATCTGTGTGCAGAAAGGATGCAAGTATCAAGCAGATGACCATAAAAGTATCCATCCCTCCCCCAGGAGAGCTCAGGTCACCATCAGGTCTGGTGGCAGTGCCTTACCTGCTGAGCCATATTAACAAGTCTTTTCTTTTTTTTTTTTAATGCAATGCTATATAAAACCTAAGGTCTTAACACATTCTAGACACGTGTTCTGAACTTCATTCCCAGCTCTGGACCTATCTTATACAACCTTTTCATTCCCTCTAGAAATTGTAGTTTTTATGATTTCAACTTGTAGATTTATAACATTTAAAACCTTAATCTCTTGGAATTGTCATTTTTAGAATTTTGGATCTTAGAAATTTTTATCTTCCTGTATTTCAGAATTCTAGCACTCAAGATTATGCCTTTTATGGACTGGTAACACATACTTTAAAACACCCCAGAATTACACTTGGGGAAAGCACTGTCATCACTGCCACTAATATAGTAAGAAAAACATTTCTACAACTGTATATATGTATTATTCAAGAGGAAAAATGAAAAAATATCTTATAAATGGAATGATTATATATGTACCATACTGAAGAAAACAGGAAAATTTTGAAAATCATATACAGATTTAACAAAGTGACTAAAAAAAATAAATAAAAACTACAGAAAAGACAAAAGGTCACCCTCCAAAAAAAAAAAAACCAACAATAATTTTAAAAAATCAACATAAAGTATTTGATATTTTGTTAGAGCTCTGCTCCCTAATTCTAATATGTTCTAAAATTAGGTCAATTAGAAAAACTTGGACAACTCAAGTTCAGGTAAGGTGGACCTGAATCCCAAGGCCAATGATATGCCAGGCCCATTTTACAATTTTCATAGGCACACAAGTGGGAGGACTGGAGGTTTATGCTGGGTCTCTTCATCAATCACTTTACACTTTATTCTTTGAGACAGGGTCTCTCACTGAACCTGATGCTTGCTGATTCAGCTAGACGGGCTGCCTAGCAAGCTTTCCCCAGCAGGGAGATTACAAGTGTGTACCACCACACCCAGCTTTTATGGAGTTTTATCCAACTCAGATCCTCATGTTTGCCCAGTAAACACTTTGTCAACTAAGCCACCCCTCTATCCCACAGCCCATCTTTCAACGCAATGATGACAATACAATACAAAGGTGGGGTTCTGGGAGGCTAATGTAAAGATGATAACACACTGTAAGAATTTTCTTAGGGGCATGATTTGGGGTCACTGTAGAGCTGTGTACTACAAAGAAGTAGCTAGCTCATCAGGGTTATCCATGGGGCTTTCCAAGATCAACTCAAGCCTTTGCTTACTTGATTGCAGTCCAAGTTCACCAAGACAACTGTTTATTGATCTTCCTGGTTCTCTATCAGAAGTCCCACAGATTGAAGTTAGAAAGATTCGGATCATTGAAACAGAAAAACTGTAAGTTTTAAAATCAGTATATAATTTCTTCTAAGGTTGAGCATAATCCTTCAGAATCTGAAACACTAAAGGTAAAATAATCAAACTGTTAAACGTTATGAAACAAAGAACCAAGTAATTCATCTCATATGTGGCCTGTCCTCATTCCTCTATAATACCATTTTTATGTGATATTATTTCTTAGCAGTAGACACAATATTTTATTTATAATAGTGACAAATAACAAGTGAGTATACAGAATCAAGGACAGAAACTATAAACTTGTAGAAAATTATAAAATTCTAGAACACAGGATAGAGATGTAACTTAATAGATAAAACACTTTTAGTGGCTTTCTCAGCCTGCTTTATTATACAATTCAGGACCACCTACCGAAGGGTAGGTGGCACCATGCACAATCAGCTGGGCCTTTCCACGTCAATCATTAATCAAGAAAAGCCTGCCCACAGGTCAAACTGCAGCAGGTGTTTTCACAATTAAGGTTCATGCTTCTCAAATGACTCGATTTAGTGTCTGGTTAATAAAAACTAACCAGGATATAATCATAAATAAACAAAAAAAGACAGCATGAAAATCAACTGGGATAAAATATGGCAAGGATTAAAGTATTTCTGCAAAGAGATTCAAAAAAAGGTAGAAATCTAATGAAAAAAAGATGCCAGTCATACCAGAAATAAAACTCATAAATTCTTAGGCATATTTCTAGGCATTTTAAATACAAGATATACTCAAAGGAAGAAAATATTAATGTGAAGACTTGAAACATTAAAAGTACAAACTATCACAAGGTAAATGTAAACACGATAAAAATTAGGAATGTTTTTGGGCATGCATATGTAAAACCAAGAAATGTGTTCAGTAAATTATAAATACAAATTACATATGAAACCTTTGTAGATGGTTTGGGAAAAGGAATACTTTTATTTTGAATATTCTGTACACATTGATTGATGTGTGTATATATGTGCTTGTGTATATATATATTTTAAATGTTAAATAATCTTCTAATGTAATCTTTGTTTTCAAAAATAAAATCTAAATTTAACTTTGAATTCTAATTTATGTTCATTTTTTATAGAAAATTGATGTTTTTAAATCAGTTATTCATAACCAACTCTTTCTACAATTAGTATTAAGGCATATTTATAAACTGTTAAAAAATCAATATAGGTTTAAAACAAATATATCTGTAATTACCTGAATTTCAATGACCATAATGCTCATTTCCTTCTAGACTAATACACAAAATTAAATAAAATGTTAGGCAATCAACTTTATTCTAACAGGAAAAAAAACACCAAGAGACGAGGAAGTAAAAATAAAGTAAAATAACTAGACCACAATGAAACTATTTGAGACACTAGTTTAACACCATGTATATTAATCTGAAGTCTATAAATTCCTAACTTAATTCCAAAACAATCCAATGAAGAACATAATACAATTTTTCTTGAAAACTTGAGGTTAAATTTCAATTTTGAATGGTCATATGCAAATTCAGTGCTTTTTGGCAGAAACAGAATTCTGCAGGAGGCAGTGATTCTGACTTTGGGTTAGTCCATGCAACCTTCTCAGAGTTCTCAACTTTTCTGAGGAAGCTCAGATCGCTCAACTACAGAATAAAACATAACATGTGCTGACTTTCATATTGTTACACAGAACCAGAAGCTATCAGGAGGAAAACAGGGCTGAGTGAGAACTGACTCCAGGACAAGGAGTTAGTTTTAAGATGTCTATTTCTTTGTATTAGTGGATTTGTGGGATAAAAGTAGTATTAGTTTGATGTTTTAATTTTTACTGCATCAAAGATGACAAATCAGTCATTTGCCAAAAGAATCCTTCATTCTTCAAAATGATACAAATCTAAGTCTACAGCCAGAGTGCACTGGTCAGGAGCAAAGAGTGGCCTTTCTAACTCTCCTGTTTCGTCTAATACCACCATTGTTTATATTATTACACAATTCCACTTTTTTAAAAAATAGAGTCTCACTGCAGTTCTGACTGGTCTAGAATCACTACATAGACCAGGCTGAACACAAACTTGAAAAGATCTACCTGCCTCTGCCTACCCGTGCTCGAACTAGTGTGCATGCATGTGTGTGTGTGTGTGTGTGTGTGTGTGTGTGTGTGTGTGTGTGACTATATCTGGCTAATTCCACTTTTTAAACTGTATATATTTATAAGCTATTGTACTATCTTGGTACAAGCATATACCATATTAGTAACATCATCATTAACACATGCTCTGATAAGTACTGGAGATAATTTTTCTGAGGTACAGAGAAAATTGCCAATGTCTAAAGAGGATAAGAATGATGCTATTACCTATGTTATCCCAATTCCTACAACAGTCACCTATAAGTATTAGTAGCAGAGGTCCAAGAAATATCTAAATCAATTGAACAGATTTATTAAAAGTAATTAAATAGGATAAGATAGTATATTAAGCTCCAATAACAAAACAAGTATTTCAAGTAGATATAGTTTATATGTAAAGAAGGGTCACTGTTAGCATTCAGTCACTTCCTGGAGTTCCTGACCAACAAGCAAGTAATATCCAGGCCCCATCAGTCTATAAAAAGATCCCTTTAAAGAAAGACTCCTCCCCCTTCATGTTCTCCTTCCCCTTTCCTTTTGCCATGGGGTCATAAACATTCCCCCTTTTCTCTCTTTTCTCTTTCTTCGTTTCTCTCTCCTCCCCCCTCAGTGAAGATGTCACATGAGCATGCCTGTAAGATGTGTCTCTTTCTGAGACTCCCCCCACACTGACCACCCCATGCCATAGCTCCCTCACCCACCACGGGACAGCCTGGCTCAAACACACTAAGGTCTCTCTCCCACTGTATCAGGCAATTACAATATTTAGCTTTAAACTAGTACTCTAATAAGTAGGTTATGGGAGCATATTTGAAGAAATTTGAAATCTATACTAGACAAAAAAAATGAAAAAGAATGTTTTAAACCAATTAATTTGTAGTTATTATTTTGTTGCTTAGGAGGCAGGACAGTATAGACTATGTCCATCAAAGAAAACTATACAAATGAACACTTAGGAAGACCTCTTGCTTCAACCACTGAGACATGAATTTCTAAGAACGGTAGTACTGGGAATAAAATGATTAAAAATGTTTTAAGGGGGCTGGAGAGAAGTTCAGTGGTTAAGAGCACTAGCTGCTCTTCCAGAGGACCTTTATTCAATTCTCAGCAACGATATGGCAGCTCACACCTGTCTGTAACTCCAGTTCCAGGGGATCTGACACCTTTAAACTAATACACATAAGATAACTGTAAATTAATTTTTTAAATGTTTTAAGAACTAAAAAGCATTTACATGCCAATGCATGAATGAAAGAGTACAAGAAATCAAAAGACTGAATAAAAGTTGAACCAAGGTTAAGGGGCTGGGTATGGGAAGGAGAGTCAGCCTGCTTGGGAAAAATGAATTTGCAATAGATGGTCAAATTTCAAGTAACAGGTCATTCTGGACATTTGCAAAAGCTGGACATGGTAGATTTAACTGAAGCATCAGCATAGCTAGAGATGCAATGATGTAGAGACATTCTAAGGAAAAAAAAAAACAAATGGGCTGGAAGTAAGAGCTAAGCCAAGGTATCCACAGAGGAAGTCATAGGGCAGCATAATCTGGTATTCGGCAAACTTCATCACGACATAAACAAGACTACAAGTGACTGAGAAACAGTAGCCCAAAGGAGACAACGAAGAAAATGAGAAAAATAATACAAAAAAAAAAAAAAACACTAGGAAAATACCTGAAGGTAATAAATGTAGTCTGTTCAGAGAAATTTAGACAAATTAAGAAAATAAAAGCAAAGATGACATTTAACAGGACAGTAGAGAAAGGGGTTTCCTCTGTTGTTACAATTGGTTGATTAAACAGGGAAAGCTAAAACAGCATAGCCTACGAGGACATGAAAAAAAAGTACAAAATATTTATTAACTTTAAAAATTCCACAATAATACATTTTTCTTTTTTGAAAGAGGGGTCTCACTATGTTATGCTAGACTCAAGAGGTCCTCATGTCTCAGCATCCCAGTAACTGGACTACAAGGCACAGCCCCAAGCTGGGTTTGGTAGTACATTTTCAGTGAGGCTTCAGCAACCTGGATTGTCCCAGAGTCCCAGGAGCTTTATTTAGTTTCACTGACTTGGCAGGCCTACACATTTTTAATGAAAAAAAGCAGGCTCAGACCTAAGAGTTTCATTCCAGCTTTAGGATAACTAAGGCATTTCTATTATTTATATAAAGGCACAGAGTATAAAAGGATTAAGATTAAATACCGCAATATATTAGTAAGCAATATCTAAACAAAATTTGAAAAGTAAATGTGATAATGATGCCTAGATCTTTGCTTTCTGGGGAAGGGGTGGAGTTGCTGGTTTTTCCTTCTGAGTTGGTCTTACTATAAGGACTAGATGGCTTTATATTGTGATTCTTTTATATCCACATCCTCACTCCTAAGAGGCATAAACTACCATACTGGTCTTAGTATTTTTATTTAAAATAAGACTGCTTAGAAACAAAATGTACAATTAACTACTTAAAAAGAATAAGAACCATGGAAATTTTGAGGGTGTGGGGCTTTTTTAAAAGAGAAAAAAAAAAAAAAGAAAAGAAAAATGTTACAGGACTCTGTGGATCATAGAGATGTTTTAGGACATGATGCCAAAGGCATTTCCTGATGGTCAGAGTTCAATATGTAAGAGGGGGTTGTGGGAAACAATCCTTATTCACAACTACCAAAACAAAACCACCCATTGCAGCCATTTACTGCAGCAGCAGCAACAACAACAACAACAATTATGAAGCCAGTGGCATTTCTGAAATGAACTGTGTCAGAATGGTCTGGCAGGGCAGGGAAGGGCCCAATGCTCTGTATGACAAGAATGCAGAAAGGACTCACTTCCTATGGCTCTTTCTGGGCAAGTCATAAGGTAGAACTAGCTAGCAAAAGGAACAGATAAAGCATCAGCATAAGCTGTACATTTACTACAGTCACAGAAAACATAAATGTCACAAATGTCTGAGACACATGACCTGCTTTTAAGAATAAAAATTTGCTGGGAGCAAGAATAAACACATATACACATGTTTATGTTGATATATATTCAATAATGTAAACTAACAAGAGACCCACTTAATTAAGAATAGTTTATTAAGTAACTATTATGTGCCAGTCACTCTGCTGGACCCTAAAAAATAAAACTTCCCTTCAGTAACTCAGTCTAGCAAAGGAGCAAACACACAGTGCACGAAACAGGTAGAATCATAGCTGTTCCGTTCCAGCACTAATCTCTGTAAACCAACTTCACAGGTTAGCCAGTATGTTTTCTAGTTAGATAGCACTGTCCAAAGCCCAGAGCATGCTACATAGTCACAACAATCACCATTCTTTACATTTCCTCTATGTACTTTGATTTCCACAGAATTGTATATATGTGCATCAAGAGTCAATTGGACAAGGTGGTGACAGTCACCTGTAATCGCTAAAAATAATGCTGTCAAAATAGATCTGGTAGAAACAATTATGGAACACTAGGAAAGGGTCATACAAGTCTTAAGATGTTTGCTTTTAGTGTGCTTCACTGAACGAAAACCAAAACCAAAAATCATAAGCAGCATGTTATAACTGTGACTTACTCGGGAATGACAACACAAAACTCTAACTGGTATTTTTTTAACATTTTATTTATGTATTTATTATTTTTATGTGTGGTTTGCCAGCATGTATGTACCATGTGCATGCAGTGCCCTGAGCCCAGAAGGAGGCATCTGATTCCCTTGGATTGGAGTTACATATGGTTGTGAGGCAACATATGGGTGCTGAGAACCCACCTATGGACCTCTGGAAGAGCAGCTGGTGTTCTTAAACACTGAGTCACCTTTCCAGCCCCTTTAGCTGGTAGTTACCACAAGTGAAGGGTAAGTAAACCTGGCTGTACACTGACAAATAGCTATATAAATATATTTTAACTTTAAAATGTTAAGATATTGTTTTAAACACCTAGCAACATGATTATTTCACCAGTCAAGAAGACATTAATTGCTTCATATATATGCATATATATACATGTATATATATATGAAAGTGCATGATACTTCTTTGTGTCTGGAAACCAAACAGCAGGTTTTCCAGAGAAAGTAACTGAATCTTGGTGATCAAAATTTAGTAGGCAGAACATTCCTATACACCGACCAAGAAGTATGAAAGAAAATGAAATTGTCAAAATATTTCTTCCCACTAACTATGCCCAGAACCTTTTCTATCATATAACATTTAACCCTTCTCATTTTTTAACTTGTTTAGTGGGGCATGATTAATACCTTCTACATACAGTTTTATAAAGATTAAAATAAATTTTAAAGTATTTGACAATGTATCTGGCACATGGTAGTTAACAACAACAACAAAAAGCTTAGATAGTGTGAAGAAGATGGCACTCAAAGCAGTGTGCTGACTTACTGGGAGGACAGTGCCTTTTTTGACTGTCCTACTCCTTCACGTCCAGTAAGTGTGCTGACCCAGATCTTCCTTTGTCCCTCCTCTTAGCTTTATAGGAATCCACATTCCTCAGGAGCAGGTTTGGGTTGTGCCTATAATTTAAGTTCCTTTGCTCACAGTACAACCTTCTCATTTAAAAAGCATAAGCAAAATAAAACAAAACAAAACAGAGAGAGAGAGAGAACAATTCAGACTGTGCTGTACTTTTCCATCAAGTGAAACTGGTATCACCTTGTGGAATCTGACATCATGTTTATTTCTCCAAAGTAGATATACTGGTATTGGGTCCAATTTCTATCTCATGCAAATGAGTGCTAATGGAGCCTGCGTGATCAGTGGTGAGACATTCCCTCTGGCCCTTCCTTGGAAAGGATCTCTCTAGTGTATTTATGCCAAAATATATTTGACACACCCAAAATACCTACTTCATCCAAACTTAGCTGATCCTTCCAAGCCTCACTTCCCATGGCTCCTACCTAGTCCTTGCTTTTCTTTCTACCTCATCTTCTGAACATAATACTCCTTTTTCATACTGCCTCCAGCTTACTGTGCAATAAGATATCCTTCTAACCAATATTTCCTCATACTCATCATTTGTTCAGATAAACTTATGTGATCAAAGTTATTTATTATCTTAACTCTGCATAAGAGCAAATACAGTAGGCATACTTATAATTCTGCCCTCACACAGCATACATAAAACTGGCAAAGAAAACCTAATAACCGAAACATTATACAAATTCAATGTCTGATCAACATACGAACCACACTAAACTATATACGCTGAATCTAATTATACTACTAGCCCTGGAACAAACTCAAAGGCTCCAAATTTGAGTGCTTTTAAAGAAAATAAGGTTTATTTCAGTATTCCAAAACAAAAAATAAAACTGTTAGTCTCATCTCCAACCCTCCATATAACTAGGTATGGAGGCACACTCTTGTCATCCCAGCAAGGAAGGCAGGAAGGAGGATCGGAAGTTAAAAGTCATATTCCACTACATAGTTTTCAAGATCAGCCTGAGCCACATCAGGGATGGGGTAGGGAAACAACCTGAGATAATATACTTAAAATACTTCTGCAGAACACAAATTGTTTAAGACTTACCTTGAGTCCCTAACTATATCATTTATTCAGGATATGATTTATTGTCCAATTTAAAAAAAAACTTTTCAAGTGACGAAAATTTAAAGTGTAATAGGCATTCAAAACATCAGTAACTGGGCTGGACAATTCAGCTGTTGAGATCACCGACTGTTCTTCCGGAGGACCTGAGTTCAATTCCCAGCAACCACATGGCAGCTGACAACTATCTGTAATTCCAAGATCTGACACCCTTACACAGTTACACATGCAGGCAAAACACCAATTCACATAAAAAATAAATATAAATATTAAAAAAATCAGTAACCATAAGTCTTGTCGTTTATTTGGTTCTTTGAAACCAGAAGCAACTACACAAAGAAAACAATAAAGAGCCTGAGAGACGGCTCAGAGGTTAAGATCACTGACTGTTCTTCCAGAGGTCCTGAGTTCAATTCCCAGCACCCACATGGTGGCTCATAACCATCTATGATGACATCTGGTGCCTTCTTCTGTATATTGTATACATAATAAATAAATCAATATTTAAAAAAGAAAATAGGAGGCTTTGGTATAGCAAACAGGCCCTAGGCAGTTGACAGTTCAAACTAAGTCTATACCAACTGAGATGACTTAGTCTAAATTTCCTCCAAAGCAAAATATTCTCAGCCTGAAGAAGAAAACAAAAAATAAGCAAGAAACACAAGGTTGGGAGAGAAGCTCTAGAGTTCTACAATCACAAATACTTCAGTAAAACATTCAGATTCTTATACTAACATCCTATTAGAGTTAAAAATGTGTGCAGTTTTTCTCCTGTCTGCCAGGGCTCCAGGTTTCTCTCTTCCCCTTTTCAGTGTTCCTCAGCTGCTCTTTTCCTCTATGAACAGTGCACAGGAGCTTAGCACTCTCTATTCCTGCTACCCTTAGCCTGTTCCTTAGCATCACCACCTCCAAGTTCTCAAAGCACTATATCCAGTGCAAAGGCAGGATAGCAGCTACTGTGACAGCCGAACCACCTAGCTTCTAAAACATGTCAAACAGATAATATAAGTTAATGCATTGTCCAGAGACATCACCAAGGAGAGCTAACCACCTGTTAGACTACCAGCACACACCTACCTACAATATTATATATCATTTTTATCACATTTATTATAGTGTGTGTGCACACATGTGCAAACTCATGCAAGCATGCTCCAACACGTATTAGTAGAAGTTAAAAGAATGTTCTCAGGAGTTGGCTCTCCCCTTCCACCATGTGGTTCCAGAGATCAGACCCCAACTGGCAGGTTTAAAAGCAAAAACCTTTACAGGTAAGCTATCTCACTGGCCCATACTTCCTATTTCTTAAACCCTTACCTACACTACTTAGTGTGTATATTATCACCAACATTTATAAATAAAAGAGAAGCCTACAAAAACTGAAAACCTTAACTGCCAGAGCCCTCTGGCCCACATTCCACATTGCCAACTTATGATGGTCAAATACTATGTCATCACTTGAAAAGGCAACACAGGTAAGAATTTTCAAGGATCTCAAAGGCAAGTTTTTTTTTTTTTTCTTTTGTTTTGTTTTAATGGCCCAAATTGAAACTTCGGCACATTAGCAGGATTCATAAGTCAAAAAACAAAGGAAAATCTGTCCAGATTATTTGGTTTCTCTGACACTTCTCAAAGACCACAAAGTGGGGAGTTTTGTTTTAAATTCTTCCTAAAGCACAAATATTTTAGAGAAAAACTGTGGGCCTTCCCATACTACTAGAATTCAAAAAAATGTGAATAGAGAAGCTGGAATTTAGATGTGATGATGCATAACTCTAGCACCTGACAGATAGAGGCAGGAATCTGAGGGCAGCCTGGGCTACAGAGCAAGACCTTGTATCAACGAAAAACCAAAACAAATAAAACAAAAAAGAAAGTTTAGGATTGAACAGGCATAGCTCTTGATATAAGGGAATGGTTTGAGTTTTATTTTTCCCAGGATACGCATTAAGGACATTCTTATTAGGTTTTAAAACTAAGACCGGAAAATTCAGCAACTTTTTCTACTGAAAGCAACTACAAATTGTGGACAAAATATTATTATAATTTTCTTTAGAGTAACATAAAATTGACAAAATAGGAAAAGTTATCTGGTCAAAATTACAGAGAATATGAGAACCCTATGAGGTCAAGGAATAAAAGCTTTTGTATACAGACCAATCAGAACATATCAGCACCATCAGTTTGAATAAGGAGAAACCAAAGGGCAAAATACCGACCACCCAGAGTGGACAGTTGACAGGTGCCATATTTCACATTTTGGAAAGACACTAAAGGGCTTATAACCACCAAAGACAATGGAGTGTATTTGTTTGAAAATACATGGGCAACTCAATCCTCATCAGATGAGTGGTCATAATGCCTCCAGCAATGACTTCTGCTTAAAGTAGTACTGAACTAGTGATGCCTCCAAAACACCAAAAACAAATCCAAAACCTTTGGAAATCCAGATTAACCTTACACTTTTCCAAGGACAGGGAGCAGCAACTGACAAAGATAAGCCAAACCACAGAGAAACAAAGCACTGTCAGCAAGGAGCAATGGAACGATCCATCTCAAACCTAAGAAATGCAGAGGCACCAACTAAAAATGACATACACTGGGGCTAGGAAGATCATTCTGGAAATATCTGCAAAGACTATGGCATCATCAAAAAACAAAACCCCAGATCACAGAAGGAATCAAAATAAATGTCAACAATAACCCAAGCTAAAACTCACGGCACAGCTATAACAGACTGAAAAGAACTAAGGAGGGAAATTACTGACTGAAAGGTAAATCACAAAACATTAGCCAGAAGGAAGAGTGGGTATAAAAGATGGAAAATATAGAGAGAGGAGAAGGAAGGCCTAAGATATGTGCATGTCTAATCAGAAATCCAACAGGGAAAAAAATGTACCCGAGGGCTTACCTAAAAATTTTTAGCCAGATAGTAAAATCAGATTGAAAGAGCATAACAAAATTCTAAATAAACAAAAATCCATACTCTGAAAAAAAATCAATAAAATACAAAATAACAAAAACAGACAAAAGTATCTAACTAGAAAGCAAAACACATTAAGATCACTTTTTAGAGAAAAAGAAAAACAGCAAGTATGACTGTGAGTGACTATTTCAGAAGGTTTTAGGACTAAAAGGAGACACTGAGGCTGAGTTTAGCTCAGGGGCAGAGGCTGTGCTCAGCATGTGCCAAGCCCTGGGTTGGATCTAAAGAAAAAGGACAAAGGAGGGGGAGGGGGCAGAGGAGGAAAAGAATCTGAAAAGACTTTTTAAAAAGAAAAATATCTGGAGACAAAAGTGACAGGGCTTATACAAAACTTACTTCATTCTTGGTCATCTAACCTCTCCTGTTACTTAAAAAGTTTGGAGTTGGGGCTGGAGAAATGGCTCAGTGGTTAAGAGCACTGACTGTTGTTCCAGAGGACCTGAGTTCAATTCCCAGCAACCACATGGAAGCTAACAACTGTCTGTAGTTCCAAGATCTGACATCCTTACATAGTTATACATGCAGGCAAAACACCAATTCACATTAAAAAAAAAAGTTTGGAGTTACTTCCAAAGTTCATTCCACCTCAAAGATTGCTCTGTCATTATATATTTCAGTCAGTAGGAGGTGATTCAAATGATAATAGGCTACTGTCTAAAAATAAAATGCTAGCTATCACATGAAAGAACAATGGAAATTAACAGAAATTATATTTCAGGCTCTATAAAAAGCCATCCATATACTGGGTGCCAACACATGTTGAAAACTGCCAAACTTCTTTATATATACTGTGTGTGAGTGAGAGAGAAAGAGACAGAGACAGAGAGAGAATAGAATAAAAAAGAAAAAAAAAGCCCTAAATATTTATTGCCAACCTTTGTTGCATATTAGAACCATAGAAGAACTTAAAAAAAAAAAAATGCCAATGTTAGGGCCTAATTTTTATGATTCTGATTTAATTGGTTAAGCCCAGGGAACAGGTTCCCAGAACATTCTAAGATTTCCACTAAAAATGAAAAACACTAAACTGAAATGACAAATAAAAGGGTATGTTTTAAAAGAGTAAAATCCCTGTAATCCTCCCAAAGCATAATTAAAGATTATGAAATTATAAAGGATTCGAATAAAATTAAAAACCTATTCACAAAATGATATAATGTGGGTTCATTTGTTCCAAACTTAAAAGTAGTTTAAAGAAAAAGATAAAACAGATGGTTGGTTTTGTAAGACGGTTAGTAAATGTACACCATTTGTTATTCAAGATGTAATGCATAGGTAAGTGACGGTATTCACTAAAGTTTAGCCATGTGGTAGGCTATTGAGAAAAGCAAGTATATTTGAAGCATATAACCAGTATTTTGAGCAGACACAAAAGAATGCCATTCCTGTTAGATGGCTTTTAGTGCCAGCACCGGGCCCAGACCATTAGACTGCATGGTCTCAGAAGGCACCATCAAGCTCTGGTTCATGGTAAGTTGACTAAAGATGATCCTTTTCTCAAAGGCAATAAACGGAAATAAAAAGTAACATCACATATTTCCTACCATTCAGCACCTAGTTGACTTACACACCAAGCACATACTAGGTACTTTAGAATAATCTCACTCAATTCTCCTAAGGTCATTTATTACTATTACCTAACATAGGAGGAAATTAGGGCTCTGAGGGATCATACTTTTTGCAAATATGTATTACAGGCATAAAATGCAATAGTAAATGTAGACTATGTATTTATTAACAGGTCTATGCCATTGTTGCATTTCATAATACAGAAAATAATTACTGTAATAAACAAGAAAGTCATTTTTAAAGTTCATACATTTTTCATCTAATCGCTCAGTAAATGTCAGTAAATCCCTATCTTATGGGATTATTTTCAGTCCTCTTTCCTCAAACCTTACCTTCTATCTCTTAGCACAGCTGGCTAGTTTTCAGGATACTACTTGTGTTCAGGAACTACTATACTCTGATGGTACATCAACAAAATATATATGTGCAAAAAAACCTCACCACTACCACCCATTCTCTGCTCAATTAAAACAGTCTCCTAAATATTCTTGCTGCTTCTTCTACCCACATACCCTAAATTCTTTCCAAGGGTCCCTTCTAAAGATGCTCCTTTTCTAAAATGATTCCAAAGGTTACCCCATGCACTGAGGAAAAACTAATAGTTGTTGTTTACTTGGTACTGGGGCTTGAACCTACAGCCTTGCATATTCTAGGCAAACACTACCACTGAGCTATAATGTCAGCCCTCTTTTGATCCTTTATGTGAAGCTAGTTAGACTCACTAAGCAGCCCATGTCGTCCTTGAATGCACTCAATAGCCCATGCCAGCCTTGAACTTGTGATCTTTCTTCCTAAAATTGCCAAGAAGCCAACCAAGACTACAGGCTGCCAGACCCTGCCAAAAACCAGTCTTTACACCAGGCAGGATCCAGCATCTTCCTCTGGCATCTTTTCTTGCACTCCTCTTCTGCTCCAGCCGCATTTGCCTCATTGTTTGTCCTCTGATGTCCGAAGCATCCTCCCTTCTCCTGGCCCTTTCAACTCCTTCTTGACCTCAGGTATGGCCTTGGAAAGTTTCAGCTCAAATGACACTGTCCATGAAGAATTACTTCCTATCCCTCTACTTTATCAGAGCTTCATCAATACTTCCCAACATAACAGGTATTCATCACTGTTTACCTGACCCCATGATCTAAATTTCACGAGATAAGATCTTGTATCTTCTCCACATCTAGAACAGGATCTGTCACGAAGTGTGTACTTGAAAAATATTTGCTAAATGAAATACAAATCATTAGTGCCAAAAACCCCGATTCATAAATACTCCAGCACGGAGCTCCATACCACATATCCTCTACTACTTAATCTAAGCAATTCTGGCACTCTGAGGTAGAGACCAGAGCCGCTCCCACGTCCACACATACACCATCAAAATCTAGGAGGATTATTTTATTTTATTTACATGCTTGCTTTTCTGTAAGATAATTTTCAAATTACTAAACCTCACGTTCTTATTACTTCATAACATGCTCCACATTTGCTGCCGAATCTTCTCTCATGCTGTTCAAAGAAAGTCAATCTCCCTCTGAAATGACAGTCTGAGTGTCCTACCTACTGCCATACTAATCAGGATACATGCTTCTGTGGGGTCTCCAGCACAGTGTCTCATATATAGAAAATATTCTCAAATATTATTAGTATTCTTTCCTCAGTTCATTTCTCAAGCTCAGTAATACCTTGATATTCTTTATTCCCTCATGAATCACCAATTCTCATAGGTGTGGGAAAAAGATCTATCACGGGTAAGGAGAAAATAAGAGATAAAAAAAAATTTTTTTTTGATGTGACTACTTTCTCCCTCCCAACATCTAAAAGAGGGAGGAAGTGACAAAGGCCACCCGGACAGATGAGAACTTGGATTGCCTCTCACAACTCAGCCTGGAGAACTTGAAGGAGCAGGACTGACCGGTTCCTAAAGGGACAAGTGAGGCTGAATCATAAGGACACTTGTGTTGACTTTGGTGTTAATGACTTCAGAAGAGATTTAAAAAATAAAGGATACAGACAGACATGTGTCGTTACAACTCATCTAAATCTTTTACTTCATATTGTTTTCTAGGAAAAGCCCATGGCACATAAAGGGAAAATCAAATTTAATGTTGACCTAAAGTATATGTTTTTTAAAAGTTTCAATTCTGTTAACAAGTGGCACAAAGATCATGTATTACAACCCCAACACTAATAACAATACTTATGCTTAGAAAACATTCTACTTCTTAATTTTTTATTTATTTACTTTTGGTTTTTTGAGACAGGGTTTCTCTGTACATGACTGTTCTGGAACTAGCTCTTCAGACCAAGTAGCCTTGAACTCATGGAGTTCCACCTGCCTCTGTCTCCTGAGTGCTGGGATTAAAGGTGTTCACCACTGCCCTGCTTATCTATTTTTTTTTTTTTTTAAACTTTCTCTGGTACATTTCATTTCATTGTAACATAAAGTCAAAAGATGCTACTCCACACACATCCAAATTAACTTCAGGTAGGTTTCCTGTGTGCTCTCTCATTTGGCTGGGCACCAGATCAGTCATCACGAGAAAACTTGTAAATAACATAGAGAGCAGATACTAATGCAGCTAAACAGTAGGTGTGAAAAAGTCACCAAAGAACACAAACGTGTAACTGCAGAAACTGAAGAAACCATACTGGCCACTCCCTCACTTTACTCAACTGCCCATCCCTACCTCCCAGAAGCTATGCTATCTAACACAGCTTCCCTAACACACTCCACTCCTGCATTCTGATTTTCCCTCACGGAGGTAACTACAGGCCGTATCACACAGCTATATTCGCTGACTGGCCGGCCACCCTCTGACTGAAACAGAAGCTCCCTGAGGACAGCAGCCTTTTCAGATTTGTTAGTCTGGATACACAAGGTGGGTATTCGATGAGCCAAGAGCCTGTGTTGGATGAGTAAAGCCCAGAGAGGTCATAGGATTTCCTCAAGGTCACAAAGCTGGCAGGGCGCCCTTTAAAATAGACCTATTTACTGTAATTCTGCCTGTTTGCTCTCTCCACAGCCACCTGAACCTCCACCAAAGCAGTGTGCTGCTGCAAAGGAGTAAAGGAGTGCCTTCAGCAGAGTCCTCTTCCTCTGTTTGTTGTGCCAAAGGGTGGAGGGGGCGGCAAAAAAGTAACACACTTTGAGTGCTTCACAAACTAAAACTGTACTTAAATTTCATACGCATACAGGACTAGCCCATAAAACACAAAGGCACAACCACTCACAGCTCTTACAATTCCTTTGAAAATCTGTGTTTTAGAAGTTTTATTTAAAAAAAAAAAAAAGCCACTGAAAACCTATTTACCAACTCCGAGAGGCCAGTGAAATATCAACCTTACATTCTTCTGTCCCACAAGAACTCTCCTCGGTTAGATTTGCTTTATCTTGCAGATTATGCAAGGAGGCAACCTAACACTGAAGCCCCTTTAGTTCCCTCTAAAGTACATGTCAATCTTACAAACCACTAAACATAAAATCAACTCTTCGGAAGTTTTAGATCCTGTAACATCGGTACCATTTCAGCCCTCATCTGACCCCCATTAATGTTCGTTCCTTCAATGAAAACTTACTAATCTAAACGAAATGCGGGAGGAAGTGAAGAGGCAGAAAAGGGGTGAACAAACATTTTCAGACATAAAACTGGAGCGGATCCTGTTAGTAACACTCGTACCCTACGCCAGCTTGGCGCAGAAAGCCAGGGCGTCACTGATACAACTTGTGTTGTCTTTTCTGGTCACCTTCCTTGCAGACAGAGTAGTCAACTGCCAAAACCTTTTGCAGGGCAAGTCTCTAGAACTAGGGTGCATCACGTTGAACCAGGATGACTTGCTCAGAGTCTCTCAAAACTACTGTCAACCCAATCAGTAAACCGAAAGGGGCACACCATGATGTGGCATGGCCAACAGTTGAAATGAACACCGGAGTTAAGAGTGGGAAAACAGCTGATGAAAAGGCTCCGGGAGGGTAAATGTATCACGAGAGGGAGTGGGAAACAGAGTCTAGGAAATGGGGTCAGCAAAAGCCAAAGGTGACTGGAGGAAGGGGGATGAGATTCTGGAAGTGATGGGCTCGAGGCAAGGGGGAGGGGATGCGAGCGGGCTGGGGGAAGGGGCGAAGGGTCCGGGGCGGGGCGAAAGAGAGAGAAGAGGCGGGATGATGATGGCCAGGCCGGGAGGGTCTTTACCTGCAGCTCCGCCCGCTCCACCTCCCACTGGGCTCTCTCCACCTCGAAGCGGGCCCATTCGTGCTGCAGGAAGTGCAAGATCCCGGGGAGGCTGTACTGAGCTCGGGCCGCCCCCGCCGCAGCCGCCCCGTCTCCGGCCGCTGCAGCCTCAGCCAGAGGCCCGAGCCCCTTAGCACCGCCAGCACCCGGGTGGTTGTTGCTGAAGAAGACGCCGGGACCCGCCTGCTCGTCCATGGCGGCCGCACGAACCCCGGGGAGCTCTGCCTAGGCGCCCAGCAGCGGCGGCAAACTGCGGCGGCCAGCTCTGCCTCCTCCCTCCGCCGCTCCCCGCCCACACCCCAGTCAGCAGGGAGCAGCCGCCTGGGCGCGGGGGCGGGGCGAGCCCGTGACGGGCCGGGAAGTGGGTCAACTGCGGCCCGCGGGGCTTGCCGGGAAATGTAGTCCCTGGGCGTGGCGAATCCAGCTGCCTGTGGGACCGCTTCTCTTCTGGGCGGGACTGAGGCCACGCCCCTTCCTCGCCACGCCCTCCCCTCGGGATTGCGCGGGTTTCCTCTCCCCTGGTGTGGCCGGGCAGTGCCCTTAGGGCAAGCCGCCGCAGGCTCCCTGCACGCGGAAGTTCGCGGGCGACGCTCCTTGTTGCAAACTCACACGCGGAAGTTATCACTCCGAGTACCAGCCCAGATGCACATATTTTAGGACTTCCTGATCGTTTTGTTAAGAAATAGGTTCAGAGCATGCCATCAGGTCGTTCGCTCCTTCGTCGCCCATCTAGGGGGTTCATCAGATCCCCGACACCCCTGAACCACCGGGGATTCACAGTCGAGCCTTCCCTCCTTTCCCCCAAAGGGGCTCGATCTTGTTAACAGATCGCTTTTCACTTTGGAGGCACTCTGGTCCTCTTGTCTCTCTGCTGAGATTCGACATTTGCAGTTTGGGATGGCTTCTTCCAAATTCTGGTTTAACACTTAATCTGAAATATTGGCATCGAAGTCCCTTCGGTAAATTCTGTGGAAGTTTTAGATCGTCAGTAACAAGTGTTGCTTGTTTAATCTCATTTTCCCTGTCTTTGCCTCACAGTTTTCATTCAAATCACTTGAACAAGTATTTTATTGTCCGTTATATTCTGTGCTGGGAATATAAAAATAGATGTCCACAGTTCTTGTCATCAAAAGGAGATTGACATACATGTAGAGTTACAGAGCCATTACCTAATGGTTACACTCAGGAAGAACAAAAGTCTCTTTCTCTCCACTGCTCCCAGGAATACCCAGGAACCTCTCTCCCTTTTCACTTACCGCTTTCCCAATTTCTCGGGCAATTGACCTTTAACACCAAAGGCACAACAAAGCCTTTTCTTTCTAAGTGTCCTGCTGGTGCTTTCCCGCTCTAAACTCACTGGTAATCAATATCACTAAAAATTCGCAGCACACCAATGACAGAAAGGAAGAAGCCTAAAGATTTAAGACATGAAAATGAAATTAAGTAATAATTTAATTTTGCACTCTAACAAGAAATTTGTAATCTTGTGTTTCGGTGGGCATGGAAGAAAAAAAAGATAAAGATATAAGCTGGTGAGCTACTTGCAAGGGAAGGACATCCTGTCCTTGCCCTCTTTCTGCTCCCCAGTCTTCCCATGGAGACTAGTGAAAAGGACAGGAAATACATTGTATCTGCTCTGGTTGCAAATACTGAAAGTTTCTGCTTTGTGAATGCATTCTTTATTATCATAAAAAGTTGATCCAGGCCTGGCCAAATTCCTGTGTCATAAATTATTTTGGCCCTAAATATCCTTTGAAATCCAGCCCGATCCTCTCATTCACAGCTCAAGAAATTGAGACTGTCCTCAATAAGACCTTCAGTGACTGGTTATTGCCAAAGATTGCTGCCTGCTAGTTCAGACCTTAAAAAGAAAAAAAAAGTTGAGCAGGACATGGTAGTACACTTCTGAGGCGGAGGTCAGGATAGCCAGGGCTGCGCAGAGAAACCCTGAATCAAAAATAAATAAATAAATAAAATAATAAATTAAAAACAGGTTGACTCCTCTCTTATATATAAACATATGTATATACCAGAGAACCAATGAAACAAGAAAATTTTCAGCTAATGAATTAAAATAATTTTATAAGTTTGAATGTTAAGAATCTGGGGGGTTTTCCTGTAACAGAAAAGTTTTCAGACAAGACAATTGCTTTAAATTGATTCATAGAAGACTATCAACTACAATTAAATGTATATATATATATTAAGGCAGGAAAGATAGTTTCATCAATGAAAGTGACTGCCATGTAAACCTGAGAAACTGAATTTGGATCCACTGCACCCACATGAAAGCCAGATGTAGGCAATCACCTTCAACCCCAGTACTGGGAGATGGTAGGAAAAGTGCAAACAGACTGGTGAATCCATGGCCATTCTTTGCCAAAATGATGAACTCCAGGATCAATAAAAGATTGCTGTCTCAAATATAAATAAGTAAATAAATAAAATGAAGATTGGGAGTAATCAAGAAATACTTGTAGATTTCACACATGTGTATATACATACACATGCATACACACATATACTTACCAAAAGTACAGATATCCTGGTCTACTATGAATTTATAATGGAATGTTATTTTAACTCATTCAACTGCATTATTCAATAACAACTTTGCTTTTTAGTACCAATTTATAATCAAAATAGTATTAATGGTCCATATCATAGAAATAACATTGAATAAGTCAAATATTAGGAGTTGGAAAACAATGGTATTGTGAAATTTACTTTCACTTAAAAGATCTGCATGTGATGATATTTTGTTGATAATTTAACAAAAACTATATGTAAACAAATTTTAAGGTTCAGTTGCTTTAATGTAAGGCCTATAGATCCCATTTTTTTCCTTCTATATGAGTTACATTCTGAAACTCTGTGTGTGTGTGTGTGTGTGTGTGTGTGTGTGTGTGTTGTTTCTTTGTTTTTAGACAAGGTCTCTGTATTCCTAGGCTGGAACTTGCTATGTAGAACAGGTTAGCTTTGAATTTGCAGAGATCCACCGGCCTCTGCCTCCCAAATGCTGGAATTAAAGATGGTGTCACCATGCCTAGCTATGAAATTGCCTTAGAGTAGTGAGCTAACTGGTGATTTTTTTTCCCCTTGTGCTTGTCTGTGCTTTACATTTTCTGTATTAGGCATAAAAGCTTAGCTTATTGATTATAGCGCAGATCCAGCAAAACTCAGTGAACCTACAAATTCAACTCTTCCACATAGCTACCACTCAGAGCATGCAATAGAACATTACAGAGATCCCATAAGCCTTCCCCCCAGCTACACCTTTTCAATCACAATTGCAAAAATGTCTCTTAGATTTGAGAAAAAATGAAAATGAGTAAGTAAACAAGATGAAGAATTTCTAGTAATTTAAACCTAGACTTCTTAGACGTCTAAGAAATGTTTTGTTTACAACCTCATTCCTCTCGTATGTGTGCATGTTTATATGCACACACTTGCTTGTGTATGGAGGCCAAAGAATAATTTATGGGACAGATTCTATTCTCTCAGCACTTGAGACTCTAGGGGTGGAACTCAGGATCTGTGTCATACTTGGCCTCTCCCCACTGAGCTTTCTCACTGATCCAATTCTCTCATTTTTCACTAAAGCAATACATTTGTCCTATAGAATAACTATGAGGTCATACAGGAGAATGAATTTAAACCTTTAGCATATGGGGGCTGGAGAGATGGTTCAGAGGTTAAGATCACTGGCTGTTCTTCTAGAGGTCCTGAGTTCAATTCCCAGCAACCACATGGTGGCTCACAGCCATCTATAATGACATCTGGTGCCCTCTTCTATATACTGTATACATAGTAAATAAATAAATCTTTTAAAAAAAACCTTTAGCATAATGCCTACCATATGGTATATACTGAATAAACATAGCTATTTTTATACTACAGTTCACAAGACTAACTGAAATCTACACACACACACACACACACACACACACACACACACACACACACACACTTGAGGCCCTGGCAAATACCAAGACCATCATAATTATTTATTTCCCTTTTGCATTTCTGGAGTTATAATAATCTAAAGCCAACAAGACTAATGCTTAAACTAACCTTTAAGCCTCAATCAAAACTCATGGTATTGTTGACTTCCCAATATTTTCATTATACAATAAAGCCTAAGTGACATGAAAAATAGTTTATTTTCTGAGCACATAGAGCAACTGTGGAGGCGCAGACTCATGGATTAGTATAAGCAGCTAGATGTGAAAATGTGAGCTGCTAACAAGGGTATTTAGATGGTAGATCTGTTTGCTACATTTGGGTTATCCATGCTGTGTAGGATCAGTATTACATTTCTATAAACTGACAAGTCACCTGCTTTGTTTTGGTATTTTTTTTTCTGTGTTTCATTAAGTATGACTGGCTATTTTTCCCAAGCTGTGCAAAATGACCAGTTATTTGGGTTTCACAGAAAGATGTCAAATTGAACCTGATGTCTCTTTCTGAGTTCTGGACAGAAAAGGAAATTAGCTTCCAAAAGAACAAAAGGCACTGTGGGGACAGGAACTTGCAATAACCCACTGTTCATTCACCTCTGCCACTATCTGTCCTGTCCACCTCTGTCCCCTCTCTTTCCCACCCATCCTTCATGAGAGAGCTTGCTCCTACATCCAGCTTTCCTGTAGCATCCCCAAGTGTGATGTGAATCTGCAGTTTGGTAATGGCTGAGTTGTGGAAACACACAGTAGATACTGAGAATGAAGGAATTCTATCATCTGAAAATTCCCTTGGAGTCCAAAAATTAAATCTGCATCACAAATTTCTGATAGTATTCTATCAGATTTGTTATCAATCAGTTATGATTGCAGCTACTATTATTTTGGGGGCAAAATTGAAGTTAGAAAGTCCACTTATTTTTTTCTTAAAATAATCATTGGGGGCCAGAGAGATGGTCCAGCAATGAAGAACACATACTACTTGTCCAGAGGACCCTACTTTGATTCCCATCACCCAAGTCAGGAGTCTCACAACCACCTGTACCTACACTACAGGTCCAGGGGGATACACCACCTCTGGCCTCAGTGGGCACTCACTCTCACCTGTACACACACACACACACACACACACACGTAATAATAATTTAAAATTAAACTAAAATTCATTTTATTTAATAAGTTTAACTTCAAATTTCATTTTAAATTTTTTAGATACTCTATAAGAGGAGTAATTAAAATATAGATTATATAAGTGAGATCAGTATATTATAGAAGTAAACATTTTGAGTCTTGGAAAACAAAGCAAACACATTATCTACTTTATTTTACTGGCCATTGTATGGTACTTTGTGGTAAAAAGATCTCTTTTTAGAATAAAATTTCATCTCTACTTTAAAAAATCATTATTGAATTAAAATTAATTTTAGTTTTGCAATGGCTGATAAGTAGAAAAATAAGCACTTCAAGGCCACAGGGAGATGATCTAAATCAATATAAATAATGAACACTGAACTGCCTAAATGATTATACAGTCCTGAAGCTTTAGTAAGCCTTCTCTTAGAATATTAGTGGTGATCAGCCTCAGAAGGACAATCAGTGCACTTAACCTCTGATCCATCTCTCCAGCCCCTACTTTTTTTTTTATTTATTTAAAATGTTTTCCCACACCTACCATTGCTCCCCCTCCTGGTCCTTCTCCCAGTCCTCCCCCAGCCTCTCCTAACCCCAATCTCTTGTTCACTCCTCAGAAAAGGCAAGGAATCTCACGGTAAGTCAATTCGGTCTGGCATATCTAATTGAGGTGGGACTGAGTGTCTGCCCCAAGTATCAAGGCTCAGAAAGGTGTTTCCCTGCTAGGCAAGGAGGAGCCAGCTCATGCACCTGGGCTAGATTCTGGCCTGAGTGCATGAGGGTCCAGAAACTGCCCGAACTTTCAACTGTCATTTACATTCAGAAGGTCCTGATTTGTTCTGTGAAGTTTCATCAGCTCTCATTTCAGCATCTACAAGCTCCCAACAGCACAGAACAACCTACTCCATGGGTCTCCCCACAGTGATCCTGATCCCCTCCCCCCCATAGGAGTGAGTTCATACTCATAAGTGAATTTTAGATGTCAAGCGAAGAATAACAGGCTACAATCGACAACTTCCACCACCCCCAGCAGGTAGCTAACAGGAGGAAGAGAGACATTCATGACATCCATAGAAATTCCTTTAGGAAGGAGAAATAAAGATCTCCAGAGAAAATTGTGATCATGGTTGGGGAAGCAAGGGAGGTGAGAACATTTTTGTAAGCTGGCTGGCTGTTCCTTCGGAGTGTACAACAGAGCTGCACTCCTTTCCAGGTACAGCCACTCTCTGCAGAAAACACCCTCAGCTTCATTGGGGCATGAGTTACACAGGACAGCATCACCTTTCCAACTCCAACCTGGTGTTCCTCCGACACATAGTTAAGTGAATCCTCAAAAGAATGCAAACATAGCACCCTTTTTGGTACACTGTTTTGTATAAATGTGTAAGAGAGAAAAACAGGGCTTAATGCCAGATAACAAAAGCAAAATAAGGCGCAAAAAGAACAACTGACTCTGGAATGTCCAGTTGTACATTTTTTGCTTTAATTTTTGACATTTCTTGCTTTCCTTAGATTTCTTCATAACCAGAACTGGACCTGATTTGCATGTGGCATACTGCTCTCTCTATTCTGTAACTCTCAATGCAGACACTATTCACTGTGTGTTAGATACAGAACTGGCAGTTGGTCTCTGTGATGGAAAGTTCTACTATTATTGACGCTATCTCCTTTCCCAGATTTCCCCTCAGCAGCAAGACAGGAATTGCCCAGAGCAGAAGGGAAGGGCAGAAGCAGTTTGAACCAGCTCACACAGACTTTCGTGTGCACTAGCAACACAGAGTTGAGGACTGTCTCCAGACTTCGTGTGTATTCAATAGACACAAATTCACCTTGGAGGAGAAGCAGTTTAAATATAGTTCTTAGTATAAGACAATAACCAAATTAACACTGTCATATGCGTATAAGATTTAACCAGTATGGAAACATAAAAGATGTCCCAGGACCAAGGAGAGAGGAATAAAAGACAAATAAAAGTCAGCTAAAAGAGGGCAGAATGAAATGGTTTTTGTTAAACTAAGTTCAGACACTTAGAGGGAAAAAAAGTAAATAATGTAGGTGACGTATGTTAGGAAGCCCAATGTGAATAACATATGAAGTATGGGATAGTAATGATAATAATTTTATAGCTATTATTTACAGAGCATTTACTCAGCAAAGGCAATACATACAGAGACATGGATTCCAGCCCTCTGAGAAAAACAGAAATGTTATCTTTAGCTGACAAGTGAGGGCATTATGGCTACAGATACCAGCAAGAATTTAAAAAAGGATGTCAGTCACAGGTCGGATTAGGCAGGTGCTTGAAGATCACATAAAGGAACTGGTTGGTCACTAAGAGAAGAGATTTCATGAGGATGTCAGACCAGAATTCATAAAGGAAACTTTGTCTTGGTATTAGTAGGCATTTCTAAATTGTTATTTTAAAGGACCAAACCCTATTTTGAGGTCTCCCACCCTTACCCAATTTCTCAAGAGCATTTAACTCTGCAGTTATGTAAGTCTGCCTGTTTTCTGAATTACTCAGAAAAGCATAACATTTTCTTTTCTTTTTTTCTCTTTCCTATGCATTCTTTCCCTAACACTTTGAACTACATTCTTTCACTGAAGCTCCCTTCCCCAACACGTGATTGCCTCTGCCATGTGACTGAACTCTATGATAGCTTAGCTGGTCTAGCACATGTCTCCTCCTCCTTTTCCTCCTCCTCCTCTTCCTCCTCCTCTTCTTCTCCTTCTTCCCTCCTCTATTCTCATTCTTTTTTTTTTTTAACTTTTTTCTTTTTTTCTTTGGTTTTCTGAGACAGGATTTCTCCACGTAATGCTGGCTGTCCTAGAACTCGCTCTGTAGACCAGGCTGGCTTTGAACTGAGAAATCTGCCTACCTCTGCCTCCCAAGTGCTGAGACTAAAGGCATGCGCCACCTCCACCCAGTTTCTTTTTAATTTCATTTATTTTTAAATATTTATTTATTATGTATATAGTGTACAGAAGAGGGTACCAGATCTCATCATGGATGGTTGTGAGCCACCATGTGGTTTCTTGGAATCTAACTCAGGACCTCCAGAAGAGCAGTCAGCATTTTTTTTAATTTTAATAAAATTGTCCTCATGCTTAAAGACAAACCAACAGAAAAAAACAATAAGACAAAACTTGATGTTTACTATAAAACTTAGCAATCTGAAGCAAAATTTAAGTTGTTTTTTTTTTAAAAAAAGTCTTAATAAATGTATCCCATGGGAAAAGTATAAAGTCAAATGTAACTGGAAGCAAAGCAGTTAGTATAGGATAACAGCCGTAAAGGGTGGTACACAGAGCTGCTGGGAGCCAAGGGGATAGCTCAGCAGGTAAGGTGTAGCTCAAATTCCCAGAAGCCACATAAGAAGCCAGGTGTGCTTGGTGGCCTGCCTGTAGTCCCAGCATCAGCTCAGACCCAGAGAAGCCCTGGAGCTAGCCAGACTAACCAGATGAACTAGCCAGACTAACCAGATGAATTAGCCAGACTAACCAGATGAACTAGCCAGACTAGCAAAACCAGGCCTTAAAACAAGCTACAGCTTCAGAGACCACAAATAAGGTGGAGAATGGGCAAGGAGGACACTCCATATCCATCTTGGGTCTCCATAGGCATGTACACACATGTGTGCACACACATGTAAACAAGCATACAGTTACCTTTCCACACCATACACACATACATATGCAAACAAAAAACTGCTGGAGTTAACTTGCCTAGACACAGAGGTTTAAAAAAAATCACAAAAGAAATCTTTCCCATATTATTAGAGTAATATTATAGGAAAATGCTTATAAAACAAATATAGAAGGTAACAAGCTAAAACATCTGCTATACAGTTGTTAGAATCTGGAGCACATTACACACAAATAGCAACATGAATTTTTTTTTTTCCTGGGTAGTGGGTTGAAGAAATTTTCCCAAAATGTTAATGAAATGCAAATTTTATTATAATTGATTAATTTACAATAAGACACAAACTCAACTTTCTTTTTTCCTCTGATACTACTTTACGCTTATCAGACAAGAATAAAGTCCCTTTTTGTTTTCTCAAACGAGATGAGAGAAGCATTTCTCTGTGTAATTAGAAATGAATTACAAAGAAAGAAGAGATTTAACAACCAAATCATTAATCAAAGTTATAAAAACCAATAAATTTCTTAAATAAGATTGATCATGAAGGGGAAGAGGGAGTTGTGGAGTATGCCTGTAATCCAAGCATACTCGGGCTATGGCAGGAGGATTGTTTAAGTTTGAGGTTAGCCTGGGCTACATAATTGAAGGCCAGCCTGGGCTACCAAGTGAACAGCTTATCTTTAAAAAAAGGTTAAGTTAAAAAAAAAGAATGAAACGATAGATGTTAAGATGGGGATATAATTTAGTGGTAGACAGCTTAAATGTATAAGACCTGCTGGAGAGATGGCTCAGCAGTTAAGAGCACTGACTGTTCTTCCAGAGGACCTGAGTTTGATTTCCAGCATCCACATGGCAGCTAACAACTGTCTGTAATTCCAAGATCTGACACGCTTAAACAGTTATACATGCAGGCAAGACACCAATTCACATAAAATAAAAATAAATATTTTTTAAAAAGCAGGGGCTGGAGAGATGACTCAGAGGTTAAGAGCACTGACTGTTCTTCCAGAGGTCTTGAGTTCAATTCCCAGCAACCACATGGTGGCTCACAACCATCTATTATGAGATCTGGTGCCCTCTTCTGGCACATGGGCATAGTGGAGGCAGAATGTTGTATACATAATAAATAAATCTTTAACAAAAAATAAGACCATGGGTCCAATCCTATTACAGCTATATATAAGCATATATAAATATGTATATGTATATATACATATATATATATATGTATGAAGACAAGTGTATGTGTATGAGAAATACTGGCCTATTGGGGGCCATGTGGCCTAGTTTCGGAGCAGAATATGAGTGCTTGTCCAACTTATCTCCAGATGAGGCAAAAGCCCATGAGGGACAGTCTCACTTGGCCAAGACCAGTGGACTTTGGAAGGGTGAAGAATATTGCTGAGATCACAAGGCCTACAATGCTCTTTTTTCTCACATAGTGTTGATTCTGTTGGTGGCTTTAGTGTCATTTTGCCAACCATGCGAGGGGACAGTTGTGATCATTCCTGAAAAACCAATTTTTTTCTCTATATTTTTCCCTAGAATTCTTTGGGAGTTAATGCTTCTCAGGTTTCTTGTCTGGAGAAGCCAAACCCTGGGAGCTGTTCTGATTTAGTGCTGACAGGATCAGAGGCAGATCACCCCAATTTCTGTAAATACATTTTGAACTTGATTGTTGTTCTTGTGTGTCTATGTCAATCACCTTTTAGATTTATAAAGACAAGATGTACCTGGCTCAGTATTTGGCCAAGCTAGTAAAATGATAAGTATTGGGTCCAGTTTAAAGATATTTTGATGTAAAAGTTGGGAAAAACCGTATCTGACCTATTTGTTTTTGACAGAGATTAACATTGTAGGATGGGAAAACTTGTTTTTGATGTATAAATAAAAATGGATGGAGCTATTTCAGGCCAGCCACTTTTATGAAACTCATCTGGTGGTCCGATAATTCATTTCTTTACACCGATGCCCCTTCCCTGTCTCAGGACCTGAACCCAGGCTTCGTCACTTGTGCATGTACAACCACAGTACTCTTCATCACTAGCGCAGGATAATTTCCCTGCATTATGGTTGAGATATGACATCTTTTTTAAAACATGAAGTCCATAAATAATAATTTTGTAAGATTTTATGAGTAAGGAAACTAGAAATGGTTTGATAATATGTGATGATTAAATCAAGTTTTAAAAATAATTCATTTGGTGGAAGTATTAAACAAGAAATTTATTTATAGCTATTTCTAACCATTTCTGACATGAACCTACAAATTGTAATTAAGAATGAAGAAAATGTCAGGAATAGGAATGTTATAATTATGTTTTTAAATTTGGGTTAATTATGCCCATTGTTCAGCATTATTTGAGTGGATTTAGGAAGGCCAGGACAGGGTCTATAACACAAAGAAAATGTCAGCTTTTAAAATTTAAAACAAATTGTGCATGTGGTGCATTGTTCATATGTGTGCATGACTGTATATGAGTGTACATGCATATGTGTGCTCCTGCTTCAACTCCCAGGCTAACATTACAGGTGCATTCAGGTTCTCAATATTATAGATAAGCACTTTTCCAACTGAGCCACCTCCCAAGTCTAGCAGCTCTTGACAGTGGTGACCTGCCATATTTAAACTTATATGCTACATTGGTTTTATATGTATATACTATCTTTTATATACATGTAAAAATTGCTCACCAGACTAAATAACATGCTATGCTATGCTTGTTTTCACACTTGTGTGGCAAGCCCTTTGCTGACTGACTGACCCTCCCTGCCCACCCCCCACCCTGCCACCCCGTGTGTAACCTTGGCTGTTCTGGAACTTGCTCTGTAGACCTTGCTGGCCTTGAACTAAGAGATCTGCCTGCCTCTGCCTCCCCAGTGCTAGGATCAAAGATGTGTGCCATCACCACCTGGCTCCCATCCCTAATCACTACCCCCCGACACACAGGGGTTCTCTGTGTAGCCCTGCCTGATCTGGAACTCACTCTGTAGACCAGGCTGGTCTTGAACATCTCTAATTCTTTAAAGAGAGTTTATTTTATAGCTAAAATGACAGAAATGTAATAGTTGACAGTAGCTTAGAAAAAGTTAGGACAAGTATAAAGAGTGTGCTAACAGAGAAAGCAAGGAGGGAGGAGATTGGGAAGAACACATGACATGATCTACTCTGAAAAGGAGAAATGCCAGGGAGGTCCCAAGAACAGCAAAAAATAGCCAGGGTAAAAACAAGGATCTACATAAATAGACGAGTTGAAGGGGTTACGTGCATACATGCATGTGTACAAAAATAATATTAGAAGAGTTTGGCAGGTTTTTAAAAAGTTAAAGATAGAGTTATTATTTAAGCCAGCAATTCTACTCCTGGCTAGGTACTGATGAGATATTAAAATACATGTTTGTAGTGCATGCCTATAATTCTAGCACTCAGAAGGATAAGGCAGAAAGATCCTGAGTTAGGAGCTAGTCTTGGGTAAAGAATAAGAACTTGTCTCAAAACAGGTATGTTCATGGAAAAATCTGTACATAACTGTTCAGAGCATTATGACTTACAAGGTATTCATAAGAGGAAGGAGGTGAGAGCATCCCGAGTGTTTTTTGCATGATAAATGAATAGAGAAATGTGTACATACAATAGAATGGTATTCTACAGTTAAAAAGAATGACATGATGACTCACGCCACAGTACGGATAAACACTGAAAACATAAAAGTCAAGAAACCAGTCATGAAAGAACACACATGACTCCATATAATAAATGTCCACAGTATGGAAATGTAGACAGAAAGCGGACCAGAAGTGGCAGCCTAAGGCTGCAGGGAAAGGAAGAGACTGTGAGATCCTCCCAGCTGTAAGAATATAGCATTCTCCCTCTGGAGTAATGAAAATGTGTGACTGTGTTGAGGATTGTTGGGAATATACTAAATGGCACTAAATTGTACTTTATTTTCTTAGTTGTAGGTGCTGAGCCCAGGGCTCTGCACACACTAGGGAAGTTATCCATTGAATACATTCCAGCCCCAGCCAGAACCAGACACTTTCAATCACTGAAATTACATGACATAAGGAATAATTTTAATAGAATTTTACAAAAAAATAAAACAAAAACAAAAAGCAAGAAGATAAATATTGGAAGCCCTAATATAAAATTAAAATCAACCCTGTAGAAAGAAAAGTCAGTCAGGAAAACCAAGGAGACAAATACCTTTCTGAGGCATCTAAAAGACCAAGATGGGCCAATCAGTACAGGTATGAGAGAATGAACAGCAGGTAACATATTTCAAATGTCTACAAAAGTCACTCCTTAGTTGATAAAGAGTATCAACTACTGTTGTCTTGTTGGTGATTAAAATTTGCCAACTGGTGTAACAAACATTCAAGAAACCAGTTTCCTGTTTTGCTTGGTAAATTCCCATCACATGAGAGGTACACCTAACCAGTAATTCTCTCCCTGTGCCCTTAGGCACTTAGCTTGATGCCTTATCCACAGCAGGCCCCAATAAATATTTGATGAATGAAACTAACTACTATAGTCAGAACCTAAGGCTCTGTAATTACAAAGCATAAAGCAGGACATATTTTAGCTATTAAAAATAAGTAGAATAGCATGCCACATTCAAAACACTTTAGTCAATCTTTAGATGAAAATTTCCATTCAGTTAGCAACAGAGATATACACAAAGCATAATTTAGACATTTAATGTGAAAGTTAAAGGCCCATCATAAAGATAAGGATATTTGATGAAATGGTTAGAAAATGTGACTTTATTCATACTATATTTGCCATAAAACAAAGATTTTTCTGTTTTTTGAGTTACATAAAATTTTACAATCTGCTTGCTTTTTTTCAATTAACTTTTCAAGACAAACGCTAAAGTCTGACTCATTGTATTTTTCTGATAATATCCAAAGGCTGTCCAAGTACATGATATAATTATGTTCTTAGCATTTAAATTGAAAAGACCATGGCTTGGTACTTACAAAAATAAGTTAATTAGGGTCCAGGGGTATATGTCAGAGTACAGTGCATGCTTGGAACTAACAAGGCTCTGGGTCCAATCACCAGTAACAAAAACCAAAGAACAAAACCCCCAAACAGAAACAACAAAAGTCCACAAAAGAAAAAAATATTAGGATAAAGATAGAAATATATTTACCACATGATCTTTAAAAACCAGTAAGAAATGTGAACACTATTTCACTTAATCAACTTTAAAGCATTATAATTCCAATATACAAATAAAACAATTCATTGTCTGGAATAATACAGGGGTTGTCATTAACTACATAAAATATAAATACAAAAAGTGACTGAAAGAACACACTAAAAAAAGCTTGTTTTTAGCTTAATTGTTGGTGCAGAATGTGTGGCTGGGACTGGCTGCCTGGTAGCTGCCTTTGCTTTGCTTGCCTGGCTGGCCCGGACAGCAGTTTCCAGGCGAACCTTCAGTTCAGGAGCAGCCCCCATTACCGTCTTGAAAGCATGTGGGTACAGAGGTCCAATATGCATTAAGTTCTGGAGTGCAAACTCATGAAGATCTTTGGAGACAGAACTTGCTGAGGCAAAAGAATTTTCATCCAGCAGGTAAGAGATCAAAGTGGGCACTAAAAGAGCGAGTAACTGGACTCCTGTAACAAGAGGACAGCAAAGATTGGCCTGACTGGAGAGAAGGCAGCTTGACAATGTTAATAGAAACAGTATATTACCGAATATATAACAGATAATGTATGTTATTTGTACACCAGCCAGGCCTCACCCATGCCCCTGAACTAAATGATTCTTTCAAAAAGTAAAGGCATAAAACATCGGTACTGCTAAAGTGCTTTAATTTCCATTCTCAAATCAGACCAAGTGTTAGGAAGTGCCAATAATAAATATGGTTTTATTTGGATAATAAATGCTTTACATCACAGCAAGACTTTTTTTTTAACCTTTATTTATTTATTTGCCTTGGTGTTTGCCTGGAACTGGAACTACAGACAGTTGTTAGCTGCCATGTGGGTGCTGGGAATCGAACCCAGGTCCTCTGGAAGAGCAGACGGTCCTCTTAACCACTGAGCCATCTCTCCAGCCCCAAGACTTTTAAGAGATAGAATAAACAATCATTTTTGTTAACTTAAAATTTAAAAATAAACGTTATGCAAAAGTAAAAGTGGAGTGGGGGCATAGCTCAGTGATAAGAGGACTTGCCTAGCAATAGGGTTTGATCTCAATTCACAGGGGTAAAAATGATAAAACTCACTTGTAAACAAATAGGATTACATACACTAGGACAGTACTAACAAACAAACAATGAATTAATGAATAAATGATATTAATTTAATGATATCTTTTAGAGTTTTTTTTTAAATTTTTATATAGTCACATGATTCCAAGAGGGTAAATGTTTAAGTTTTGAATTATCTTAACTTTTCTCAGTTCTTTGCAAATGTGCTCTCTTTTAATGAAAAAGTTTCCCAGCAACTTGTAAAAATAGTAGAGAATTTGAGAAGATACTGTGTGACTAGAGATACAGCTCAGTATACAGGTCAAAATTGAGACATACTGGTATACTGGTGCATGCCTTTAATCCCAGCACTCAGAGGCAGAGGCAGGAGAATCTCTGAGTTGGAGGCCAGCCTGGTCTACAAAGTGAGTTCCAGGACAGCCAGAGCTACATAGAGAAACCCTGACTTGAAAAACAAAATAAATAAATAAATGCTGAATTGAGACAAGAAGAAAGAGTTGTTCCTTTAAAGAAACTGTTATAAAAAGTAAGAAATTGATGTGTAGGTTACGTGGGTAGAAAGTATGATACAACTTTATTTATTTTACTAACTATAAACTTTACAAATAGGATTTAACCTTACTCACTTTGTAATGTTACCACTGATTTTACTGTCTTTCAGTATTTAAAGTCTGACTTGACTTTTGATTCCTCTACAGATGCTCAAACTTAGAAATAAGCTTAACATGAAAACAGTGATAAGATCTTCCACCCACCCCCAGCCTTATGCTTAGTTTGTACATGCACATTACTTGGTCACTGAGCTATTCCCCAGCTAAGGAAAGAGAGTCTTGAAAATTGGGATGAACTTAATGTTCAATCATAACATATTTGCTTAGAAATTTAGCTCTTTTACAAAAATTAAAGATCATATTTTAGTATGTATCTATCAAGTATATATGTATAAGTATGCATTTCTGATTAAATAAATGCATGATGAATTTATTATAAAGCAAAAAAATTAAATATCAAATACGGAGGTATCTTATGATGCTTGGTATTTACTCTTCCCTGGTTATAAGATAAGGCTTATGTAATTTGTATTTTATTTTAAAAATCCTATTAAATATCTGTACTGTTCCTGGTTCTTAAAAACACACTTCTAGAAAATTAAAAACAAAATCAGTGTGTTAAAATGCCCTCAGTAATTCATTGTGTCTTCTCACTCATAAAAAATAAATATAAATAAGCCCAATACATTATGTTAGTAACATGAGTAGATATATTATGTATTCAGACTGTAATTGCTTCTTGGGAAACACACTGTTGCAAAGTCTGTTTAACACTAAGATTCATAAATGATATAGGTCTTCACTTTGGACTAATGGCTTTAATAAGACAATACTTACTGTTCTGTTCTTCTCCAAGAGCAACTAATGTTTCCAGAACTTTAATTCCTTCTTGGACAGCCAAAAGTTCTGTACTACTGGCTGGTCTGTTTCTTTCGACAGCCTTTAGCTTTTCAACCACGAGTGGAGCTAAGGAATGGATGTAGGGAGTAGAGAGGGCCCGATTGGAATGCTGGAAGACGGAGAGCAGAAGCTGGTAGCACTTGGCCTGAACCTATGTGAGAGAGCAATTTTCTCAACTAACTATGGCAGATCTTATGTGGCAAACAATCACATTGTACCTTAACATGAAATGGAGAACAATGGAACTTAACTAAATAAAACTGGAGATTAAAGAAATTCCTTTTACATGAGTTACCATATATTACATAACAAATATTTCTACCATATGGGAAAGCCAGAAACTGGGAAGTCTGATTTCTTTTCAATTTTCTTTAATAATTGTCTCTCTGATTTTAATGGATTGTAGTCAGGTTAACAAAGGACTGACCTAAAATAAAGCTATAAAAATACACTATTTAGATACATTAACCCATTCGGCTCTTTGGAAACAGCTGTTTAGATTAACATATTAACTTTTTTAAGATAAGTTCTCTCACTATATAGCTACAGCTAACTTGGAACTCACTTTGTAGAGCAGGCTAGTTTCAAGCTTATAGCAACAGGCTTGCTTCTGCCCCTGAGTGTTAGGATTAAAAGCATGTATCACTATGCCTACTACAGTATTAATGTTTTTTTAAGAAGGGAAGAAGTGTAGGGGTGCTCATCAATGTGTGGGACAAAGCATGAAATACATTTATTTCAGTGCTTTGTTGGAAAATGAACTACCAAACTGGACATACAAAGACATGGAGGGCACTTTAAAAATACAGGTCTCTGAGCCATACATCTGAAGACTTTAAGGAAGTTCAGAGTGGAGGCCAAGAATATCCTATACTGATTTTCTTTTCATGATGTGTGGCTTGCTTAAGAAGCATTAAAACTTGGATTCTGGCAAAATAAACTAATAAAGATGTTCATTAAAAGATGCGATAATGGGCTGGAGAGATGGCTCAGTGGTTAAGAGCACTGATTGTTCTTCCGGAGGACTTGAGTTCAATCCCCAGCATCCACATGACAGCTCACAACTGTCTGTAGTTCCAGTTCCCAGTTCCAGGCAAACACCAAGGCAAATAAATAAAGTTAAAAAAAAAAGATGTGATAATATAAACTTATTCTTTAACATTATTTATTTTTATTTTTATTGGTGTTTTGCCATGAGTGTCAGGTCCTGTGGACAGTTGTGAGCTGCCATGTGGGTTCTGGGAATTGAACATGGGTCTTCTGGAAGAACAGTCAATGCTATTAACTTCTGAGCTATCTATCAAGCCCTATCTTGATATCACTGAAACAAATACTGAAAAACAAAACCCCATTTAAAGTTTCTACCAATTATGGCCATGGTTATAATAAAATATTTCAGACATTGAAGAATTTCAGCATATGGAAGTATCTACAAATGCCATTCTTAGTGCTTAAATACCCAGTTCTTTAATAATTTTTCTACTACAGGCTAACCAGATGGTTTAGCAGGTAAAAATGCTTGTGGTGAAACACAAACTATACCCCGCCCCTCCCAAACATCATACATTTGTACACAATAATAAATAAACAAGATTTAAAAACTAAAGCTATACTGCAAACATGTTAAGTTTTTATTGCACATAGTGTTACATCTTGGTGAGTTGATCTGAAAACTCCTGACAAAGTAGACTGTGGAAGTGTAACTCACCCACGGGTCACACGAATTCAGAGCACTCTTAAACCTGTTCATGCAGCCATTCTGCAGGGACTGCACTCCTATTATCTCACTGCTGGCAGACCACAGGAAGAGAGCAATGGCCGTGAGTGTGCTCACCTCATCAGGTGCAGGCATAGAATCATCTATGAAACAAAAGGTAAGCAATCCAGGAAGATTCAGGAATTACAGACATGAACAACACTCTCTCAATGTTTACCACAGATATGCCTCAATCTAAAAAATACAGATTACAAAACTCTCACTGTACAACAAAGGTAGGAAAAAAAGCTTCAGGCACACTCTTAAATTGCTATGTAAAAGTCTGACAGAAAGCAGACAATTAAGGCAGTCTCAAAGACTCTCTGCAGATAACTTGATTATGATAGTAGAAATACAGCATCATAATATAGAATTATGGTATGCGTCATCTTGACACAGTTATTAGAGTTGATATTTGGCATGGTGGGATATTTGGGCTACAAAGCACAACTTTGCCTCAAAAAGCAAAATCCAAGAAATTCTTTTATTTATTTTTTTTATTACTTATTTTTGGGTTTTGAGACAAGGTTTCTCTACATAGATTTGACTGGCTGTCCTGGAACTCACTATATGGACCAGGCTGGCCTCAAACTCTCGGAAATATACCTGTCTGTGCTTCTTGAGTGCTGGGATTACAGCACATGCTATCACGCTTGGTCAAGAGATTCTTGATGTAGGACAAAGCAATATTACACATTGTCTTACATGATAGTCTGAAAAAAGATATACATTACTTATTTGATATTTCTGCCCAAAAGATATATATAAACTGATTATGTTAAACTGAGGGGAAAATTAGACAAGTATAAATTAAGGAATATCCTACAGAATAGATGTCCTATAGTCTTCCAAAACAAATATGTGTGGTGGTTCATACCTTTAATCCCAGCACTTGGACAAAGACAGGAGGATCTCCTGAGTTCAAGACCAGCCTGGTCTACAGAGCAATTTCCAAGACAACCAGAACAAAACAGAGAAACTCTATCTTGAAAAAACAACAAAATAAAACATAGAAAAAAACCCCACGAACATCGTAAAAGATAAAGGCTACATTAATGCCCAGATTAAAAGAGGATGAAGCAACATGAAAATAATGCAATGAAAATCTCATTATTAGAACAACTTTTGAAATTTGCAAATAAACAATAGCTCTGCATTAATGTTAAATTCCTAAATTTAATAATTCTTTGTGATTATTTAAAGAATGACCTTGTTCTTAGAATATCTATGAAATATTTAGGAATAAAATGTCACAAAGATGTCAACATACTCTTTTTTTTTTTTTTTTTTTAAAGATTTATTTATTTATTATGCATACAGTTTTACAGAAGAGGGCACCAGACCTCATCATAGATGGTTGTGAGCCACCATGTGGTTTTGCTGGGAATTGAACTCAGGTCCTCTGGAAGAACAGTCAGTGCTCCTAACCTCTGAGCCATCTCTCCAGCCCCGTCAACATACTCTTAAATGGTTCAGCAAAATTAATTTAAGATGAGTGACAACAATGATGTAAAATTTACAGAAGGTCATATATATAGCATGTGAGGACAAGGGCATACTGGAGTCCAAACATCTGTTCTTGAAAATCTTAGTAAAGTTTGAAATTTATTTCAAAATCAAAGATTCTAAAAATAGAAAAAGAGAGGCACTGTAGCAATTTTAAAGGGATTCATTGCTCCCTTGAGAATTTCCTTGTGTGTGCATAAGTATATACACACAATTTTAAAGTGAAGACCTCAATTTTTTAAAGAAGCAACATTGTTTCACAGCTGGATAGACTTCTCTTGTGTGAAGCTGGGTCCCACACCTCCCTGGCTACAGGAACACTATACACATATGCCCATAGCCTTTTTCCTGTCCTTCATTACTGACCGGTGGTTGGAACCTGAGATGTACCTCAAGCTGGCCCTGAGCTCCACAGTGATCTTATCTTCCCCTTCTGGGGGCTGGGGTTACAGACAGGAGTCTCAATGCCTGGCTGTGGAAATGTTTAAAAAAATAATATGGCAAAGCTTTTCTTATTACTCTGTTTTTAGAGCTTTTATATTTTCTTTAAAAAAAAATAAAACTTAAGAGCGAAAAATTAAACACAGAAGAAAAGTGAGCAAAAACTATAAGTACTTCTCCTAACTTAGAAACAAACATAAGAAATGCTTGGTTTTTTTTTTTTTTTTTTTTGGAATTATGCCCCCACCTCCAAAGCTACATTGACAACAATTTGGTAATACCTGATGAAATTAAGTGTTAAAATGTGTTTCCAGTTCTATGTATGTGCCAGAAAAATACAATAAGAATCTTTACGGATGTTCATAATAACCATGCTTGTAATTGGGGAAAATTAGAAATCACAAAAAAAATATCCATTGACAGAAGGTTCAGTAACTGGTAAATACATGTCAATTAAAGAGTGAATAAGAGGTTTATACACACACACACACACACACACACACACACACACACACACACACACACACACAATAGGCTGCTCTAGGGAATTATTGAGTGAAGAAATAAAAGAATGAGATTTTACTTATTTAAATTTAGTTAAGTAAATTGAAAATATAAACAAATACCATATATTGTTAAATATGTGTATACATATACAGATAACCATATTTATTAACTAACATTAATTACTATTATATATTCATATATATAGAAATTACTTATTTCTATACACAAACATTGTAGGTAAAATATTTCACTATCAAGACTGTAGTCATATTTGGAGATATGTTGAAATAGTCATAAGTATTTTGTCTCCTAGTTCATTATTTTTTTTTGTAAACAGGTTTCACTCTATGGCCGTGGCTGGCTGGAACAACTCACCGAGACACCCTGAAACCCCCCTCCCCATGACATGGTAGAAGGTGTGCACTACCATGTCTGGATCCTATTTTGCTATTTTTATTAAAAAACATACCCAGACATGGTGGTATATTTCTGTAATCAAAAGGAATCAAGAGGCTGAGAAGGGATGATCATGAGTTTGAAGTTAGCCTGGGCTGCATGACAAGACCTTGTTTCAAAAAAACAAAACAATACCGAACAACAATAAAGAAGAGGGAGAGGGAGGGAGGAAGAGGGGGAGAAAGAGAGAGAGACAGAAGAGACAGAGACAATTTCAAAGGTAGAGGGGACAAAAGAAAAGAGAAACCACTTGCAGTAAACATATGTCTGCCAATACATGTCAATTCTGGGCATATACCATCTCACTCATATAACCCACCAACACACAGATAAGCATTAAAGAAAGTGCTCCTTAGAGCCCAGAATGTAGGAAAAAAATCTGAGGGTGGGTTAAAACACCTGTCTTGTCTTGGGTTGACAGTGTAACATAGCAGTCTTCTGACAAGGGTCTTCAAGTAATAGTCTATTAGGGAACAGACATTTTGAAATTAAAACCTGGGAAACTCTGTCAGGCTACCTGGTTGCGAATACTCCAGGATGCAGGCAAGCGTGCTCCGGATTAGAGCTGTCCACTGCTTCTGCGTTTCCTCTGTTTTGGCCATGGAAAGTGTCACAATGCTTTTTATCCCCTGCAGAGCTGCGCTGACTGGAGGAGAAACCTGATTGTCTGCAGATTTTATTGCTGTGTCTTTCAATATTCTTGCAATTAGGAACAGAATTGTGGGCAGGATTGTCATACAGCCTGAAATAAAAACAAATCAGGTTATTTTGGAACTTCTTCAGTTCCCACATGATAGCTGTTTCCAACACACACACACATACACACACTCACACACACACAATTATTTTTAAACAGATGACTGCTTTCTCCTCTCCCAAAGGTAAGGTAAGGCCTCATCATTTTGCACAGGCTTGTCCCTTACTACTGGGTTCAAGTAATCCTCGTGCTTCAGCATCACCATGCCTGGTTTGACTGTAATTTAATATTATTTCTTTCCTTGATTTTATTCAAAATTTACTATAGTATTACTATTATTAATCAGTTTGAAAAATAATATAAGAAAGTGCCATACTGTTTTTTAAATAAAGTGGTATTTTCTTTTTTGTTCCAACTGAATCTTGTTTTTATTACTTCCAATGTGACCTATTTAATATTGCCCTTCATAATGGAATGAGGATGGAGGACAGAAAAACTGGAACATAAATCGTACACTGTGAGTAGGCCAGTGAGTCGTAAAGTAATTCTGAGATAACTCAAGAAAGGAAAATAAAGGAAATAATTGCCAAGCAATTGTGAAATGAAACTGTTCTAGAATTGGTAGTTGAAACTGTCATCTGGTGCAGCACCTATGGAGGGACAGGATGGGGCAGTCATTGTTTTCACACCTCTTGGGTCGGAGCCAGAAGGGCTTGCTTGGGCTGACACATACAACATACCTTCTGGTACTATTTTTACTTTAAACTGAGAGAAAGTCTATTCTATAAAATCATCTTCGGTGTCTACAGACAACTATTATTTTATTAACCATAATTCTCTTCAGAGCTCCTTAGAGTTGACTGTCACTCTCTTCAGAGATGCTTTAATTGTTCAGTGACACTCATGAATGGTCCCAGATTATAGCACAGGAGTCAGTCATTCCTCCCATGTCTATCTGATGACCACATGTCTTCCCTCAGTCTTCAAGTTTGGATTGGTTTTGTGGTGTTGGGGATCAAAACCAAGACGAGGACCTTGCATATGCTGGCCAGCTCTCTAGCACTGAGCTACAGCCTGCTTTTCTTTTTGATAGATTGATAGCAAGGCTACCTTAGGTTGCTAGTTTTAGAAATTTTGGTATTTCCTGGGCTCTTACAGGCAAAGTAACCCTTTTAAAAGCTTCTTGTTTAGCACATGAGATTTAATAAGAATAGAAATCTGAGTTAAGACGCAAAGCAAGCTCATCTTTGCCTACAGTTGTATAATGCACTCCCAGATACTGATCAGTACCGTACCAGCCGGTGAGCAAAGCGACGGCAAATCAGACAGGATGGCCACTGTGGCTGCCACCAAACGAGCACTTTCTTCAGACAGGCGGGTTTTTGTGGCAATGTGACTTGGAGAGTCTGACATCTTAGCACTCAGATGTGGCATATGCCGTACTAAAATGAACATCAGCAGCTCCATAGTTGAAAACACAAGAGACTTTCCAGGAATGAGGCCACCGCTGTCACCTCCTTCTCCTAATGTAGGACAGGTCTCTTTCTCCATATCCTCTTCATCTTAGGAAAGATATAATTTGATGAAATTCCAGAAACATATACATAAAATAGTAAGTATATTTAAATTATTTCCAAAGGATTTATAAGCAAATGTATAAATGGCACCATATGTCCTTCTTGGTACAATGTCCTGGATAGATAAACCCTCCTTAAAAGCCACAGGCAGTCCATTTCACCTGGAAAATCATTACTAAGTTTTTTATTAGGTTGAATTTCATAATGGGGTTAACCATACAAAACTGACATCTTTGAATGAAAAAAGTCTAGGAAGTTTTCTTTTTTAATCTTAATTTTTATTTTTGAGATAGGCCTCTAGACTAAGCTGACCTTGAATTTACTATATGGTGGAGAACAAATTAGAACTTTTTGAACTTCTTGATTCTACCTCCCCAATCCTGGGAATACAAGCATGTCCTATCATGTCTGGTTTATAAAACTTCTTCATTTTATGATTATAAATAGGGATACAGGGTTGGAGATGTCAAGTGCTCAATGGTTAAGAACACTGGCTACTTTTCCAGAGGACCTTGGATTGATACCTGGCACCCACACGGCAGCTCACAACTATCTGTAAGTCTAGTTCTAGGGATCCAATGCCCTTTTCTGTCCTCTGTGGGTTCCAGGCACACATGCAGTGCACAGACATACATGTAGGCACAGCACTCAAGCATATGAAAAAACACCCCAGGCCTCAGGAACAAAAAAGTTTGCTTCAGGTCAGTACATCTTCCAGCACTTACTTAGGGTGCTTCTCTTCTCCTGAAGATAATCCTGAGCAGCCCTGACAATCTGCTGCACAACCCCCGTGACTAGCAGCTGGATGGAGGGTGGGTTCCAGGTCAGTAGTAGGCGGTGCAGGACACTCAGCAACTCAACACCAATCAGCTATTATAAAGTAATACAAATACCTTTAGTTAATCTTAATTTCAAAGGATAGATGGATATTATTGAAATCTGAGAAATCAGACATGCAAAAGTAATTCTGTAACTAAAGTTAATATATAGGACTAGATAACAAAAGACAATATTATAATAATGAAATTCAGAGGTCACACATTATCCTTTAAGAATTTCAAGCAACAAATAGCTAGTATTTGAATATTTAAAAGTTTAAAATCCAGATATTATTATCCTCCTACTGGAATAAAACACTTGGGCTATTGGTCCTGCTAGCACTCACTGCCACAGAAGTTCATAGTTGACATCTGAGCTGAGTAACTGGTGTGTCCTACTCACCTCGGGAACTACTGCACACTTTGAACTTAAGCTTCTACAGCTTTCCAGATCTAATTGATACAGTGAGCTTGCTTCAAATTAAAACAAAGAGGAGAAAACTTAATAGAGTCAAAGCTTTTCTCCCTTTTCCTCTTAAGAGACAGACACCTGCAGTTCAGGGTGCTGTTTAGTTGGTAATGTGCTTGCTCAGCGTGCACGAGGCTCTGGATCTGATCCCCAGAGGTTCACTTTCCTCTGGTGTCTCTTTCTTATCCTAGTAGACTTCCAGAAATTGGTAAAAGGCCCATGCCTCTCCAGTCAGGCCACCCTCCTCAGTGTAACTGAATGTAGACTTTCTTAAAGTCCCTCTGTGTTTCACGTACACCCTTACCTTTCTGCCATACTCTTCCCTTCCACACTGTCCTCTGTCTTGAAATGCCTCTCTTGCCCTCAACAGCAGCTGCCTTTTGCTCTACTCCTCCGTCAGTGGTCCCCACCACTCATCTAGCTTCTTCTTTTCCATTCATAAACTTCCCAACATGGGCCTCTTTTCATCTTTATTCAAGTTTTCTAGACTACTGTTTGGAAAATTAAGTAGAGAGCCTCATAACTGGCCTCCATGTTTCTCTTCTCATAGGTCATAAACCAATCTCTACAAAGCTGATTATGAAATCCTCCTACATCCATCCATCCATCTATTTATGCAAATGCTCTTTCACTGAATTATTACATCTTTTGCTTCTCATGAACCTTTCAAGCAAAATTATATTTAAACATTTTACTTTCAGAATAGAATTAAAATTTCTATGCATGTCATAAAGAATTCTTCATAATTTGGCCTTTACAGCATTGCTCAGCCCCATCTAATGACCTCTACCTGTCTTTATCAGCCATAGTAAATGACTGTAGTACCCTTGAACTTGTCACACTCTCTCACGAAGCCCAGTTTTTGTATGTGTGCCATTCTTCCTCAGAGGCAACAACTCATCTCTTTGGCAATTCCTCTCTAAGATCTGATTCATATTCTCTCTCTCTCTCTCTCTCTCTCTCTTTCTCTCTCTCTCTCTCTCTCTCTCTGATAAGCTGTCCTTTACCTTTGCATCACACTGATGGTGCCCCACTGCTTTCATCACTATCCCCATAACTATGAGGTTAAGAAGGCATGGTATCTAGCTGTAGCATAGCTCTGTGTAGTCATCTAAGAGTCAGCAGAGACAAAACCATTTTCAGGGCATTAGTTACACAATCTTGTTAGCAATGTACAATGTTTATTTCCAATGTGAGAAATTTTTTTCCAAAGTAGATATGATTACTACAAAGCAGACAATTATCCATTATAAAAACACACCATACCTGATCTTCTGCAATGTGGATTCGTGCATAAGGAGAACCCAGTAAGGTGTGTAGGGCCTGCAGGCATGCTGTAACATGTTCAATGGGCTCCTCCGGCCGAGGGGAACAAAGAAACTGTATACTCACACCTGGAATGCACAAAGTAAAAACATGGATTTTTAACACGAAACATTTGTGTTACTTTGATACTATATTTTTCCCTGATTGCTATATATTTATTAATACCAGAGAGTTAAAACTGTTTTCTAAGCTAAGCAGACGAACACAACAAAGGGTTATATTCAAATTAGGTCTGCGAGGCCTGTCATTAGGTTGATTATGAAGATACTCACATTTCAATTTCTGAAATTTTTAAAAAAAGTACATTAAGTTTATAAGTTTTTCACTACTTTTATTAGAGAACTACCCAACAATCTTATATACATGGCTTTTTTTAAAAAAGAGATTTAATTCTGTGTATTTGTGTGTGTTTATTCATGTGAGTGCACATGCTGCAAAGTTCACAGAATGAGGTCAGATTCAATGAAGCTGGAGTAACAGCAGTTTCGAGGCCACCTGATGTGAGTGCTGGGGATGAGCTTGGGTCTCCTGTAAGGGTAGTGAGTGCTTTAACCACTGGGCCATCTCTCTAGGGCACATATAAGGTTTTAAATGTCAAACTACACACAAGACTTGTTGAAACAAGTGTTCAATGTGTGCAGGTGAAGGCTTTGGAAGTTTTTCATATTTTCAGTTCTGAGACCTACACACAAACTCCACAGTTATACGTTATTAGATGTCTTCCTTTTCTCTTCCAGAAGGTTTCTTCAGAATATGTAAATACTTAAATATTAGAAGAACACTTGGATTGTTTTCCTTGAAATTCAATATTCTGAGAGTGAACACTATGGCTAAACTTTTAGAGTAGTTTCAAATAAATTTTAGATTAAAATTCAGTTTGGTTATAAGTGGAGCTGAAAGTCCATTAATTATTCTTTATATTGTACTAATCAAAACTTTTCTATAGTATTAAAGCAAAAGCTACAGATGCTCTGAAGTGGCAGGTTCTGAAAGGCATCAGGCCGACACCTACCTAGGATCAGGTGCATTCTGTCCTTGTTAACTTCTGCCAAGGGTTTAGCACTAGCCATTGGTCCTGGCGCCTGGTTTAAACTGACAGCTGGGGAGCGTTTCTGTACACCAGACACAGCTGCTGCTTCTGTGGACTCTGGACATGTAAATCCTGTGCTATTTAACCAAAGGGCCACTGCATGAAGAATCGGGGCCCAGGAGTTCCGGTAGTGAAGTCTTGCTGTATCGATGGTCTCAGGAGTATAAAATGCTCCACCTGTAAAGCAATCAAATCAAGTAAAAACATTACTTTCAGAAGTGTGTTCTGGCAACAAGCTCCACCCCAACCAAAGGCTTCCTCCACAGCTAAGCTGGAGGGGCCTGTCCTTCCTGAGGCCAGCCTTCCAGCCTCTCCTCTCTGTCTGGTGCAGACCAGGGACACCATGTACCCTTACACTGTGAGAGAGATAAGCCGGACCTCCTTCCTGCACACTATCCTCACCGTAACGGAGGCCCTCTCAGTCTGTTTGCTGCTCTTCTCTTCCTCGCTACCACCTATGTCTACTGCCAACAATGAGCCTCTACTCTCTCCCAGCTATCATAGTGCCTGGAGGGAGGAGGGTAGAGGGGCGCAACCACTGTCATCAAAATGTTTGGGAGGAAGAATGAGTTTTTAAGGAGGAAGTAATCATACATTTCCTCAACAAAAACAGTTCATAGTGGTGTCTTGATTGATCTCAATAGGAGAACTAATTAAATACAAATAAGCAAAAGCCTTGGGAACACACAGTTTGTGGTTCGGTTAGGATTTCCATGAACACACAGCCGCTGAGCAGCACAGCAGTATACTTTGTCATGCTTACGGCTACCAGTTGTTTCTACAGCAGTCACTACAGTGGCACTAACATTTTCGCTTCGGCTAACACAATTCCTGGTCACAGCCTGAATTCACAAAATCAGTATAAAGGACATGCTCTGAATGAAACAATGCCAAGTTTAAGTCCCCAGATTTTAGATGCTATTATGTTACTGTGGGTACTAGCCTCTGCCAAGTCCATTTTGTTTAATATTAGTTTGGACTCCATAAAAGCAAATTCTTGCATGCAATACTTACCATCTGGGGGAAGCTGACTAGAAAATTCAGCTGGTAAAGTCAGAAGTGCGTAGTCTTTCAGGGCTGCCAGCCACAGGCGGCTAAGTGTTGGCAGTTCAGGCTGCACCAGGGTTATTAAACTATCTGGCGGTAGCTCATCTATGGTACCATAGTCGTCCTCATCATCATCGGTATTTCTGCTTGTTCTCTTTGGTTTTGACTCTGCTTCTTTTTTAATATTCATAGCAACCACATATACCTAGTAAGACATTCGTGAGTTGAAAATAAGGCATCAGATAAAAATTGGCTATTTTAAATTGTTATGATTTAATAGTAAAATGATCAAGGGAAATTGGGTGTGGACATTAGAAGTATTAACTTTATGAATTCTTGATAACCACTACTGGCAACTCTAGCTCTTGCCTCAGAAGCATTTCTGATGTATCTGGTTTCTGACGATTTTTCTCCCACTATGGCCCTTCAGTAGGCTTCCCTGAATCATCCTGGCATCCTTGCTCTACTTTACAAAGCCTCCTCTTTCCAGCAGAGTATGACTTCCTGTCTACTGCCTCTTTCCCAGGCTTACGAGACACACTGAAACAGCCTTCAATGAAAGAGACTGAGAGAAGGAAGGTGGCCAGAGAAAGGATATCCATAAATATCCTCCTAATCTGCCTCCTACACAGGCCTTAAGTGATACTTAGCAATCTCGCAATTACAACAGATAGTCAATCTTAGAATAAAATGTACTCGTCACACGTATAATCTGTGTCCTTTGTAGTTTGTGGACTTTTTAAAAAGCCATGTAATATCAACTCTCTTAAAGCATATTCAGGGAACTTCCTTGTTGAGTTTATTTTGGGCTTATGTGCAGGCTCTGGGGAACTGATAATTCAGTGCTGGAACATGGGAGAAAATAGTAAAACAAACAAGAAAAACCACTGCCTTACACAAAAGTCCTGAAAACCTTTCCTTCTCTAGCACTGCTCCTGCGTGCCAACTGCAGAAGCTCAGGGCTGGTACAGTGAAGCCTCCTGATAGGCAGGGCTTACCTTCCACTCGTTCGTTCATACAGCGAGGACACAATTAGAACACAGAGGAACAACACTCTAGAGCAGACACATTGCAGCTTAGGGTATGAACACCACATTCATGTTCTCAGAGGTGATTTTTTTCTTTTCTTTTCTTTTTTGTTAGTTTGTTAGTTTGAGACAGGGTTTCACTGTTATCCTCCATGGCCTGTAACTCGCTATGTAGACTAGGCTGGCCTCAAACTCACAGAGATTAACCTGCCTCTGCCTCCTATGGATTGGGATGTACTAAACACACCTTTCCAATCACATGAAGACTATCCTCCACCTTGATTTTGATATTATACCAACATTCTAAGGAAGTATCCAATTCACACTATAAATATGGCCAGTGATTCATTTGAATCCTTATTTGGCACTTTGCTTTTATTATTGCGCTAGGAACTAAGGCAACAAAGACAAAAATACCTACTTTTTCTTTCTATGAACTCAAAAATACAATAATAAGTGAATGAGAAAATAATTTTAAAGAATTTTTAAGATTTATTTTTAGTTTGGATGTATGCCTGTAATCTTGGGAGGCTGAGAGAAAAATCTGGGTCTGAGGTCAGCTTGTGTAACATAGCAAACAATAGAACATAAAACCTGAACAGAGAAATGTTAGAAGACAAAAGTTTTGTACATGAGGCACCTTCCCCACCATGCTCCACCAGTGTCTGGCACTGACTGAGCACACGTGACCTCTGAAGTGAGTCACTGAACCCCAGGGAGCACCAGTGAGGGCAGATCACAGCTGCAGAGTACAGCAGAGGCAGGCCAGAGCACTCAAGGACAAATGTCCGCTCTCACAGGTCAAGCAGGACAGAGGGACTGTGGGCAGAGGAACAGGAAAGCAGGGAACTGCGTGGCCCTTGCCTGAGCACAGGAGGCAAGGTAGAAATAACTGCAGCTTTTCCTTGGTAGGCAATGAGGAAAGAGAGTCACCACAGGAATGTTTATGTCAGATATACATACTTTCCCACAACTTTCATTTTTAAATGTGTTATAGGAGGCTGGGGAAGTAAAAACTGCTGTGGGAGCACACACTTACAATCCCAGGAACCAGCAGGTTGAAGCCAGAAATCATACAAGTTTAGGCCAGCCTGGTCTATATAGTGAGTGACTTCCAGGCTAGCAAAATTAGAACATATCAGTCTAAAAATGCCTCATAATCCCAATTCCCATTTCATGTTCTGTCTTTGTAAACTGTAATTTTGCTGTACAGAGATCTTTCTATTTAATTGTATCAGTTAATATGCAATTTTCTCAGTTTCCATAACCAGATCCTAATAGCTGTACTGCACAGACTATATAATATGTCCACTAATTTCCCTACAGCTGAAAAAATTTCATGTTTTCTTCTGATTGTTTAGCCTAGGCAGTCACAGACCATAGAGACACACAGCAAAGGATGTTTGCCTTAGTGTCACAAATAGCACCATAAGTAAACATATCTATGAATTTCTTTCTTTTCTTTGTCAGAGAAAAGGACCATAAAAGGAATTCCAGAGTCAGTGATAACACATTCTTCTGCCTCTCAGAAGAATGTTGTGGGGGTTGTTCATGTATAGACAGACTCAAGTCAGACAGGTTCTGAAGGTGATTAGTGACGAGAGTAACCACTATTCTGGCTCTAGTGGACGTCATCACGATGGAGTGAATAATCAAGGAAGTGAGAATGCTGCAAATCTTTCAGGGAACTTCAGGGGATGAGGGAAGGGGCAGGAAGAAGGAAGAATACAGGCAAAGACACAGCACGAAGAAGTGGTGCAAGGGCGAGGGGTGTAACGGAGTGTGGGGCTCTGAGGTCCCGTTATACTGATGCTGACTGCTGCCTACTCTGGTGCTCTGAGTTTCCATTTAAGCGTACATTCTCCAAGGTCCAGCTCCCCACCAACAGCCCAGCTTAAGTGCCCACGCTGCTTCAGAAGTCTGCATTTCCATGCTAGCGCTCCTCACATCCTCATCTATCCCCTTCCTATGTAAATACAGTGCATCTGTCTTTTTCTTTACTGTCTGCCCTGGGCCTGACATCCCATAATATGTTACTGGATAAGTCAGTGGATATATGAGAAATATTAGTCCTGGATTAAAGCAAAATTTTAAAACTAATCATAGCATATAATGTTCACTATGGATAAAATAGCAAGTACTGCACACAGTCCTTTACACTGATATCTAATTTAACTTACACTATAATCTTATTACATTTCCTAACTTCAGCATTAAAATAAAGGGCACTAGAGAGATGGCTCTATGGTTAAGAGCATTTGCTGCTTATGCGGAGCACAGCCATGCACATGGCAGACATACATGCATGCAAACGAAACATTTATACAAATAAAAGTTAAAAATAAATAGATCCTAATGTGAAAAAGACAACTTTTTTAAAGATTTAGTTACTCATTTATTTTATGTTTGTAAGTGCTCTGTTCTTGCACACAGAAGAAGGGATCTGATCCCACCACAGATGGTTTTGAGCCACCACCATGTGGTTGCTGGGAATTGAACTCAGAACTCTGAGCCACTTCCAGGCCCCCAAACAAGCTATGAATAGGCAAGTGACACTCAAGGTCACGTGGTTTGCATACACCTAAAGGCTTGGAGGAGCTGGGAAACAAATTCTGTAAGTGAAAAGACAGAAGTAAAAATAGGTCTTGAGTAGAGAGTTCTAGAAGAAGCTGGTGTTTGAGAAAGTAATAAATGAAATGAAGGGAAGTACAGAAAGAATTCCCAGACATCAGGAAAAACTAAGCCTGAGCTACAAACTGCTAAAGGGTTATACAAATTACCCCCCAAATAAGAAAGAATTCCAAATAAATGCACACTATTAATTTTGTTATGTGGCACTATGATCTAATTTTCATGGTATGTATTTATCTTAGTCCAGTGCCAGGCACAATTCTTTGAACTGTTAAACAGAATGGCTTACCAAAGATACTATTTCCACTTTTTAATGATAAAACTAAGGCTGTGAGCCAATTGTCACTTGAAGAAGTCACACAGATAGTAAATCTTGAGACGGGACTTGTTCCAGGCCTCTGACTCGGTATTTAATGTTCTTTACACTGAACACTGGCAAACTTCCCAGCAGGCCAGTCATTCCTAGCCTGCAAATGTGCAGAGGACCTGCCACCTCAACAGGATCTTATATGACCATCAGAATGCACCATGGTACACATACAATTGAAGGGCAAGTTTTAGAGAGGGTTATTTTTTAAAAGTAAAATGCACTATGTAGTATCTTTTCTTATTTTACTTTCAATATAAAATTTAACAAAAATATATAAAATCAGATTTGCATTAGTTTCATAGACTTACATTTTATAAATAGAAGTAATCATTTTACTAAAATAAACAAAAACATTATTTTGATAACATTCCATCAGAGTAAGAAGTATACAATCCCAAGGATATCTTATTTGTAACATAGCTTTATCTTTAGCTCAAAAATTGGGGAAATGATTTTTTATGATACCTTATCAAACTCTATATTTTCTTCCTATGAAGGAATAAATCCAAGTCTACCCCCTCCCAATCCCAGTATCCTTTATCTAAACTGACTACAGAGGTCTCCACCAAAGCCCAGCATCCTTTATCTAAACTGAGTACTGTACACTCTGAGGCAGCACTGCCATTCAGTGGCCATAAATTGTCGTACCACAGGCCCAGGGAGGACAGGCTGAGGGACTGGAAAGATGCTCACAAGTTAAAAGCACCTGCTGCTCTTGCAGAAGACCTGAGTTTGATTTCCAGCACCACCTGGTCCCCACAACCATTAGTAACTGCAGTCTGAAAGGCACATACGCAGTACATGTACATACATATAGACAAAACACATAAAATAAAAATAAATAAGTCCTTAAAATAGGCTGAGCTGCTAGAGAAAAGAATCAGTTACTACAAATACGGGAGGGCAGGTGGTGATAATTTAAAAGTAACTGGAAAATTTAAAAAGAGAATTTAAAATAATAAAATTTTATAAAGAAGTACCCCATATACATGTGTGTGTACCTCTCTCTCTCTCTCTCTCTCTCTCTCTCTCTCTCTCTCACACACACACACACACACACACACACACAGAGTAGCTGTGGAAATGAAACAAGTTTAAAAACTACTAGAAAATAAACTAAATAAAACTTCTGCAACCTAGTTATCAAGGTAGTAAGTCTCCTAAAATGAATTAAATAAAAGAATCTTAGCATAAAGTATTTTCTATTATTTATATTTCTGTGCCTTCCATGGCTAATTTTCCTATAATAAATAGCCCCTTGTAAGACAAAAGATTTTTCTTTGTATTTTTTAGACAGGGTCTCACTTTGTAGCTTTGGTTGCCTCAGAACTTGCTATGAAGCCCAAGAGTGGCCCTGACATGGCAGTCTCCTGCCTCAGCCTCACTAGTGCCAGGATTACAGGTGTGTGTAATTCCATATGTGGCTTACAGAAGACTCATCAACGGAGTTTGAAAAGCTTTCCATGTCAAGAGGCAGTTTTAATGCACAGAAGATTCTCCAATGAGTATCATGGATGGAGGATGGTGAGATGTAAGGGGCCATATTTACCTCTGCCCATGCCTTGAGGACAGCCAGCTTCTCCATAGTGGTGGCACTCTCTCGGTACAGTTGGCTAGAAGATCCCTTGCCAGCCTGAACTTTGTCCAGCGAGGAAACGAGCAGGTTATGTACCCGGCGAAGATCATTGAGGTCACTGACAACACCACTTCCAATCCATGTGCTGCACACCTAGCCAAGGGATGTTTAAAGTTATTGTGCATAGAGAGTAATTCTGCACAGAAGATAGGGGAATGGGCTTCATCATATCCCTGCACAGGGGAGAAAAAAAGGTCCATCCTATTCCTCTGCAGACAAAATAGTAGCACTAACTTTCCACTGTCTGTTTGAAATGAGCTGGCTTGAATTCATCTCCCAAGCACAGGAATTAAAGGTTTGTACCACTATGCCTGGATTCTATGTGTCTATTATTTAAGAAAAAGATTTAAAATAAGTGGTTTTCTACTTAAAGTAGTTCAGTGTTGAAACCTTCTTCAACAAAGTATCTGTTTACCATCAGCAGATACTAACCCTAACCCTAACCCTATCAAATAGCTATTGTGAAAGACTTTTTTAAAAAAGAAAACCACAGAGTTTTATAACTGCAATTTGCTTAGAAGTCAGGACAGTTTGTGAGTAAATACATGGGGATATTAAATGGGGAAGAATGAAAGTCAGCTGAGGTCAGAAAGAACAACTATCTTATATACTTAAATATATAAGAAAGTTTAACTATCTTATATACTAAATCAGATGATGGCCACAAATTTCCAAGGATCCTGAGTTATGCTAAGCATCTTTGGCATTAGATTTATGCTTCTGGGAAACCATATACAGGACAATAAATAGCACATTCGGTTACCTGTCTATGAAAGTACTGTATAAGACAGAAATAGCACAGATGGACCTGGGAATAAAGGGAGGTAGCCAGGAGAAATGTGGAGACAACAATTGCAGGGTTTGAAACAATTCATTTAGGACACAGGACAGTGAGGTGTGGAAAGAGTGAGGAATTAAGAACTGTTGAATTGTGTTAAAGCTCCTAACTTGGAGGGACAGAAGGGAAGCGACACCATTGTTAGAAGCAGTAATACAAAAACTAGGAAAGTTAAGTGAAGAGAACTTTAGCATGATTTGGATTCCAAACATTTTCACATGTGAGTTCTAAGTACCACTAACAGACTTGTGAATGGACATTCAGCAGACAGTTGGAAACTGCTCCAGATTCCAGGAGCAATGGAGGGTGATTATGTAAGATTAGAAACTTCTACACAAAGGCAATAACTAAAGATTATGAGGCAGATTTGTTTAGGGAGAGAATATCTTTTTGTTTCTTTGGTTTTCTTTTTCTTTTTTTAAAGATTTATTTATTATGTGTACAGTATACAGAAGAGGGTACCAGATGTCATCATAGATGGTTGTGAGCCACCATGTGGTCACTGGTAATTGAACTCAGGTCCTCTGGAAGAACAGTCAGTACTCTTAACTTCTGAGCCATCTCTCCAGCACTGTTTTTGCTTTTTTCAAGACAGAGTTTCTCTGTATAGTTCTGGCTGTCCTGGAACTCACTCTGTAGACCAGGCTGGCCTCGAACTTATAGAGATCAGACAGTCTCTGCCTCCTGAGTGCTAAGATTAAAGGTGTGTGTTACCACCACCTGGCCTGGGAGGGAAAAAATCTTTTAACGCTTACATCCAGACAACAGGCAAAGTTCGTATAAGTTGGTATACTTAAAAGGTAAGTGGAACAGAAATAAATTGAAACCCAGGAAAATAAAGAAAAGCCACATGAGCACAGACACTGGGGTTAAGAGAAGGTGTCATCTATCCAAGAAGAGACCTAGACAAATCCAGTTTTGCCAACTATGATTACAACCCACGATGTCTGGGTAAAAAGGACAAAGGCACAGGAACCTCTTTAGGGAACATGTGGGAAGGATTGAGACCACACCACACGGTGGACACATGGACATTTCTAGTGGGGAATTCATTAGGTTCCCCTCTCAGAGACCAATCAACAGTAAAATCTCATCCAGCTCCAGGTTTGCTGCCAAACCGATTACAGAGACATTTTGGGTTTCTGGAGTGTTTGGGTTTCAATCATAGCTAATGGACTTGTGTTCCTCTATTTAAATCCTTAAAAACTGTGATTAAATACTTATATTAATAATTTTATTCACTTAAAATCTTATTTCCAGCTGGGTTTTTAATTCCAGCATTTGGGAGAGAGAGGTAGGTGGATCTTTGTGAGTTTGAGGCCAGCATGGTCTACAGTGTGAGTACCAGGATAGTCAGGACTATACAAAGAAGCCCTGTCTGAAAAAAATCAAAACAAAAATTATATTTTCAAAACCTGAAAACTAAGCTTAATAAATATAAGAACATTTAAAATAGATGGTTATTAAGGACATATTCCTGGCAGAATAAGTTGTCAACCAAAATAATTCTGCAAATAGGAAGTTCAAAGTTATATGCAATATAATACAAGTGTTAAAAGGAAAAAAAAATTGATTTCTCAAGAAACTGAACATACTGAAGAGATACAATATTTTTGTGAAATTTGGTTGAAATTTTGCTAAAAGTCAGGCAAATCCATGAATACTAGAAATTTGGCCCTGAGCTTTCTTGTAAAATCCTAAGTACTTTTCCTTTAAAGCAGTTAGGGCAGCTGTTTCAACCTGAGGGTAGAAACCACTTTGACAATCCTCTATCTCCAAAAATGCTTACATTACAATTCATAACAGTAGTAAAACTACAGTTATGAAGTAGCAATGAAAATAATTTTATGACCAGGGTCACCACAACATGAGGAGCTGTCTTAAAGGGTCGCAGCTTTAGGAAGGTTGAGAAACACTGCTGTAGGGGCTGGAGAGATGGCTCAGTGGTTAAGAGTTCTTGCTGCTCTTGTAGAGACCCAGAGTTTGGTTCCCAGCACCTGGGTCAGGAAGCTCAGGCTGTCTATAACACCTCCAGGTGATCTGACATGCTCTTTTAGCATCTTTGGGCACCTACTTGTGTGTGAGCATACACACATGCAGATACACGCACCATATATATATATATATATATATATATATATATATATATATATATATATATATATGAGTTCCTAAAAAGATTTTATACCTAGAAACTGCAAGCAATGCTTTACGAATTCATCTAAAAAGGGAGAGCATGCAGTGATGGTTCAAAACCATATTCAGGGGAAAAAAAACCTTGGCCCCACACCAGGCAATCAAATGTACATTGATACACTTTAAGCTCAAGTGAAATATTTAAGGGTGCATTGCTTGTGATTCTGCTCCTGCATTAACTATTTTGCTGGCTCACAGAAACACTCAGGCGTACTACATGTGAGGCTTTCTCCTCCTTGTCTAAGGATTACCCTGTGAGGCTTTCTCCTGTTTGTCTAAGGATCACCTTGATTTAAGGTTTCCTAAGGTAAAGTTATTCTCACCAACAAATCAGAACCTTCTAAGCAATTCCTTCCTTTTCATACAGTAAAAGAATGTGCAACTCACCACCCAACTAGTCTATACATAGCTGTTACAACATTCTTCTGTTAATAAAGGTTTTGGTATCTTATGTTTCTTTTAGCTCCCCTTATGATGTCCATAGGTCCATCCCCTTGTAGATAATGTATAAAAGCATTCTGAACTATGAGGAAAAAGGGATGTGATGTTGTTGTAGTAGTAGTAGTAAGGTACTACCTTACATTTCCCATGGAACACAAAAGAAGAAAAGGTGGAGGGGAGCAGCACTGAAATGGCTGGTAAAGATGCCCACTGTCAAGATGATGACCTGAGTGGAAATCCGCACTGCAGAGGAGACCAGCATCCTACAAGCTGTCCTGACCACCACATGAGTTCTGTGCCCCATAAACAGCAACAAGTAAATGAGCGAATAAATCATTTTATTTGAAAATTTATGAAAAAGGAATGAAGACTATTGCATTTCTTAGATAAAAACAAGTTGATTTTCTCTCTTTAAGTAAAATCTAAGACCTTTAGGAATTTATAGAAGGCAGTCACACAATAGGCATGCCTGTTCTCTTCTTACCTGGCAAGCTTTTGCTATTATATCTGATGGTGTATCTTGTGAGAAGGCTGGTCTTAGGGCAGCTCCTACCTAGAAAAATTAGAAAATCATTTATTTTAGAGACAAGTAGAAAACTTTGTGTCACTGGACATTAAAACCCAAATACTCGACTTTTATCCCTCCTCCTTAACCTATCCTTTACAGTAAGATTAATACAGTTACAGTTTTCATTGCTCCACAGGAAGGTATCAGTATCAAAAAGTATGTCCAAAGGACAATCTTGGTTCTTCTGCTTTTTTAAATAGTAAATGGATTTTCAGACAGTCACGTTATCAAAGATAACCAAAGATTGTTACATTTTTTTTTGTTTTTTTCCTCACCACTATATATTTTCTAAACATATTTCTAATGGCATTTATGCATCTCTTGAGTAAATCTCAAGTAATTGGAGTAATTTCTTTAAAGAACTCAAGCCAGCCAGACAATCTGAGTATGATCCCTGGGAATACCGTGAAAGGGGAGATCTGATGCTTAAAGGCTGTCCCTTGACCCACATCCATGCATTTGTGTACATCCCACTGTGCATGCACACAAACTCACTCTCACCATACACATAAGTAAGAAGTAATAATGTGTTGTCAACTAGCTTTTATATTATTATATCGATAAGTAAAGGCATACAAGCTTTAGTTTTAAGGAAGCCAACATCAGCCATGGATTATCATTAGATAGATCATGAAATGTAATGTGTGTGAGCTGAATAAGGACATTATTATTCATCTGTTCCTAAATTGAGAACTCTACGAACAGTCACTAAGTTGTTTACACAGATGTCTGGAGACAGTCAAAGGTTCCTGTCTATGACTAAAGGCATATGGCAGCTAACCTCAGCATGTGAACTGGCACTGAAGAACAAAACTGTAAAAGAGTTAACTGAGTCCTGTGACAAAATGATTATTAGAGACTTAGCAAAAGCAAAGAGTCAATATTAATTTCCCAGTGATTTACAACTGTTCCATGCTTACATAAGACAATGTTCTCATCCTTTAGAAATATAGTCCAAATGGCCCAAGGGTAACAAGACATGACTAAAATAATTTACTTTGAAATCACTTAGAAAAACTGCATTGCATATGTATGCCCGTGGAAAGAGAAAGAGACAGAGAGGGAAGGGAGAGGAAGAGAAAGTCAACTTCCAAACGAACAGATCGAAATCGGCAACAGACAAACATGGGGAAGGGATACAAAATGGCTTGGAAATATTTTCCTGATGATTTGAATTATTTCTAAATAAAAAGATTTTAGGGGCTGGAAAGATGGCTCAGTGGTTAAGAGCACTTCCATACATATCCTCACTCTAGAAAGCAACTGGACAGCCACTTGGACTAAAGCTATACCTTCCTCACCTCTATTTAAACAGTTTATATATTACTTACAGGAATAATTCTGGGTCTATTTGAACACAGATTTATTTATTTAGGTGAGACAGGGTTTCTCTGTGTAACCCTAGCTATCTTGGAACTCACTCTGACCTCAAACTCACAGTGATGCTCCTGCCTCTGCCTCTGGAATGCGGAGATTAAAGGTGTGTGCCACCACCAGGCTTAAACAACTCTTTAGACAAGATATTGTGTGTCTGGACCCAAGATCTGGAAAAATTTCAGTTAAAAAGAGAATTCCACTTTGCTTCTAATATAACTTTTTCCCTATTGTTCACACAGCCTTTCCCCACTGCTAGGGATTAGTTTCCCGTGTGTCTGAAATCTGAGAGTACAAACCACAGGAAAAACAAGTGTATCTGTTTAGGATGAAATGAAAACAGTCTCTTGAAACTGTTCTTTCAGAACCTCCCTATGGCTGCTCTTATCAGGAGTCATCTCCTCCCTCAGTTTTCAAAAGTTTTATTTCTAAAACTGTCCTTGGAGCCTCAACACACACACACACACACACACACACACACACACACACACACACACACACACAAATGGCAACAAATCTGCAGACGTCTGTGAGTGTTCCATTTATCTTTTAGCACAAGACTGGAAAGCAGGGCTGGAATGTCTATTCTAGCTTTATCATTACTATGCTATCACAACTTAAAAATAGTTATAGCAGTTTGACTCTTCTCCAATTGTGGCTTGATTGAACTATGAAACAGATCCTAAAGGTTTGAGCTACATATGAAGAGACTGTAACCCCCCCCCCTTAATGCCCCTCACAAACTCACAAATAAGCGGCAAAACTCACATTAGCTTGATACTGCTCCAGGATCACATGGCCTGGAAATTCTGGCTCAGGCACAGATGCAAATTTCTTGATAATGTCTTCAAGTGCCTGGAGCCCAGCCATTCGAAGTTGGTTGCTATGATCAGTTGCAGCCATGAATGCCATGCGAATCAGGTCAGAGAGATGCAGTACTAAAAGGTCATCTGCAAAGGAAAACAGGACATAGATGGGAAAGTTCACCCAAACTAGTGTAGTAACATAAAAAAATACGAAACAAAATAAATTTGATAAAGCTTGTGCTCCACATGACTCATGAGGTCTAAAAGCTAAAGCTCCCATCAAGTGTCCCAGAGCAGCAGCAGACCCTGAATAAGATGCTAACACAGACAACTACAGGATACATTGACAGTTGAAGCAAAATCCAGGAGTAACATGGCTTTCCCAAACGGGTTTCTAGTCCTTCCCCAGCAGAGGCAAGGAAGAAAGGGTCAGACTCTGACTATTTCTGGCTTCTCAGGCCATATTATCTCGAAGGCAATTACTGCATGAAAGCAGCCAGACAGTACTTAACAGAATACAACAGACAATGCTACAGAAACAGTGCAGAATTTCTGTAACTAGTTACAAAAAGCAGTGTGGGTTGCATTTTGATCATAGGCCATGGCCTGCCTGTCCCTTTTGTAGAAAAACCACAGTGTAGTCAGGAAATTTGGTCTACAATATTATTTTTTATGAGAGCAGACTGGGAAGGGAGTCTTTATCTTTTAGCACTAGGGCAAAAGTAACCCTAGATCTTGCTGAAAATTAAGTCTCAGAGGAATTCAAAATAACACAAAGGACAATAATTTTACTACATCCCAGGACAAAGTTCAGCACAATTTAAAGGAACAGCAAAACCCAGCATTAACTGCACAACATTTACACTGTTCTGCACCTGATGACAAGTATCAAGAATGTAAAGATGTAGAGAAACACAGCTCCTAACAGAAAGAAAGACTCAACAACCAGAACTGGTTCAGATATGAAAGACATGATAGAATTAGCAGCAAAGCCTTCACAGCAGTTGCTGTAGCTGTCTCTGCCAAATAGAAAATGGGGAACATGAACTCATGAACAAGGATAAATGTGAACCTGTATGGTATAAAACACAACAGAAAACACGCTGAGTGAGATTAGGACAGTCTCGTACCAAAGGTCAACAGACTTAAAATACACAGCCACAGACAGATACTACCTGAAGAAATGATCAAAGTCAAGTGCGCTACAGTACAAAAGGCTGGAGGTGGCCTTTTTGAAGTATTGGTAATTTAATGTCTGAATCCAACCCCCCAAAGAGTTATTTAAATTGGGTTTTGTTGTTACTATTGCAAAGGTAAATAGATACATTTCTTCAAATTCCTATTTTTAAAAAATCAACTTTAACATTTCAAGTTTAAAGACTGTATGTTGGGCAGTGGGCAGTAAAAGCAAAGAGAGAGAGAAGAGAATTTGGCTAGAATCTCCAGTGTCCTCATCTAGAGGCGGCTAAAAACTAGCTTTGTGGGGCATAATAAGCTGCTGCCAGAGTTTGGGAGAAGATATCTCAGGTAGAAATATCTGAATTAAAATGGCTTTACTCATGCTATGCCAACAAAAACATAAACAAAAAGACAATAATTTCCCCTGTACTCTCTAATTCACTAAGTCTAGAAATCTATCAGACTCCAAATTGTCCCTGCCATCGGAGCTGCTCCCCCCAACTACATAAACCCCTCTATCTTTTTTCTGAAATTTAAGATGAATATGTAAAGGGTGGGAATAGAAAGAGGGGCTGGGTAGAAGCTGCAACATGGAAGGAGAATTGGGGGGCTGGGAGGGTTATTGTCATCTGGGAGTGGTCATTCCTATCACTAAACCAGGGCGCACAGGTAGACCAAAGGGCCGCACAGGGACTGGGTAGACATTTTTTCGGAGAGCTAGAGTTTGCTCATGTTTCATACTAGAATCTAAGCTGGGTCCTATGAGACCATACTACCATCCAGCCACAGTTGCAAAGCACCCACTGAGCAAAGGGTACATGCAGAGTACATGGGGAATCATCCCACACAATACCATGCTGTGAGCAGATTTCAAACATGAATAGCATCCTTCTCTTGGATTAAATAAGTTATGTGTACAATACCCATGGAGGCCAGAGAGGGCATCAGATTCCCTGGCTCTAGAGTTAAAAGAGTCACCCAATGGTGCTGAGAATTGAACTTGGGTCCTCTGCAAGGGCAGCAAGTGCTCTTAACCACCAGGCCTCACTCTAGCACAGGAATGACCTTTAATAAAATGTTCCCAAATCCTGAATTACACCTCTACCGGGACACATCCTACTTATCTCTCTGTCATCTGGGCTTTGGCTTTTTATCAAGGTATGACTATGGTTTTGATTCTTTATATTCGAAATGTATAGTAAAAAGGAGTCAATTAATATGTGCTAAATAATGACATGAATAGACACCATGCCATATTCACTGTGCTTCCTCTGTACCCTACGTTCTGATTTACATCTTATATACTGTGCACTGCTACCATCTTTCTGTGTCTTTAATCTGCTCACAAACTGCAGCTTATTATAGATACAATAACATGAAAGGCATTTTAACATATAGACTTCTATGCTACAAATTAAAAAACAGACTGAGTAATGGAGAGACAACCAAACACGGGATAGGGAATTTCTTACTAAACAATTCTCTCAGCTTCTCTGCATCTGAACTGTAACATGAAGATGTTTATTGCTGGGGCTAATGCTCAATTTGAGAATTCTCTATAATATCTGATTCAAAGGAGATATGGTAGAAAACGCTTATAAGAAGTTTTTTAAAAGTAACATTTTCAGTAATGATGTCATTTTTTCATTTCAAAGATGTCCAATAGTAATTGTCACATATTTCCATATGTGAAATATGGGAGAGTGAAATGTGCCATGGACTCATGGATTCTGACTGTCTCTTTGCTGGGAGCATTGAAGTTCATTTGACTTTGGACCCACAAGTTCAACCATCTCTTTTACAACAAAGTGCTGACCTACGTCTGCTCCTGAGGAAACGTAAGCTGCAAGTGCTGTTCCTCTAACATGGGCGAATGATTAAAATCCTTACACAGAGACATCTAGACCTAGAAGTCTAGATGCACTGACCTATCTACACCCATCTTCAGCTTAACATCTAAACACAAACAAGTAGTACAAAGGGACAGACACTTAGGATAAGGCCATTTGCAATAAATGCGAGGCATAGCCTATGCATGCTGCAGAGGGGTGAAATATCTCAGACCTATCAGAAATACTTTGGGCAAAAAAGTGGTTTTGCACTTACTTTTAGGGTTCCGTAGCTTAGCAGAACGTGCCAGGGCAAGGTCGAAGTGAGCTGGGTCTGCATTCTCACACAGGTTGATGATGCGGCACAAGCAATCTGCAGCAAACACCCGTGTGGCCCAGCGAGGTGCCACGGAAGGCTTTGATTTGTCTTCTTCGCCCAGTGTAGTAAACATGGTATCATCATCCATCTCATCTTTCTTTTCAGATTCTTCATCTTTTCCACTGCTTAACAGTGTTGCCCCACTCATATCTACAACAAAAAATGGAGAAGAGTGTGACCTGTCCATCAAGATGCTTCAGAAAGACCGTTAATTTTCAATCTCTGAAAAACAGAACTGAGAAGCTTCTTCTGAATTGAAAACCAAGGAAGACATAACATTAATTAATCTTACGTGAATCTCATTTGCATATTTAAATAGAATTATATACTGTGTTGTACTACAAAGTAACCTGGGATTTTTAACACATAAAAATTTAAGTTAAACATTCAAAAAGTTTAAAATATATTTCAAAAGCATATTCATTTACACTACGATTTAACCTTCAACATTTTATGGGGATTTGTGGGTGAAAGTTATCAATATTTTTAAAAGTAGGCTCAAATTAATATAGTTGGATGTTTATGCTTATATGTAGGAAGCAAGACAAATTTTGTTATTGTAAGGACATCATTTAAATACGTACCACTAGAAGCTGCCAAGACATCTTTACAGAGCATTAGCCAGTGGGAAAGCTTCTCAACTGCCAGTGAAGAAAGCATGTGGCCCAGTGTGTCATGAATATCAGAACATAGTTTCCGGTCTGTCTCTCGATCTAGCATTCCAAACAGAAGCCCCTCAAGCCCCGTGTCTGTTATATTAACGCCCTGGTGCCGGCAATGAATATCACCTCGATGACTAACTCCAGGTACGAAAGGACTGACATCTAAAAAGGAATTTTCAAAGCGAGTTTGAATGAGATGTTGTATGCTGTAGGAAAGCAAATAATGTTAAAGACCAAGCCTTACATGTGACTCACAATGGCAAGAAAGTCACCTATACATGCCTTTTAACTATGCTCTCCACTTACACACTATAGGACTAAAATTTAATCCAACAATACGGGTAAATCCCTGGTTTTTAAAACTGATTATTCTGATCTCTTTGAAATATGAAAGTTTTTAGCCAGCCCTAGTGGTGCATACCTAGGGAGGCAGAGGCAAGCAGATCTCTCTGAGTATGAGGCCAGCCTGGTCTATAGAGTGAGTTCCAGGACAGCCAAGAATGTTACACAAAAAATAAACAAACAAACAAATGAGAAAGTTTTTAAACAAAGACAATTGGCCAATGAGAACTCACTGGCACCGCCACTCTCTTTGTCCCCGGCATTCTTCGCCAGGCTCATGGCATATTCACACACTTCTGCTGCTTCTCTCTGTGCAAGTTGCCGGAGACAGGCCACAGCTGCTCGTCGAAGTAACAGATGGGAGCTGCATAGGTGAACCTGTCAGCATAACAATTTCAGGACAGTATTTATAGCTGTCATTCTTTCCGTTCATTTATCTGATGAACTCATCTTTGGGAAACCTTGCTTCTGCAGAAGTTCCTTCTTGAAAGATCTTAGTTATTAGAAATGCCATCGGGTCTGGGGAAATGACTCAGCACTTAAGAGCACTTGCTGCTCTTCTAGAAGACCTGGGTTCAATCCCAGCAGCCATGTCAGGCAGCTTACAAACACCTGTAACTTTAGCCCTGGAGGGAACTGACACCTCTGGCCTCCTTGGGCACCTGCACTCATGATGTGCTCATACCCACACCTAGACATACAAACACACAAAACTAACAAAATTTAATTTTTAATTAAGAAAATATAATGTGATCATATAATAGCATTAAGTTATTCATATCAGTAAGACATATAGAAAAGACATCAGTACCAAATATCTATGCTGAGATCTGTTCTCTTAAACTTGTATGATACATTCAAATGGAAATTCAGAAGGACCTTCTCCCCATCTTAATGGTCCCACTGAAATTTTGTCATCTACAAGTATATAGAAAGTGATCAGAAAGTAAGAGGACAGACCACACAGTAAAAGCTAAAAGAAAAGGAGAATGTTTATTAAAATAAATAAAATAAATCAAGCAAACATAAATCCAACCAAAAATTACTAAACATGGAGGCCTGGGTACAGACTTATTCTATCAGGAATGTCCCTACAAAAAAAATATGATACACCCCAATAGCCAAAGTAAAATATCAGAAATACAATTCAGTCTTGGGTGACAGTGTAGGTTTGAATCCCACCTTTGCTGATTATACTTAAATTTGCCTATTTGTAAAATGAAAGTGTAATATTCACAGGCTTACAGTAAAAATAAGATATAACCAAAGTAAAATGCTTATAACAATACAGGTCAATTGCTTACGAAATGTTAAATATCATCATATTATCATAAACCTGGATCAATGCACTGCTTAGGAAAAAAAACATAAGCATGTGAGGCACAAATGATGGGGTGGAGAGGGGTATTGTGTAGAACACATAGCCTGTCACAATGCTAGCTTATGCTATGCTATCAGAACAGCATTTGGGGTTGGAGAGGCAGCCCATCATTAATAGTCTTCAGGGACCAAAGTTTGCTTTCCAGACTCACATCTGCCTGTGATTCCAGATCCGAGAGATCAGACACCCTCTTCTGGCCTCTGTGAGCACCCCTCCCACATGCACATACATATAAGCCAACACACACACACACATAATTTAAAAGTTTTTAAAACTTAAAAGACATCTTCTTTTAAAGAACATCCTTTTACTTAAGATATACATGCATAAAACCAGTCTATGAATCTACACCAAATATTAAGAAAAATAAAATGTAACTGAGGGAAAAAATTCTGATTAAAAAATATTTTTCTTCCTAAAATACAGATTTGGACAAACTTCCACATGCCCTAAACTAGAAAATAAAGAGTATAGCCATATCAAATGGAAAGAAGCTTTGAATGTTTTATCTACAGAATGTCCATGCTATCTTACATGGTCATCTTTGAGAATCACTTTAAGTAAAATACTCTAAAACTTTATGTGTTAATTACAGAGAAAGAAAATGCTCAACAATACATTGACTTGTCAGCAAAGAAAAATTTAAATTAAATATCCCATTTTACAAAGTGTTTTATTTGCTTTTAATTTGGAGACAGGACCTCAGGTAGACCACACTAGATTCACTGGATTTTACCTCAGAATGTAACCACACTCGGTTACAAGTTTTTAAAAACTTTGTTTCAGTGTCCCTGGTGTTCAATTTCCTTTTGTTTTTACATATGTGACATTAGAGGTGTAGTGTATAGTGTTACTCCAATCCCAGTGTCCTACACTGAACTGTAATGATCCATGGCCAAATTATAAGACCACAAGGTGGGAGGCTGGAGAGATGGCTCAGCACATAAAATTGCTGCTTCTTCTGGAGAGAACCTCAGTTTAGTTCCAGGCACCCAGCAGCTAACAATTGTCTAAGTCCAGATCCAGCGTGTTTGAAGTCCTCTTCTGGCCTCTATAGGCACCTGTAGCATGTGCTGCACATAAACCCATGCAAGCACACACACACACACACACACACACACACACACACACACACAAACACACATTACAAAACAATTAAAATAGATTAATGTAATTCTGAATAATTGAATTATTTCACTTGTTTACTGGGCTTTGAGGTCTCTGACCTAATAGTTTGACTTAAAGACTTTTGAATTATAACAGTAAAATTGACACATATTCATCAGAAATGTTTGGAAATCTGACTTTTTCACAATCAAGGAATGTGTGGGACAACCCTCTAATGATGCTCACACTAGCACCAAGCCTCCTCCCATAGTCAGCCATAAGGTCATCTACGTAAGCAGCCAATACTGTGCACAATTCATGGTTTTGCTCATCTATAATGTCCAGTAGACTAAGGGTCATACATGCATATTCAACTTCTGATATTTTTAACTTGTAAAGGATTTATTCAGACCTAATCCTTTCATGAGCCAAGGACCATCTATATTTACAAATAAAAAGAAACATCAATTATAAGAAATAAAATTAAAGAAAATGAATGCTATTTGGTCAATACTGATACATTAGTGAACACATAATCTCTAGTTAAGTCTGGCTTTTCATTTATCAAGGCTGAAGATATAGAAACTTCGTAGCACATGGCATTATAATATCCATGGTTTGTTTTACTTTAATGCAATAAAGTCATCTTCGGCAAGGTTTCTAGAAGAAGAAAGAATTGGGAATTCATGTATTGATCTTACAATTGGAAATAATTTGATGATAAAACCCAAAAGAGACTTCATGCAATTTCATGCAATTCTGTGCTGATAAGAAAGGACATAGCTGTCCAATTCCTCCAGGACTTAGTTCTAATTGTTAAAAAAAAAAAATGTTCACTCGGGGCTGGAGAGATGGCTCAGCAGTTAAGAGCACTGTCTGCTCTTCCAGAGGACCTGGGTTCGATTCCCAGCACCCACATGGCAGCTAACAACTGTCTGTAGTTCCAGTTCCAGGCAAACACCAAAGCAAATAATTAAATAAGTAAATAAAAGTGTTTAAGAAAAAAAAAAAAAAAGGCTGGAGAGATGGCTCAGCCCTTAAAGGCTAGGCTCACAACCAAAAAAATGTTCGCTCTTGGGAGCAAGTCACAGTGTTGCTGCTTTTATACTTTTCCAAGCTTCTATACCGCAAATAGTTCTACCATCTCTAAGCAGCATATGCCTTCAGTGAGGTATATCCAATTGTGGATGAACTTTTTCAGCACTGACACATAGATATCTATCTGGTTTTTGTTTTTTGTTTTCAAGCTGGCTGGCCTGGAAACAAACTACATAGACCAGATGGGCTTCAATCTCATAAGGGCCTCCTCTGACTCCTGAGTGATGAGATTACAGGCATTTTTCACATGCTTGGTTAAGGAACATTTACTTAATCAGAAAGATACATTTCAAAGTGAAAACCACTGATAATGTCTAAAATTATCCTAGATGATAGAAATGTAATGATTTTGTCTGGACAAGGGGAACTGTGGTCACTTGACAGACTAAGCAGTTGTTTCCAAGAACAGAATTTGTGATAATTCAGAATGGCATTTGTGCTTTTAAAAATACATTTTGAATAGTTCTGCTCTCAAACATATTTATGTAATTTATTAACAACTACTATAATAAAATGTACCTTTCAATACATTTGCTGAAAAAAATTATATTCCTTTTGTTTATAATACCACACATGGAAGTGAATAATATGGCCATTTCTGATGACAAGGAGTTCATTTCACTTCTTTAGATGAATGCATATGCAGATTATTTTTCAGCAAGTATCAGAGCATCTGGTAAATGCAAACTTCGTGAGAGGTTTTGGGAAATGTTTCAGTAAGGCAACCACTTGAATGGCCCTTTTCTCATTTCTAGTCTGCCATGCCATCTCCTTCCCCAGCTGACAATAATCTCACTTACCCAGTCTTTTGGAGGAGGTTCAGGAAAGTATTCAGACATGCCTGGTAATAAAACCCCAGATGTTCCACTAAGGAATGAAGCTTGGAAACATTATCCTGTGCTAAGCATAGGAAACTCATTATGTTCCCCATGGCTTAGTGATAAGCTCTAGTCAGTTAAAGAGTTGATTTTTACTTTACTAGGTCCTTTTAACTATGTTCGGTCAACCTCTATAGAATAATAAAATTTAAAGAGGAAAAAGAAAATGGGGACTGGAGAATGATAACTCAATGGGGATAAAACGTTTGACACTCAAGCATGAGGACCTAAGTTTATATCCCCAGAACTTAGGTAAAATTTGGACACAGTAGTGCATGTATCTGTCATCCCAAAGCTCCTACTGAGAAACTGCAGGTAGAGACAGGAACATCCCTGCAAGTTTGAAGGCCACCTAGCCTGGTGTACAGAAAAATCAACAAGAGACCCAGACTCAAACAAGACAGAAAGCTGACAACCTAAAGTTGCTCTTTGTGAAGTTTCAAATGCATAGCAGGGTACACACATGCTCACACTCATACACACACCAAAAATTAAAAAAAAAAAAAGATGTTTTCAAAGAAGAAAAAAATAAGAGAGAAGCCAGAAAACCCAGAAAGGTAAGTCATGGCCATGATCAGTTGCCTGTCTGAGCTGTATCTGGCAAGTAACAGGCAATGTCTATGCCCTCGTAGCTTAGATTAGGTCACAGCTTTTGGCAGAATGCTTAGTTTCCTATTATAGAGAGCAATGCAACACACACTAATGTTCTCTTGTTTTCTTTGTATATACATTTTGTAAACATGTCATGAGACTTGATCAAACTCCTTGATGGTTTGGGACTAAAGTTAACTATGCCACACCAAGCCAAGTATGTACCTTCTTGCCCTTTTTATTATCCTACAGGGGTCTTCCTTTCACCTCAACAATATCCTCCAATGGTGATATCTAGCATGGCTTCCTCCAGCCTTCCCTTGGTTTCCTTGCCACCTTACTCAGCTGAGACTTCACCATCTCAGCACCTTCTCTTATCCTGGTGCCTTTCAATCTATTCTGAATAGTTAGTCTACCTATGAAGGCCCAGAGGTCTAGTTTCTTATGGTCTTTACCTAACTCATTTACAGTTGCTGAAGAAAAAAATTATAACTAGGCAAAATTGATCTCATCATAGGTCACACACTGGAGCTATAGAGTGTTATTAATCTGTACTGAAGCTCCTGTTCTACCAGAGAATCTTCCAATTCTCCAGGTGGTTCAGTTTTCTATATTCCATTTTCAACTTCAAATTCTCTCATTCATAAAAGTTAATATTACCTTTCACTAATAATATAACATTAGCAAACAGCATCTTTAATTTCCAAACACCAAATCTCCACGCCTACCTTTAGCTACACTCATCTCTTTTTAGCCAGTTTGCATTGAAAGAGCTATCACGGGGCTGGAGAGATGGCTCAGAGGTTAAGAGCACTGACTGTTCTTCCAGAGGACCTGAGTTCAATTCCCAGCAAAACCACATGGTGGCTCACAACCATCTATGATGAGGTCTGGTGCCTTCTTCTGTAAAACTGTATGCATAATAAAATAAATCTTTTAAAAAAAAAAAAAAAAGAAAGAGCTATCACATTACTTATGCCCTAGGAACTCTGTTCCACTAAAACGCACTTGGATTACTAATTGTCCCTTTCTTTCCTGGATATTTAATAACACTACCCCTCTATTGGCTCCCTCACACAACCATGGCAATAGGCTCAGGTGCTGCTAAAACAGAAGGAAAAGTCTCTTTCAGCTCCTGGACCTCCTGGAACCTGTCTTCATTTTTTTTAACTTAAAAAAACTGTTATTTTTATTTTATTTTATGTGTAGGGGTGTTTTGCCTGCATGTATTTCTATATTCTGTGTGTAGGGAATACCTGAGGAGGCCAGAAGAGGGAGCTGGATCCCCTGGAACTGGAGTTACAGACAGTTGTTAACTATGATGTGGTGCTGGAAGTTGAACCTGGGTCCCCTGGAAGAGCAGCTCATGTTCTTAGCTACTGAGCCATCTCTCCAGCACCAACATCAACATCTTCTTCTTAAGAGTCAAATGTCTAGATAGCTTCCAGCATACTCCATCTCTAACACAGTGATAGAGCTTCCACTTCTATCATTTTCCAATGAGTTCTTGCTAAGAACAACCATGTGACAAAAGCCAAAGGATAACTGAAGTTCTCACCACCTCTGGTCAGTACTGATACAGCAAACTGCTCCTCCATTCACCCGGCTTCTCTGAACACACACCCTCTAATTTTCCTCTTTCTTATGATAGTGTCATCCTTCTCTTTCACTTCCCATTATCTCTTAATTCTCTGATTTTTTTTCTCTTATAATTCTAAAATGCTGGGTTTCTCATTCAGCGCTCCCACTGGTGATCGCATCTGCTCCCATAGCTCATCTAAAAATATTTATACTTCTAAACTCATTTCTCTAATCCATCCTTTTTCTGAACTGCAGGTTCATGTAACCAGTCATATATATCTATCTACAACTAAATAATGATATCTCATCTTCCCAACCTTGTCCAATGATGCCGGTCACAGGAAATTCCATCACCATGCTCAGTTCAGAACCCTAAAACACATTCTTCTTGCTTTTCCCTGAGAGCCAACTAATCAATTCAATCTGTCAATTCTTCCTCCTGAATAGCATATGAATGCATCTTTTTTTCTGTATTCTAATTGCGACCAATCCTAAAGCAAACCATTATCATCTTGTTCCTACAATACCAAAATTCTTCCCCTACTGAAGATCAGAGTTCAGTCTCTATTATACAGCAAGAATAGAATGGGAAAGTTCAGTTTTGATCATGTAATTCCCTTTAAATGGATCCTCATAGCTTACAGGATAAAGTCCAATGTCTAAATATCTATGAAGTCTGCATGATCTACCACCTGGCTGGCTGTTCAGCCCACCTTGCTTTTCATTGTCTGCATTCCCATATTCTCTCAGGTTTAACCACATAGAAACTGCTTCTTTAAACATATCACACTTCTCATTTAGGAGCTTTCCATATTTCCTCTCTGTATATGCTGATAATGTACTATTCTATAAACTAAATCCTACTCTGCATATCATACTTTAAGTACTACTTTTCAGGAAACGTTGAATGTCTATAATTCATAGGACCTTATGATAGGTCTTATGTTACATACTCCTTATGTTACCCTTATGCCTTTCCTTTTCTATCTGTTGTTTACTGAGAATCAAACCCAGGGCCTTTTAAATGCTGCACAAGTGCCTGGTCACTGAACTACATGCTCAACCTTCCTTTCTAGCTCTTACTTTGTTTGTAAATAGCTATTGTTCACCAGCCCTTGTTAGCTCTAAGCTTCATAAGGACAAAGGCTTGACATTGTCCTATTCACAGCAGTGCCTACAGTACTCTGCTGGTGCTTTGTATATACTGTATCTGCTTATATATATTTAAGTATCTGCTCAATGAAGAAATTAAAGATTGAAATGACAGCATCAGATCCCAGAAGCTGACAATCAAGGCCTAAGATTTAAATATAGTCCAATAGGGCAAGACTACATGTGGCAAGTCCTGAGCTAGGAAATAAGGGGTTCATCAAAATATTTCTTAAAATGCAAAACAAAAAGTAAATAAAAGATGATATCTATTGAAACTTAAACCTAAAACTTACAATCCACTAACACATTTTATTTTATTTTTTAAGGTCCAGTTTGGTCTTTTGGTCAAGATACTTTAAAGCTCCCAGAATAAAATAGTGAAACAACATAGCTGTATACTTACACAAAGGCTAGGAACAAGGCTAGACAGATTGACATGTCGTGGGGCAAACATGTGCAGCTGCTGAAGGCAAGAGATGGCAGCTGCCTGAACGAGAGAGTCAGAATGGTCTTGGGTGATGGCACAGCCCACCAAACAGGAGGAACGGATGGTGGAAATAGTTGCTGCATTTCCTAACAGGAAAATAAAAGACAATGCAAACTACAACTGTGTTATTAGCACTCCAAAAACACTCCTAGAGGTAATCATCTTCTGGATAATCCCATCCTCCAATCATTATTCAGATTGCTTAAATAATCTTAATAGTCCCCAAATATGACTTCAAAACAAAACTGTATTTACAAGGCAATCATTCATGTCTTAGAAACTTATTCCTTTAAAAAGTCATACTATTCTTTTTTTTTTTTAAAAAAAAAAGATTTATTTATTATGTATACAGTATACAAAAGATGTCACCAGATGTCATTATAGATGGTTGTGAGCCACCATGTGGTTGCTGGAAATTGAACTGAGGACCTCTGGAAGAACAGTCAGTGTTTTTAACTTCTCAGCCATCTCTCCAGCCCCCCCACAATTCTTTATAACCACCAATCTTCTGCTAAATAACTAGAAAATTCCCCAGTCTGTAACTCTGAGCTCAACAAATACTACCACTTTCATTATAACTTTAAATACTGTTTGCATAATAATAAAAATCTTTTAGCGGTAATTAAGGAAAAATGTTACATATTTTCTGCATAGTAGTTTAATTAGCAAATATAGGTATCTGAAATTTTCTTCTAATGTGAAGTAAAATAGTTGTATGTACATATACCAGTCAAGGAAATCATATAATCATGTACCAAAAACCCCCCATCAAAGTCTAAAGAAGTTCAAAGAGAAGTTCATAGCCCCTCTCCACTTTCATATTCTATCTGTAAAGTAGAGGCAATACATATTGCTGGACTGTGTCATCACTAAATAATAAAAATACAAAGGTGACCTCCTCTTGATGATTAATTAATAAACAGAAGGAAGGGGGAAATTCTGAATGTAGGCACTCAGGATACACTCACAATGACCCACTGAATTCAGTGTTTAATTCACCATCAGGAAGATCGGCTGTGGGTGTTACAAAGGCCCCATTTCTAAGTACAGCAGCACAGGACAAAGGGTGGGTGGGTCTGCTCTGAACTAGCAGCCTTGGGACAGGGAAACTCTACATTAGGTGTCTTCGAGTCAAAAGGAGTGCAGCCCATGAAGATGCAGTAAGCATCCAGAATGGAAGGACTGCATTTTAATCTTTGTTCTCCCAGGGGTCCAAGCAGGATTCCATTTAAAAATGTTTTCTCTGCTTGAGACTTTATTTTTTTTTCTTCCTTCTTTATTTTGTATTTATCAAAAAAAAAAAAACACAGTAAAAAGAATTTAAAATGTGGAAGAGTTAACAATAGCTATACAGAGGATAAGAATCATAAGCATGGCTTATCGAGGGTGGAAATACAAATAAGATTGCTACACATATATTTTCTTTGTGTTCATCTTTCCCTCTGAATTTTTTTTTTCCCATCCCTGTATATCCTTATTCAAGGTCTCTTCCCCCTCCCAACACATCTGGTCATTTTTCTTCTCTGAGACTTTAAAACAATTCTGTTCAATAGGAGGAGCTTGGGGAAACCTGAAGAAGAGGGGAAGGGATTACAGGGACAGGAGGGGCTGAAGACATCAGGAGAACAAGGCCCACAGTCAAGTAAGCAGTGCTCACAGGGGCTCACAGGGACTGAAGCATCAGTCATGGAGCCTGTGTGGGCCTGACCTCGGTCCTCTGGCTATATGTTATGGTTGTGTAGCTTGGTATTCTTGTGAGACCCCTAACAGTGGGAGTCGGGGGTGTCTCTGAAGCTTCTGCCTGACTTTGGAATCCTTTTCATTGTACCAGGCTGCCTTGTCCAGCCTTGATATGATAGCATGTGCCCCGTCTTATTGTGTCTTGTTATGCCTTATTTGTTGATGTCCCTGGGAAACCAGCTCTTTTCTACAGGGAAATAGAGAAGGAAAGGAAATTGAGGAGAGGGAAGGTGAGGGGATGGGCTGAGAGGGGAGGAGGGAGGGGAAGTTGCAGTCAGGATGCAATGTATGAGAGAAGAATTTTTTTTAAAAAAGCTCTTCTGGGGGGCTGGAGAGATGGCTCAGCGGTTAAGAGCGCCCTCTGCTCTTCCAGAGGACCAGGGTTCAATTCCCAGAACCCACATGGCAGCTCACAACTGTCTGTAGTTCCAGTTCCAGGCAAACACCAAGGCAAATAAATAAAATAAATAAATAAAGTTTAAAAAAAAAAAAGCTCTTCTGATCCAGGTGCTGCACACCTTTAATCTCAACACTCCAGAGGCTGTGAGTTCAAGTCCAGTCTGTTCTACATAGAGGGTTGTAGGCCAGCTAGCTTTGCATAGTGAAACCCTGACACACACACACACACACACACACACACACACACACACACAAAAACCACTGTTGTGGTTTGTTTGTGTATTTAAAAAATGGTACATATAAAACATTGAGTGACAGGTTTTGGAAAACACAACTATACAGTGTTTTGGAAATATATTTATGTTTGGAAAACATAAATAGATAATTATTAAAAAGCTTTGCAAGCATCATGATGGCGACACTTAGGAATCTGAGGGACAGGAGTTGTCCATGTACTTTCTTTACCTTAAGATAAATTTGCTTACCTTGCAGTTCTGGTCCAACAGTAGTTATTATAGCACCCAAGCACCTGCCCAGACACTGGTGGACTTCTGTGTGTGAAGGTGGAACTGTCAACAGCAAGGTGAGAACTAGAGACAACGTGGGTTCCACATATCCACGATACATTGGGCCACTAGAATCTACTATCAAGGCAAGTGAATGAAGAGACCAAGTCTACAATAAAACATAATTTTAGTTGTAAGGAACAATTACAATACACTGAACTGAGTATACTAAATTGTTACACTCATGCAAATATGTTTTAATATTTGCTGTATCGTGGGCTGCCCTTGAAGGTGTGAACCTTATTCCTTACCTTCCAATTGCTGCCATGTGGCACCATGTGAATATTCTTAAAGTTTCACTACAGTTATATCTGCTTAAGCATAAGATGTTTGACATACAACAAAGGTTGGAAAAAAATACTCAGAGAGTAAATGTGAATCAATGACCCTAGAACCTGGGCTGTGGTAAAAGCCAACTTAAGAGGGAAAATGAGGATAATTAGATGTCAACCAACCTAATAATAAAAGGAACAGGACGGGTTAAACTGGGGTTGAGGAATGAAAGGGAGGAGAACAGGAAATATAGGGAGAGATAAACAACACTAAAGACTTTCAAAAAGGACATGTGAGGCTGGACTGACAGCTCAGCAGTTAAGAGTGCTGGCTGTTCTTCCAGAGGACCTGGGTTTGACTCCCAGCACCCACACACAGTTCACAACTGTCTACAACTCCAGTTCCAGTGAACTTTGTACCTTTATACTAACATACATGTGGGCAAAACACCAATGCACATAAAAATAAATAAGTTATTAAAAAGGCATATGAAAACATACTAATGGAGGTTTACACACACACACACACACACACACACACACACACAAAACATTAAATTTACTTAGCCTATAACAGAGCAACAATGATTCTACAAGAGGCTAAAAAAATTAAAAGCCCAATGACAGGTATGAGTTACTTCTTTTGAGATCACTGACCAATAAGGTCCCACAGAGACTCTACACACACACACACACACACACACACACACACACACACACACAAAATCACAGCTTTTTAACATTGTTCCTGGTTACCCTCTAGAACTTGAAAGTCAGCTCCTATTGCTGAAGATATTGCATGCTTGAGACATAGGACAGGACAAAATTATGTTGGTATGGACCTAGAAGCTCCATCACTACTGGCTACCTTTCACAGTCCTTGAAGGTTCTACCAGAAGAGAAAAATAATCATAAAATCATCAGGCCACTAGCAGAATAGTGGTATAAACATCATGGGGGTTGCCAACTATTTGTGTCTGGATTTAAATCCTATTCCCCAAGATAAAATCATGCCTGCTACCAGGCTCAGAACCTGTTGTTAGATGGGCAATAGCTGTGAGGGACATCTACTATTATCGTGGGGCTAAATGATCGCAGTATTAAACTGACTTTAATGATCTGTTGTATCTATCGATCAATGCATATCTCAACCTACATCTAGGATGAGAAACTTCTAATTGCAGTGGATGGTGATTAACACAGTAACCCACAACTGGCCAAAGTGCAGAGAATAAAAAACTACAGAATTCGCATCCCTAAAGGAAATGTATAGATTCCCAACCCCCAATGCTTAGAGATCACTATGGAAGAGGAGGCAGAAAGAGGAAGAGCCCTGAGAACATTTTCTTCTGGGCACAGCAGGGAAGATGCAGATATGAACCCATAGCAGTACAAGACAGACCACACAACAGAAAGGAGAGAGGAGCTGGGCACAATAACCCACAGCAAGCCATGGAGACACTGAAAACTGTTGGCTGCAGGAAAAGGGGGAGTCAGTTTTCTTTAAGAGTGCAGCATGGGTGAGCTGTTGGAACACCCTCCAGGAGAAGACCACACATCAAAGAGTATTTGGGAAGTACAAATTGGTCTTGAAGGGTTAGAAAACCACCACGAAGGTGCGTGATTAGGACAGGAGGTGGTGAACTGGAAAATAGTTAGGAGAGGGTGAATATGACCAGAATATAGTATATGAAATTCTCAAAAAAACTAATAAAATGCTACATCTATACATACACACACATGTACATATATGTGTACACATACACACATATGAATAGGTTTAATTCCCAGGAAAAGGCAGACTTTGAAGACTATGTTGAAAAGCAAAACTCTTGCTAGCTTTGTTACAAATAAACTCCTGAAAAAAACAAGAAAGAGCATAACACATGTTTCCTAACAACTTATCAGCCATAGATATTGTTTAAAAATGTTGTGTTGGGCACAGTCTGTAATCCTAGCATTTAGGAGGCTGACACAGGTATTAGCAAGTCTGAGGTCAGTTTGGGCAGAACAAGGAGACCTTGTCTCAAAAGCAACTGTAGAAAATACTTCAACACTGTCTACCTGAACTTCAGGGGATGTTCCATCTTGAGCTAGAGCCAATAAGATGCTGACACTGGTCTTCAGGTGTTGTCCTGATCCTATGCCACCAACATAACGATGCAAACAACCAAGGGCCAGTGAATGACCAGTCCTGGATACAACGTCTCGAGCCGACTTCAACCTGAGAAAAAATGATGCAACAGAAATTGGTTTTTCCATTTCCCTCTTATAAATCACACACATACAACAGGAAAACATTCTAGGAAGTAATAAAATAACAGTTCTTATTATTGACTTTGAACATAAAATTTAGAAAGTATTTGTAGGACTGAGGATCAGTGACACTCAATATGCTTAGTGTATACAGTCCTAGGTTCAATGCCAGTACCAAGAACATGAGTCCTGAGAATATTCAAAATATTCCTTATTTTACTTAAAATTCCTATTTTTTTTTTGTTTTTGGAGTTCTGGGTACTAAATTCTGGGCCTTGTGTATGCTAAGCAAGCACTCTATCACTGAGCTATACCCCAGATGCTTATAATTATGATCAAAGTCTCTATAAAATGAGCAAATTTCTACATACATTATATATGTATACAAAAATACTTATTTTTATTGATGTATAGGTAAATTATATGTGGGTACACACAGAGAGCAGCAGAGGGTACTAGATCCCCCGACATGGAGTTACAGGAAGCTGTAACTACCTGAGGTGGGTGTTGAGAATTGAACTTGAGTCTCAAAAAGCAGCAAGTTCTCTTAACTGCTGAGCCATTTCTCAAGCCCCTAAAATATATTTTTAATAAATTTTAAAAGTAAAAGAAATATTACATATAAAAATTTAAATAGCTTACACTGAGATATACATACTATGTAGAACTCATGAATTGCCCAGGCTAGCCTCAAACTCATGACAATCCTGCCTTGGCCGTCCAAACACTGGTATTACAGGTATGAGCCATCATACTTGGCTTTAAAACTTACCAACTTAAAGTGTCACGTACACAATGATCATTGGACACTGTATGTAACCATCACATAAACACAACACTGAATAGAAATGTTCAATTGAAATATATCACACACATAACTTCTAATATACTTGTCCAAAAGCAGAAGAGAAAAATAACAGAAATTAATTTTAACAAAGTACCAGCAAAATATTAAAATGCCGTGATGCAATTAACAAATTACTGAGAAATTTTATACTGTTTTTAAAATTAAGTCTTAAAATCTGATGTAAAATATATACTTAACAATATTCATCAATTTGGTAAAGACAAATTTCATCTGTCCAGTAACCAAAGCTACTATACTGAGACCAAAACCCCTCTATTTCCCAATTATGGATAGGTGGAACCTGCCCTCACACTCCCATCATGCCCCTTCCTGGAGGAGGGACTATGACCCTCAATCTTGAGCCAAAATACACCTTCCTTCCTTCCTTCCTTCCTTCCTTCCTTCCTTCCTTCCTTAAGTGACTTCCCCAGGGATTTTTGTCACATTATCTATAACCAATCAGGTTGCCATCCGTATGTGAGAAGAGGAAAGCTACTCAGAAAATACTTTGAATTCTCTCTCTTGTTAGTGATTATAATATGGATTAATACATTATAATCATTATGATAATCTATATGACTCGTGTGTTACTTCTTGGCCTTTTGATTTTTAACTTTTCCATTTGAGCATCCACTTAACAACATTAAAAACATTAAATCTCATCTTAGCTGTGCTTGTTTGGACCTGAGAGTACTCTTCATAATTAACATGCACAATAATTCTTAAAAACCGAAGTGTAACTTTAGTTCTTTCCTTCTCTAAAGTGAGATCTTATTCCAGGAAGAAGTAAAAGAACAAGAAAGAGCTGCAGGTGCCTCTGCGTGACATGACGGGATGTTCTTGACTCCAAAAGTGAGATGAGAAACCAGGTCCCTCTCTAAAGTCCTTAACATATTACATCTCTCCCAGAATCTAGAGGTCCATAAATTACTGAATTAAAAATTAAGATTATTAAAAAATTGCCACATGCTGTAAACCATGTGGAAAACATATAGTCTAGGTAATGATTTCTGACCGCTTAAAAGCCGTCTTGACCTGGCTGAGAAGCCTGTCTAGGAGATGCACTTACTTGTCAAAGCTGTACTGGGCCATTCGAGCAATGAAGGATGCCTCTCCCACCACCTGCGCCATTCTTCCCAGGGCTTCTCCTGCAGCACACCGTAAGATGGGGTTTGGGTTGTCAAGGGCACCCATAACCAGTGTCAGAGCAGACTTACGAACTTCCTCAGGTCCTAAAGTACTCTTGTTTTCAGCTAAACCCTGTATTGATTTTAAAACAGAATAATGATATCAAATCATAATTCATGATGGATGAAGAAAATGATATGCTGTAACCTCAGATGTCTTCACATATTATATATGTTATGTCTGGAGCTGGCACCTGTTGGATGAACTGTGATCATTTCCTAAGTGTGACTTCAGAACACAGCAATTAATAATCAATAGTCCCACTAGCCTAGAAACACAATCCATGGCACCATTTCTACCCAAGAGATAACCCTCAAGATTCTTTGGGTCATAAAGGACACTGTAAGATTATGCTGGGCATTATTCAGCTGACTAAATGTCAGTACTGTAATGAGTAAGACACAGATTCATTTGTATGAAAATTCAATAAAAATAATATGTGGCTCCAAGTTGTGGTCCTGGCTCCCTGGGAAGATGAAGTAGGAGGAGTCTGTCTATCCACTCAGCACCTCAAGATAGCCTGGGCAACTAGCAAGACCCCACCTCAAAATAAAAATTTAAAGAACAGGCTGGAGAGAGCTCACTGATATGTGCCTAGCACATATTAGGCCTGGATTCAATCATCAGTGTCACAATAAATAAATAAAGCAAAGGACATCACAATTATGTATAAAGTATACAATTAATATATGTGTAAAGACAGATGGGGCAGTAACCCAATGCTGACATAAGTCTGCTTTCTGTTCTAGCAGTACCTGCTGCTTTGGAAGTTAATTCTCCTACCTGAGATGAAACCCATAGTCAAGTCGCCAGGAGAAAATGCTAACCAGAGCAGAGGCATTAGCCAGGAACATGTAGAAAAGTGCAATCTGGACCACAATGTTGAGTCCACTATTCTCCCACTGCTAAGACTTCTAAGGGCCACCATGACCACCTCACTGCCTTTTTAAATGCTCAGATGTCAGTGTCAGTCTCAAAATAGGGTGTATTATCAATGGCTACCCCAGTAACCCACCCAATGTTATCTCTGAAACCAATGCCCACTTCCCTCCCAACACCATGCTTGCAAAGCATGATTTAAGGGATCCTTGTTTAATCACCTGAATTTTTATTGTACTAAATTTTATTATTAGAACATCATTCTATAATAACCCTAGCACTAAATAATATATGTCTTTAAGTAACCCGTGAGAGCCTGAGTGAATACTGTGAACTCTGCTGAGCTAGTCAGGCACCTGTTACTGTATTTCACAGTGTAGAAACTGAAGTTCAAAACCATTGAGAGAATAAAGCCAGCTAAGTAGTTAATCCAGAAAAACTCCGCATATACAGTATTCTTTCATTTATGAGATTGCACTCTCTGCTGATTCAGTTTAAATCACTAATGAAAATTGAAATTTATTTCATAAATCTTCATTAAAAAATCAGATCTCATTAAACAGACATCTCAGAAAAGTCTCAAAGAAATTACTGGTGCTTGTAAAGTTTGAGCTTCAAATTGAAATGAGAACTTTTAAATTAATAAAATATAAAATACTGATTTAATTATAATAAACCCCATATAAAGTTTCTAGTAAGTGTGTTATGCTAACATAAAATCACCATTATCAAGTGCATATACATAGAAGCATAAATGCTATAATAATCTTGACATTCTTGGGTTTTAAAGACACATTGACATCTTTCAGAATATTTATGATATTCCAGGAGTAACTACCTTCAGTGCACTAAGAACAGCAGTGAATATATTGAGCTGCACAGCCTGCTGGCGGACACCTTTGGCTTGCTTAACACATTCAGCAAAGTGATCCAGCATTTGTAACCTACAGTAATAGATAAGATCATATTAGTGGTTTTTAATCCAAGTATGGTTTAAAACTAGAGATAAGGATATAAACTAATAATTTGTCATTTATGCCCCTATACTGTGTCCATTTTGTTCCCATAGCTGACTGAAAACCGACTCTTACTTCCTGTGTTAATATATACGCATGCACTTAAATAAACAGAACAAGAAAGGAAACTAAATATTAAATATCAATTAGCAAAATAACATTTCATAATTTCAGAGGTCTTAAACATTTATACCAATGTGTCCAACACAATTTCTGACTTACAGTATATGATACACTTGGAATGTGAATGTCCCCCCAGAAGCCTATGTGGGAAAGACTGGATCCCCAGATTGTGCTGTTAGGCAGTGACAGGGCTGGTGGGAGGTCATCAGTGCACTGGGGGCACAACCCGGCAGAACAGGGGACCCTGGCCTCTTCCTTCTTTTCTCACATTGCTTTCTAGACATGAGGTAAGCAATGCAGCTTCTGCAATGGACTCCCACCATAATATGCTGGCTTTCAACGGAAACACGGCCACAGAGCCATCTGATCAAGGAGCGGAATCTCTGCAGCCTCCAACCAAAAGAAGTGAACTCTTCATATGGTAACAGTTTATTATTCTAAAAAGACTAATGTAGGGCCCATGAGTGTCTCTCCTCTTTCTGACAAGTTCTCCCTATGCTGTCTGTACCATCCTTGAACTCTTCCTGCTGCTTCAGCTTCTTGAGTCCCTAAGTTACAGGTGTCATAGACATAAGTCACTTCACCTGTGCTCCTCAAAGTGTTTTTAATAGAACAGATAGTTATTATCTATTTCTGTGAATAATTTTTAATTAGAAAGAAAGTACTGGCATAATTTTAAACACTTTTTATTATATATTATGTACTGATTTTGTGTGGATGTATGTAGATGCTCATGTGCCAGGTAAACATATGGACGTCAGAAGCCAATATGTGTAAGTCAGCTTCTCCAACCTTTTCTCCTTTAGTATTTTGATATGGGGTCTCTCTCTCTATAACACAAGCTAACCGGGGCTGGAGAGATAGCTCGGAGGTTAAGAGCACTGACTGTGCTTCCAGAGGACCTGAGTTCCAATTCCCAGCAACCACATGGTGGCTCACAACCATCTATAATGACATCTGGTGCCCTCTTCTGCCATGTGTGTATACAAAATAAAATAAATCTTAAAAAAAAAAAAAGAAGTTATGGGGTTGGAGAGATGGCTCAGTGGTTAAGAGCACCATCTGCTCTTCCAGAGGACCAGGGTTCGATTCCCAGCACCCACATGGCAGCTAACAACTGTCTGTAGTTCCAGTTCCAGGCAAACACCAAGGCAAATAAATAAATAAAGTTTAAAAAAAAATAACACAAGCTAACCTTAAACTCTATATAGTCTAGGTTGTGCTTTATGTTGTTATTTTATCTTTAAAAAATCTTACACAGGGGTTAGAGAGATAGCTCAGCAGTTAAGAGCACTTGTTGCTCTTGCAGAGGACCCAGTTCCTAGCACCCACACAGTGGCTCACAACCATCTAACACTCTAGTTCCATGGGATCCAGTACCACCTTCTGACATACTCCAGCACCAAGGATTCACATGGTGCACATACACAGATGCAGAAAAAACATATTTACACATAAAATAAAACCAATAAACCTAAAAACATTTTAAATACTCGTACATGAAAGAAATTTGTACCCTATATTCTACCCTAGCAGAAGTCATTGAGAGACTTCAAGAAAGCTTTAGTTTTGGCCAATTTTATAAATGTAAAAATAAACAAACAAACAAACAAAAAACTGTGTATTTTCCAACTAACCATGTAATTCTGGCAAAACCACAAAGTATAGGGTCTTAATGCGCTTAGATTTAAAGCAAGGATGATAAGTAGATATATTTTATAGATATATTCTATAAAGTTTTTTCAGCTTTCATTTATATGGTAATTAATTATACTTACAGAAATCAAAGTTAGATATAAAAGAGAATAATTAAAAACAATTTATCAAGTAATTTACATATTTAAAGATATAGTCTCTTTTGGATGTAAACAATATATCAAGGAGCATTTTGTAAAAGTTATGGAATATGAAAGGGTCTGACATTAATTCAGTTTTTCCTTCTGGGAAATCACAATATACAAACTGCTGCTAGAGTCAAGGATTGTGGCTGTAGATTCAGAACACAGTAGACCAAAATCCTTCTGCTACAGGAACAGCTATGTTGGTTTTCCATGTTCCAGGCTTTGCACCATCTCATTGACCAGTCCAATACAGAACTATCAAGAAAATAGTTCTAATTAGAGATATAGTGTAACTTAGAAACTGGCAAAGCACTAAGATCAAAAGTTTGTTGGGTAAGACATGGTCCATGAGACAGTAGGTGCTAGGTGCTAACACACAGAGCTACATGGAATTTATTTTATCATGTACATATAAATTATGCCATTAAATTCATGAGAGCACTGCTTAAGTAAAAAACTATGTTATTGTGGAATTAGCTGAGATGGAAAAGAATCTATCCTTAACTATAATTTATATTTGACTAACATTACCCGGCTAACTTTACACCAACCTGTGTTTATAGGAAACATGTGGAAACACAACACCAAAAAGAGCCACGGATGCGTCAATCACAGAGACCCCAAGAGGGAGAGGACCAGGTACGGCTTCACCAGCAGGGATGCGCAAGTAAATGGAAGAAGGGTCATGTTCCAGAGCCCCGCTTCCAGATGCACTGTTCGGCTGGAGCTGCAAAGGAAGAACATGAAGGTCACCCAGAATGTCCTTCAGGAATCCACTCACTGAGTACTGGGCATCAAACAAAGCTGTAAAGGATTAAAATGTGACAAGGCCTGACAGCTTAAAATAGATGAAAATATAGTTTTGCTATTTAAAAAACATCATTATCAGAATCATAGAGTCATAAGAAGAGTCATGTCCACTTTAAACACTTTTATGCTGCCCATCTTAATGTGTGAGCAAAACTGTATCCATTGTAACAAAACCCATAAAAGTGACTTAAAGTAGCAGAATATTTTGTTTGGTTGGTTTTGATTTCTGGTTTGAAGACAATTTCTCCCTATATAACCCTGGCTGGTCATGGACTCCAGGAGACCTGCCTCTGTCCTCTCTGCCCTTCTCTGCCTCTTGCTCGGCCTCCAGCTCTGAAAGACTGGAATTAAGGGCATATGCTACCATAGATGGCTAACTGGTATTTTTCTTTTCATATATAAAAGCAATTTATTTTGTTCTAAATCTCTAATCTCAACTCACATTTCTTCCTAACCTGTTACAAAACTAAATAAAACACTAGCAACCAAAAAGTCAATCAACCTCAGTTTTGCCATAGACACACCCAAGTAACTAAATATAAAGGATATTTAATAAAGACATTTGCCAAATTCTACTGCTACTCTGACCTTTTCACCACTTATCCACCTCTAACATGTTAATAAGTGCCTAAGAGAGTGTAGTAAACGTTACTGTGGCCTAGGTTATCTTCTTTTTAGATGACAATGTGTCACAGGACCACTGTTGCAGATTACACTAGTAATTGCATTTCCTGTAAGCTTCACTACCTGGTCTTCAATTGACTTATGATCAGTTTCTTGAAGCCAGGAGCCCAGAAGAACACTGTCATCATAATGGCAGAGGGACCGAAGGAGGGAGGTCGTTGTGTTGGCTGAGTTGTCGGTCAGAGTGAATTCTGCTACCAGTTCTCTAAGAAGTGCATTGAAAGATCCTAAGATAGAGAACAACAGAGCAGATTAAAATAACTGTCATGCCCACAAAGAACAGCAATGTATTTAACAGGAATAAAGTTAGTTTCCATCCCTTTGTGAACCAGCTGTACTATTTTTTCTTTTTGTCTCTTCTCTCCCTTCTTTTTTCTCCTTCTCTTCTTCCTACCCCCTCACTCGGGGACAGAGTCTCACTATAACTGCCTAGGAAGGCCTTGATGTTCTGAGCTCATGTGACCCCATACTCCAGCCACACAAGCAACTAAGACTACAGTTACATGTTACAATACAATCCTCATTCTAAAATTTAAATAACTTAATACCGAATTTCTCCCCCCATCAGTTCTGGGGAGCCTAGGGCTTTATGAGTATTGGGTAAAAGTTCTTCCATGGGGCTAGATTTCCCAGTGGGTTAATTTTTATTTTAGAGACAGTGTATCACTGAAGCTAGCCTTAAAGTCACTCTGTAACCAAACAGGCTTTAAACTTATGACCCTAGTGTCTCAGCCTCTCAAGTAGCTGAGATTACAGGCTTGGCATGTACTAGTTTTAATGTACAATAATGGTATTTTCCTTTTTATTATAATACAGCTTATGTCCAAACTAAAAGTAGCATTAAATGCAAATAGTGAACAGAACTTTTATTTTAAATATATTATATACTATATGACACTATTTACTAATTGTCCAGTACTGAATAGCAACCACCAAAGCTTGTGGGGTTAGTTGTATTACAAAGAAATTATTGGCTTGACATTATTACTTTATATGTTTTATTTCTGCCAAGTAAATTATTCTTCTTCTTTCATGAATACCTAAATTATTGGCTGTGTTACAATGTATATGCAGCAATTAAAATATAGACTCTGAGAATAAATCAGCAGGCTCTGAATCCACACTCCACCACTTACCAGGTATCACACAGGCAGATATTCTCTTTCCCTGAGATTCTTGATCTATAGAACAAGTGTTTTATCTCTTAAATTGGGCTAGCATCACAGTAACATAATATACATAAAACACTTGGAATGGGAGCCAGAGTATGATCTAAAACTCAACCAATATGAATGCCTTTATGTGAAGAAAAGCAAAATGGTGGCCTTCTTTGGCAAAGCAGGTTTGAGGGGGAGTCTTGGTCAGGACTCCAACCCTATGAAGAACCTGAGAGGTATACTGAGGAATTTTTATCAGATACTATACATTTAACTTACCTTCATAAGTTTTTGGAGGTAATAAAGCCAAGATATCATAAAGTCTTAAGCGGACCATTGCAGCACTAGCTTTCAGATGAGCTCCGTGGGCCTTAATTACTGATGGAATGCTACAATGTTGAAAGTAAAATTGGGATCAGTTAGTTGTTAGAAAAAGCATTACTTAGAAACAATTAACAAGGTCATTGAGCAATGCATTGAAATGCTTCCAAAGTACACTGATAAGGTAATCTGTTTTCAGTTTATTTTGTGATCAATAATAATAAAACTAACTGAAACACTTCAGAAAACAATGTGTTTTAAACCGCACAATTAATACAACTTTTAAATTCACTTTACAAAATGAAGTTTAGATGTTTTCTCTATAAATTAAGAAGTAGAAAAATGCTAACTACATTTTTATTTGTGAATATGTAAAATCAGATTTTGAATCATTCAGTAAAACACACATGCTGGGTGGGTGTGGCCCATCTGAGATGCCGGCTCTTGGGAGGCAGACACAGAGAGAGGCCAACAAGACTGACGGCAATGGTGGGCTCTGGGTTAAAGAGAGTCCTGGCCTCAATATATCACATGATGAGTGACTGGAGAAAATATACTAACTACATCAACCTCTGGCCTCCACACATATGTATGTGTGAACATGCATACAAACGTGCACATACCACAAACACACACACAAGATGTTAACTTTGTCCAAACTGTTTACTTACTGTGACATCATGGTCATGGCACATTCGATAGGAGTCATTAATTTCCTAATTGCATCCTCAGTTAAGAGCTCAGGACAATGTGCAACAAAACTCCTCATGGCTAGAGAAAAAACAGTAAAGATTTAGAGAACTCTTCAGGGGACCAAACTTTAAGCATTGTAGAGTGGTAAAGACATCTATCATTCTCTAGCCGGTCGGTGGTGATGCACACCTGAAATCTCACCACTCAGAAGGCAGACACAGGTGGATCTCTGTGAGTTAGAGACCAGTCTGGTCTACAAAGTGAGGCCCAGGACAGCCAGAGCTACATAGAGAAACTCTGTCTCAAGAAATAAAAACAAAACAAAACACATCTATAATTCTCAATTATTATAAAATAGAAGGTTGGGAAGCCAGGCTAAATGAAAAGGAAAGCCAGGAACAACTACAGAGAAAAATCATCAGAAGACGAATGGAGGATAGAAATGGAGGGAGGAAGCTATGTTAGGAAGATTCTGAGTAGGAATTCAGATGACTACAAAGAAAGAGGGTTTAAGGCTGGACAGGGGTAAACAGATGGTCCACAGAGAAAGAATTTCTTCCTTTAGCCTTTGGCAAAACAGCTCTGCCCAAGCATGCCTCAATCATGCAGGAGCCCACTGGCACCCCTGCCTTGCCACCGGACCTGGAAGTGTCTCTCCCCAACTGTGGGAAAGCATTTTTTATTTTAGGAAAAAACAAAGAAGGACAGACTCAATGAAATTTTAGTTCCCAAGTGAAATAACACCTGAGCATTTCCTGGAACTTACTAATCCCACTGTATCCACCTTTTTGGAAATGCTGGTGTTTGAACAAACAGTGACATCAGCACACTGGAAAATGCTGCAAAGAAAGGTTAGCTTCAGTCAGTAGATGAGTTTCTGTTTCTCTGTGTTGGATATTTGACTGTTTCAAAACTTTTTTGATGCGATCACAGCCACTGGAAATAGGGAGCATGGGTTCTTGTGGTAGAAATGTTCTCTGTATGATGTAAATAAAGGACTGTTTTGGCCTATGCACAGCACCATAGAAGTGGGTGGAGAATCAGAGGACAGGCAGGTAGGAGAAGGGCAGAGTTAGTCAGCCTCCATTTGACCCGTGAAGAATAAGCCTGTAAGGAATCTAGGTGAGCCACAGGCTGGGCCACGTGACAGATAGATTAGTAGAAATGGGTTGATTTAAGATGAAAGAGCTAGCTAATAATGTGCTTGAGACATGGGCCAAACAGTATGAAGTTAATATAAGTGTCTGATTCATTTCTTTGGGGGATAAAAGCCGCCGCAGACCAGGTACGAACCTCAGGGCCTAAAATGTGCCCGGGAAACTTTCTACAACAGGTTCTGGCTCCTAACTTGACATTGTAACTGCCCTTCCCAGATCTTAGCTTCATTTTACTATGTAATAACAATAGTTTAGCTACTGATGTGCTAATTGCTTGCTTTTAGCAGTAAACTGGAATTATTCATAATGTTCCTCTAAGAGTATGCATATTAAACAACAGATATTAAAATAAAAATTTAAATAGTGATTTTCCATCACTTATAAATATTTTAATGACAAAAATATCATTAAATAGTAATATAAAAAATATTGTAAAAGTACAATGTTTTCAGTTCTTACCACATAAAGCTCCAGCACGACCTTCCAGAGTTACCTGCCAGGTAAAAGAATCTCCTCGGGCCTTCTCAGCCTCCAGTTCCTTTAAGGAACGGGGGAACACATTTCGCCACAGTAGCAGCATCTTGGGTAGATGGTAACGAACAACAGATGGCCCTAAGCAAAAAAGTGAAAAACACAAAACTGCAATTATATCTTTAAAAAATGTCAAAGAAAGTGAACTCCACTGAGCATGATGATGCAAATCTGCAATCCCAATGCAAGGGATTTGGAGGCTAGAGGGTCCAGAGACAAGGCAAGCATCAGCTACCTAGGAGGCTGAGGATAGCCAGGGCTACCATGAGATCCTGTCTCAAAAGCTTAAAACACCAAAATAAAACAAAACAAAATAACAAAAGCAAAGAGGAAGAAGGTTCTAATAAGCATTTCTAACACCTCCTTCATTTCACTCTATTTTTATGTTTAAGATTAGCTTTACTTTCAGGACGTTACTTGCCATCACACATACATGCTCCTCCATTTGTGGGCAGTGTGAGCTTAGCTACATGGAAAAACATGGTATTTACATTTCTAAGAATTTCATTTAAATGTACCAATAACATACTTAACATAAACTTCTGAAAAAAAGTTACCACTTTATTTTCTTTAGAAAACAGGTCAAGGGGCTGGAGAGATGGCTCAGTGGTTAAGAGCACCATCTGCTCTTCCAGAGTACCTGGGTTCGATTCCCAGCACCCACATGGCAGCTAACAACTGTCTGTAGTTCCAGTTCCAGGCAAACACCAAGGCAAATAATTAAATAAATAAATAAATAAATAAAAGAAAACAGGTCAATTGGTGCCCAATGAACAGACTTAAAACAGTGAACAACTTCTTAGTGTGCACACACTTTGTGGGAGCAGGAGAACAGAAAAGTGACTGTGTCATCTCTGTAATGTGTACTTCCATCCTAGGCACAAGGGCTAAACTTTGTACCTAAGGTTTGTCACAGCACTCAGAAAGTGGAGCAGTACCACCAGGACTGCAGAAGCAGGACCTCATCATTGTCTAAACCATAACTCCGCTCGGGCAGTCCAATTTTCTCCCCAGAGTCTCACCCCTAAGCTCATTAAAGAGACAATGACTATTCTTCTGGGAAAGGTGACACTTTGGAAAAGTTTGAACTAAAGAAGTAATTACTAGAAAGAGATATCTACTCCCAAATAATAGATAATACACCCTTATTATTTTTAACTTCATTTAAAAACTAGAATGTAGAGTTAAGTACTTTTAAATTAAATCTGCTTTAGGGCCACTTACAGCTACAGAGCCAGCCAAAATGCTTATACCTAAAGTCATGAGTGCTCCAAGCAGAAGCCAGCCAGCCTGGGTGCGCTGTAGAGACAGCCTGCTGTTTTGGGCAGCAGTCCGTAACAGGTCCTCAGCAATACTGACTACCATCTGCAAGAGAAGTTGATGAATAAGCAATAATGAAGCAGGTAGCTTGTAATATGTTACTAAACACGGGCTCTCACTCTCTGCTCTTGCTAGCATGTTTCCAAAGTGGCCTGATAGAAAACTACTCTGTTCCAGCAAAGATGGCCCCTGAGGACCCAGAGTGTGGTAGGCAGAGTAATCTCTGGAGCCATGTTTCCCGTTCCATCCTAACCCTACTACAGACTGGCTTTCTAAAACAGGCAACTTAACATCTTTGCCTCAGTTCCCACCTCAGTAAAACAGGAATGTGGACCTCACTTTTGCCATGATTAAGTGTGTTACTATCACTTAATAAATTATATTATTTATTGGGAACTATTATCCTATATTCAAGAACTTGCTGAACTGCTGTGATGCCCCTTTAAGCTAATCTTACAGAGCACAGAGACTAGAGAGCAAAGACTTGGGGAATGAAGGAGATCATGATATATGATAAAATGATACAATAGTATTGAGCAGTGATGGTCAACAAAGGAAAAGCTAACAGAGACCAGGTGGGTTTGGTGAGAATTCAGAAAGGAGGCTTATCCTGGGCCTGCAAACAAACAGGCTGAAGTCCTAACAGAGCAAATAAGAAATTTTACTGTAATAAAGGTCTCAAGGCTGAAAGGGTGTGAGAAAAATCAGGAGGGCTAATCTGAGCAGAACAGAGGAAATTCAGAATGAAGAAGCAAACCACAGATTATGAGCTCCAATTTTCTGTCACTTGGACAGAAGATTGTATTTTGTTCTGAGCAGCAAGTAGCCCTTTAGGACCACCAAACAAATGTGCAGTGGTGTGAGGAACACCGGAGACAGCACAGTGCAAGGAGGAAAAACCAATGAGAAAACAGTCAAATTGCAAAGGTCCCAAATCCTCACGCAGCCCCTGGATGGCAGCCTAATGTGCCAGAGAGAAGGAGAGCTTAAAACTAAAGCCCATACCTGTCAAAGTTACGCTGCAAACAGTATTTACACATATTTAGGAGAATAGGACAGTATTGTACATTATGGTATGTATATAATAGCAAGTATGATAGTAGTATAAACTGTGTACATATGTAGTATATGCTATATATAGTAGTATACTACATAGAAATATACACTACTGAGTATGCACTACAATAGTAGTATATACTATGCATATATATAGTATGCATGATAGTAATAATTGCTTATATATGTATCTATAGTATTATACTACATAAAGTATACACTATAGAGTATGTATTATGATAGTAGCATATACTAGGAAGAAAAGGAGGGGGAATAGTAATAGCTTATTAAAAACAATTTAATTTCTAATTATTGTCAAATATTAAATATAGCAATAAAATATTCCCTGCCACATTTAGACATAGAAATGTAATTTTTAATTTTTAAAAACTGAAAGAACACCAGGCACAGTTTCACCTAACTATAGTCTGCTTACTCAAGAGACAGAGGCATGGCTTGAACACTGGAGTTCAAGAAACACTGATACATGCATGTTCTTTCTCTCTCTCTCTCTCTCTTAAAAATTCTGAGTTTTAAATAATAATTACATAGTTATTTTTCTACTAAAAGAAATTATAACATGGTAAAACCTATTATTCCTAGGAGGATTAACTATTGAATTTCAGTTAGGGTCTATTAACTATAGTCTGTATTCCAAATGTCACCTGATTGCCTGGCTCGCACTACAGTCATCAGAATTCTAAGAGGAACCAAAGCCCACTGGCCATCATGTGGACTTCTGCCATACCTTTCCTTTGGCATGAGGAATGCCCAAAGGACACTGATGCACTCCACCCAACAAAGCAGCCATTGCAAAGCTGTATCCACTAACAGCTTCCGGCGAGGTCTTGAGGTTGTTGAGCCGTTCTGCACACCTATCTAGAAATGGTGTCACCTGGAAGGGCAGTGCCACAGCCACACAGCGCAGACACCAGGCAGCAGCAAGCCGAGCAGCCATGCTTGGGTGAAGAAGCACAGAAGTCACAATCTCCAAGAGTCCTAGAAAGAACATCTCAAAATGTTACTCCTCACTGACAAAAAACAAAAACAAAAACAAAAACAAAAACAAAAAAAACCCAATGATTTCAGTAAGAAAATTAAAATATCAATCCCTGTAATTTCAGTTTACTAGCTTTGCCAAAAAGCACATGTGTGGTTCATAAATAGCATAGAGTGTTTTAAAGAAACAAACTGTGCAAAGAACATAACTACATCTAGGACAATATAGAAGTTGAACTTGGCAGTGGTGGCTCATGCCTGTAATCCCAGCACTTGGGAAGGAGAGGCAGAAAGATCTTTGAGTTCAAAGACATCCTGGTCTGCACAGTGAGTTCTATGCCATTTAGAGCTATGTAGATCCTCCTTCAAAAAAAAAATAAAGCAAGCTGCTATAGAATTATAAAATTACATGAAAGTCTTCAGCTGTTTCTTGAAACTTTTAATATTTAATGCAATATTCATATCACTGTGAAGATTAATTTAAATAAAATCCAATGATCCGCCAATCAAGATAATAAGTAACTACGAGTTAAATACTGATCACTCTATTCTGAAAACATTCCAGCAGGAGCTGGATATCGCACCTATGGACGCTTCCTGAATGAGGGGAGAGGCAGTGGCATTCAGGCTCTGCACCAGGCTGCCCAGCTCCTGGAGGGCACACACCATGACGTGCTGGCTTGCTGCAATGTCTGCTGCTCCCGATTTGTTTTCACTGCTTGTATCATTCACTACCGCTTCTGAAAACACAAAATCAGGTATTGATGTGGGTAAAATGAGTTGTAGTTGTCTGTTTGTCTATATGACTTATATTCTTTTTCATACCATTTGATTCCTACATCTTAAAAACTATGCAGTTATTTTTTAGTGGCAAACTCATATAATTAAGTACTGATTGAGTTGGCTTTAAACTTTGTAGAGGCAGGGACATGTGCAGGCCACAGCTCACATGTGGAGGTCACAGAACAACTTGCTGCCACATTTGTTCTAGGGACTGAACTCAGGTCATCAAGATTGTGTCAAGCACCTTTAACCACTGAGCTATCTGCTAAACTGACATTGAAACACTGTCAAACAGAGTCACAACAATGATAAAGTACATACTGTATAGATTTGATACTTCCAACAATACAACGTAGGAGGCACCAGAATCCACAGTGTTTTATAAAAGCAGACTCATGCATTGAGTTCAATCCCTAACACCACAAAAAACAAACACAAACAAACAAACCACCAACAAGAGCAGATTTGGGATAAAAGATTTAGGTTCTACTAGGCCCTTCACGTGAGCTCTATGACGCAGCACTCTATTTGACTTTGCTGTGTTGTGTTCCTCATCTGCAAAGGACTTCCTTAGCTGTCTCAAAGGTGCTTGTGTTGACTAACCTTAGGTTAACAATGCATATATCGGAATTAATCCATCCTGCTAAAGAACACATTCAATGGGTATAAGTAGCTATTAGTGTTAATTATCCTTATTACTGCTGCTTCAAGTGCTCGGATATACTGGAGGCATCACTGTCAATTACTGACAAGGAAATAGATGGGAAGTGAGCTTAGAATTTACTGCAATGCTCTGCCCTGTTCCCACTTGCTTTCATGCCTCTTCCCAAAATCTTTTAACAGCTACTAGAATAAAAAAGTATTTCATGTGAGACAACTAAAGATGCCTTGACAAACTATTAATTGAGAATAAATTCTGGCTCGTAAATCCCTCATATAATCATGTTACTTGATTCAGTAATCAGAATTTTTAAGGTCAAGTAGCTAATCTACAACCATAAAATTAATAATCTTTCAATGTTCTAATTTTTTCATTCACTATGAGCTGATAATAAAGAGTACAAAACAGAATGATAGACTATAATTGATTCCTCTTTCTTTGTGGGCACCTCTGGACTGGAAGGTACATGAATGAACTCCATCTTCCGGTACTGTAGCTGACTTGCCAGTTCATACCAAACACTTAATACAAGGCTGCTGGCACTGAAACACTTGAAGTGACATGTGAATCTTTTCCTAGTTGTGAATACAGGATAGATTACAACTTAGCTACATTCAAGAACAATACTTCATTAATCCAAAAACCCTTTCATTAATAATTTTCAGTTATCCATATGCATTTAAAAAGTTATGCTATTAAAATGACAAGAACATTTATTTTGTTAATATTCTAAAAAATATTAAATGATAATATATATTGATTATATTTAGTTATATCCTTATTTTTAAAGACCTCATAGGGCAATACAACTTGCCTCATTAAAAATTAGTATCTATTTCCAATGATAATAGCACTAAATTGTCTTATACAATTTACATATTTTCTACTTTGGTCTGCAAAGTGCATTATACACTTTACAAATGCAGGAACTTAGTGTCCCTCACTGAAATCTTAGCACTGCTCTTCATGGCTCAGATATTTAATACTATTTATGAAATAACCGCTTTCTGAAAGGACTTCTTTTCAGGGCTACTGGTGAGTAAACGGAGTAAGTTTTAAAGTCCTGTAGCACAGGAACCTAACTATGTAGAGACATCCCTGGGACCTGAGGGTCTGATCTGAGCATGACCTGTGGAATAGTAAACACTAAAGTATCCCACTGAGTCCCAAATAAATACTGCTTTATGGCTCAAGTAAAATTATATCTAAAAGATGATTTCTTAACACTATGAATTACTGAACTTTCACAATATATCTTGCAAGGGGCTAAGAGTTATCTGTAACTATTACTTTCTAAGTCTTCAGATTAAGCCTGTTAGAGAAGTGAAAGAAAAACAGCAAAAAAATATATATTTACATAACAAGAGGTTTCAAGCAGAAAAATGACAACAGATAATCTCACAAAGATAAAAACAATACGCCAGTGCATTCTGGGAATCTTAAAAGTAGCACAGGCACTAGCAATAAAACAAAAAAAAAACCCCAAACTTTACCAACATGACACTCATTTTTAAAACTTGGTTTCAACACAATTACATGCTGTTTTAATATTTTTGTAAATCACTCAATAAAAATGAGGATGAGGAGCTGGGGCGCTGGCTCAGAGGACAAGAGGGGCTGTTCTTGCTCTGGGTTTGGCCCAGCGGTCACATGGTGGCTCCAGGGGATCTCAGTCCCCTTCTGACCTCCCTCCACAGGCACCAAGCATGCACATGATGCACATATGTATCCTCAGGCAAAACATTCACTCATAACATAAAATGAGTTAATCTAACTTAAAATTTATTTTAAATTACTATGAAAAAACAGTCCCAGGCTGGAGAGATGGCTCAGCAGTTAAGAGCACTGTCTATTCTTCAGGAGGACCTGAGTTTGAATCCCAGCATCTACATGGCAGCTAACAACTATTTGTAATTACAAGGTCTGATACTCTTACACAGTTAAACATGCAGGCAAAACACCAATTCACATAAAATAAAAATAAAATATTAAAAAAGAAACAGTCCCAAAAGATACAAATCAATCAGAGCTGTTAGTATTTAAGAATAAAAATCCTAGCCCTTACAAGACCTGGGGAGGAGGTTGCAAATTTGAAGACAACCTGAAACACGTAGTGAGACCCTACCCAAAACCAGAAAAGAAGGAAGCGGGGAGGGAGGAAAGAAGGAGGGAGGGGAAAGAGAAAGGGAGACCTAAATCAAATGGCTAGGGTCAGCAGCAGCACACACTGTGGCATCAGCTTTCACTTACCCACGGCTTTCATCTGTTTTCCGATAGCCTGGCAGATCTCCTTGGCGGCCGCTATCTGGGCCTTCTCCCCCAGCAGACTGCCCACAGTGGCTCTCAGGATGAAGGAGACACACCGCCTTGAGTACACGGCGTCCACATGTGTTTGTGTCGCTCGAGGGTGAGACACGAGATCAAGCACGTGTGACAGAAATGTGGCAAAGCTACGCTCCAGCCACTGACCACCCAGTGTCGTCACGAAAACAACATATGCCTGTGAACACATGAAGACACGGACTTAGACACTGCTAGGCAAATGGCCAGAAGCACAGAAAGTGACTGCAGAAACAATGATGGCAGCATACAAAAAGGTTACACTTTAGAGGGAAAACAGCAAAGTCAAATTTCACAGGAACTACTAGTAGGATCTTTGAATGAAACAATTCTTTTTTGTTTTGTTTTTGTTTTTCTGTTTGTCTGTGAGGCAGGGTCTCATTATCAAGCCCTAGCTGGCCTGGAACTCACTATGTGGAACAGGCATGAACTCACAAAGACCCACCTTTAATCTACTAGGATTAAAGGCATGTACCACCATTTTTACATTGAATAAAACAATTACTGCAAAGAGCCAGGCATGGAATTGCAGGCCTGTAATCTCAGCGCTCAAGGGGATCATCTCAAACCCAAGGGTGGCCTGTGCTACACAATGAGTTTCATGCCAGCCTGATACACAGACTGAGACTCTGTATCTAAACATCCAAGCCAAACAGCACAAAAGTCTCAAGACAAAGCCAGCCACGCAGAGCACAAAGGGGATGTGTAGAGGGTGGAAAAGAAAGCTAAACTCATTCAGAATCAGCAAGAAAACAACAGAGGGGAACAGAATTAACATTCCAAACAAGCACCAAGAGCTGCAGTACACCTGCCCCAAGCTCCCAAGATAAACCAATGGTTCCATTCCTCATTTGTTCCAAAGACAAGGAAGTGTTGTGGTGACTTTCACCAGGGGCATGAACCAATGCAGTCATACCAGATGTTATTAGATCAGTAACTAATCAGTAACTAACTAATCTATCAGTAACTAAACTAAACAAGCTATTACTTTGAAATTATACCCAAGTCATACTTAATCTCATATCCATTAGAGATTAGTCACTGACAAATACAATGGAAGCATAAATCAATTATTTTTAGTCACACGGTATATGGAGAATGTTACAATCAAAATGTCTAAGTTACAAATACCTAAATACAGTCCTAAACAAAACTGACTTACTTTCTTATTTTTAAGGACTTTATTGCTTCTGGTTTCACTTTTATTTTATTTTTTGCATTTACATTTTGAGACAAAGTGTCCACCATGGAGCCCAGGCTGGTTTTGAACTAAGGATCCTCCTGTCTCAGCCTCTTGTATGCACTATCATCTTAAACAAAACTTACTTTATGACTTATGTGGTGTGAAATAGAATTTGAGGGGTTTTTTAGATATTTATATACGCATAGTAGACATGGACTTATTTATACATTAAGAAATCACCTTTTAGGTGGGGGGTTGTAGCTCAGTGGCGGGGTACTACCTTGTCTAGCATGCATACTTCCCTGAGGTCCAAAACCCAGGGCTTCCCACCTTAAAAGAAAGAAAAAAGGAAAAAGAGAGAGAGAGAGAATCTACCTTTTCTTATAAGTGTATGATGAGATTTGCAATCTGAATTCATCCATTCATCGGTTAATTTTTTAAAAGAAAGGAGACAATATTAAAATGTTCTTGTATGCTATTATGAGTCTTCCATAAAATGATCTAAACAGAATTTACTTACACATATGTATTACAAACCTGTGTCACGCCGACTCTCACTTCACGATTAACAGACCCTCCAACCTTCAACATTTCTCCCCCACTCTTGAGGAAACCTGACCCTCCACGCAGAAATCCTGTGGCCATGAGCTCTAAAACCTCGTCAAATGTTGCTCGCTTCACATTCTGACGCATGACTGTGAGGAAGAAGAGTGAATTTAGGAGCAAATGAGTTTCCAAAGCAGAATTACGAATATTTCCAATATTTGAGCTTAAATTTTCAAGTAGTAACTTTTTAAAGTATTATAATATAGAAAAAAAGCCACAGTGCCTTATCCACAAAAACTTAAATTCATTTTTGAAGTAAAAAAATACGCTAAGTGGAAGGAGCAAGGAAATAAGGCAAGTCAGTAAGTCTCCACAAAGAGTATAATAATGATGAGTGAGCATGTTTAGCCCAGTAAGAACACCATGAACCTGTTTCAGCCACTGCTGACAGTTCTTACTCCCAAATGAAGACATCTCTAAAGATTTAATTTAAATTTTTACTTCTGTGTAAGTGCATGTTTCTTCCTATGTACATGCCAGCACCTACAGAAAACAGAAGAGGGCATCAAATCCCCTCGCACTGAGATTACAGGTGGTTGTGGGCTGCCCAATATGAGTGCTGGGGATGAAACTGGATCCTTGGAAAGAGTAACTAGTACTTTTAACTGAGCTGTCTCTCCAGCCCCCAAGAACCTACATAGAAGTCACCAATGTACTCCAGGTGACAAACTGCATGTGATAATATCCTTTCACATATAGTATGTAGCAAACACAATCTTGGTAAAAATTCTGTGGAGATGCAAAGCTCAGGTCTGCATATAGAGGGTTCATAACTGAGTATGGGGGTTTTAGTTTCATACCTAACACACCAGAACACCTTTTTAGAACACAAGTTGGACAAATTCAATTTCCTCCTTTATAAAATGACAGTAACAATGATACTTGAAATTTGTAAGGCCTTTTTGAGAGTTGAATAAATTCTACAGCATGGGTCTTATATAAGATTTAAACATGTTGCCTCACTAATATCATATAATGAATAGGTTGTCTCTAAAAGTGAACAAATCAGATTTCAAGCATCTAAGAACTGTGAGGGCTTGGGCATAAACCCATCACATCTAATTATGCTACTTCCATATTGGGAGGGTGGGGGTCAGTAGAGCTGAAGTTACTCAGCACCTGTTACATTATGTGTGTCCCATTGGTCACAACCATTCCTGAGACATCTTTGGAACAGTGAAGCCACAAAAAAGTCACAATGCAGTCTGTGCTGCCCCTGAACTGCTAAGGAATGTTCAGGAAAAACTGAAGATCAGCACTGTGGCACAAATGGAGCTCTACATATCAGAGACTGAAAGCACAGAACATGCCAGATTCCTGTATGCTAAACATTATTCAAGCCATTTCATAGATCCTACTTGCTCAGTATTAACATGTACACCATTATCACAAAAAAAAAAAAAATGTAGCAGGGAGAGTGTCATTTGGGTTCTTTCATTTGACAAAACAGTATCTAGCAACTAAAATCTCTTTAAAGTGGCCTCCATGGGGATAACTAACTTAGAAGAGAGCATTTTCTAACTTTCATGTCCCTGCAATGGTCTAATGCAGGGTTAGCCAACAATACCTGTTGCCTGTTTCGGCATCAGAGCTGTAGCCATAACTGTTCCTAGCAGTTTAGACACTGCGACTCGTACCCCGTAATTTGAGTTTTCCAGAGCCTTAAAGCAGAGGGTAGCTATATTTTCTAGTTCAGCGGTCCACATGAACACAGCTTCATTCTGTAGTTCCAGAAGACACTGTAATTAAAAAAAAAAAAGATAAATTATATTTTAGAACTTCTGTGTCCACAGATGAAGTAACACAACCAAACTTATGCTTGGTCCCAGAAATACACAAAAAACTGGATAAAACATATGAACACTTTTGAAAAGTAGGTATCAGGCAGTAAAGAGAAGTCCCTTTAAAGAAAAAAATAAATAAGTCATCTAATACCTTAAAGTAAGCGAAAATGGAAATAAAGACAGAAAGAAAAATCAATAATCTAGAAAGCACAAATGCAGTCTCAAGTGATTGAGTTTTGGATGTGGGTTTTTTTCCCCCCTATGCAGTATTGAGAATTGAAACTAAGCCAGGGCCTCATGCACATAAAGCAAGCATTCTACCACTGAGCTACAGGTCCAGCACAACCAAAAAAATATATATATATAATTAAAATCAAAGCCACCAATTAATCTGATAAATATCTATTCACTTGATCAAGGAAAAGAAAAAAAACACATAAATTACCAAAATTAGGAAGGAGAGAAACCAAATCACTACAGATTTACAAATCACTCAACAAATAGATGATCTCAGTAATATATATCTCAAAACTGACTTTGCAGTTTAAAATCTTCTGTACTGATTAATTCAACCATATACTTAAGCAAAAAATAATGATAATTGTATATAAACTCTTCAAGAACACTGAAGAGAACTTTCTCAGTCATTCCATGAAATCAGCATCTGTCAGGTCCTGAAACCTTATCAAGACATTCTGAGAAGAAAACTGTGGTGAAGAGCAGTTAATGTTCTTATAGTGGAGCCAGGTTCAGTTACCAGCACCCACTTGGCAGGTGACAACCACTTGTAACTCAGTTCCAGGCAACTGCTGTTCTTACACAGCTACCAGGCACACATATGGTACATACACACACAGGCAAAAACCCATACATATAAAATAAAAATAAATATTTTTTAAAAGGGAAGGAAAACTGCATACTAACATTACCCAGGGACAAAAATGTTGTGGAATATCTGAAAAAAAAATTGCTGAAATATCAGAGGAAAGAGCCAAGCCATAAAGGTCAAGGAACAGAAGTGACTCACATCTTTAATCCCAGCACTGGGAGGCAGAGAACCACTCAATCTCTGTGAGTTCAAGGACTAACAGAACCAGGCATGGTGACCCACACCTTTAATCCTAGTTCTAGGAGAGTTGAATGAGGAAGTAAGAGAGAGAGGTTTGGAGTCAGAGGATTTCCTGGAGATAGGTCTGAGGAGCTGGAGTGTGAGAAGTGGCTGTGGTTTGTTCCTCTGTCTCTCTGATCTTTCAGCTTTTCCCCCACATCTGGCTCTGGGTTTTTATTATAATACCAGATTTTGTGCAATACATATAATATAATACATATAATAGATTTTGTGCAATACAAAGATACAAAAATAGGGGCTGGAGAGATGGCTCAGAGATTATGAGCACTGACTGCTCTTCCGGAGGTCCTGAGTTCAATTCCCAGCAAAACCACATGGTGGCTTATAAACATCTATGATGAGATCTAGTACCCTCTTCTGTATATGATATGCATAATAAATAAATATTTTTTTAAAAAAAGAAAAAAGATATAAAAATACCATGCAAACAATTTGCAAGTCTTAATACAACAATATCTAAAAAGGATAACACTCCTGGTACTAGGAAAGCTTGAGCATGAATGTTTAAGTTCAAGGGCAGGCTGGAATTACACAGTGGGACAATGTCTCAAATCAAAACAGAACAAATGAAGACCAACTCAGTGCAGAAGGTTTTAAACTATGAAATCAACTCTGGAATATATATTACTCAGATCATCTATTTCTTGTTGGATGAGTTGTAAATCTGTAGTGATTTGATTTCTCTCCTTCCCAATTTTTGGTAACTTATGTCTTTACTTGATAATATATCATAATCAAATAAAGTTTACCCTAGAAATACAATTGGTTAAAAGTCTAAACCTAATCAATGTAATCTACATTAACAAATCAAGAAAGAAAACTCTTTTGATTTTTCCATAGATGCTAAAATATAAATACAACTAAAACTGGGGAAATCTGAAGACTGGTGGGTTATGTCACTATTAACATCCAAAGTACTACTGTCCTATATTTTGCAAAGTATTGCAACCAAGGAACTCTAGCAAAGATTATAAAGACTGCTCCATATTTCTTATAGTTGCACATGGGCCCACAGTTTTGGAAGGCAGTGTGGAACCTTTAGGTGAGGTCCAGAAAAAGGAAGTGGGTGACTGTGGGGGATGGGGTGCTTAAGTACAGCCTACCACTTTTCTGTCCTCTCACAGTTTAGTCTCTAAAGCCATGCCCTCCTCTGAGCTCTGAGATGACATCAAGCCCCATTTAAGGAAGGATTCCTGCCTCTGAATTTCTCCCTTGCCTTTGTCCTCTCTCAGGAGTGCTCCTCTCTCTCTCTCTCTCTCTCTCTCTCTCTCTCTCTCTCTCTCTCTCTCTCCCCTCTTCCCCCATCTCTGCTATCATAACCTCTGTTAATCATAATCACACCCCTTTGACAAGAAAGTTCTTTTCTTTTTTCTTTTTTTTTTTTTTTTAAAGATTTCTTTATTATGTATACAGTATACAGAAGAGGGCATCAGATGTCACCATACATGGTTGTGAGCCACCATGTGGTTGCTGGAAATTGAACTCAGAACCTCTGGGAGAACAGTCAGTGTTCTTAACCTCTGAGCCATCTCTCCAGCCCCCAATAAAGTTCTTTTCTAAATAGAAACAGCTTCTAAGTATCTCCTGTTATCTGTCGCTGTTTCTTGCCTTATTCCCTATGAGGTCCCTGCATCCACAGAAATCCGACACCAGATAACAGGGTAAATTCATGCTATATCAAATCTGCACAAAATCCAAACAGTTGTTCTCTGGACTACCAAGATGTGAACAGCAACCTCAGATTTGTCCTACAGCCGCATCTTACCCCCATGATAGACTGTATTCTAAACCACAAGGCAAACCAAAACAAAACCCCTTTCTTACACCACCTCACAGATTTCAAGACAATATTTGTAAATTATGTCCTAGGTGAAGACTATATAAACAGTCATATGTAAGTCTCAGTAATAAGAGAAATGTGAAGCAATGGGTACTATTTAAATAAATTCTTCTTAAAAGAAGATATGGATAAAAATATGCTTAACACTAGTCATCAGAGAAATGCAGGTTAAAACCGTGCATCACAATCGTATCTAATAGAATAATTAAGACAATACTGTAACTAGCAAATAATGGTGAAGTTGTAGAGGAATAGAAATCTCTTATATTAACAAAAAACAAAACATCAAAAATTTAAACTTATACAAATACTTGACAAAACAAGCAGTTTCTAAAAAAGTTAAACATAAATCTTACCCATTCCCAATAAAACATATTGACTCAAATAAAAACACAGATCTACAAAAAAGTTTGCACACAGATGTTCACAGAAGCTTTTTTGGTAACAGCCGAAGGAAAAGAGAGGTAGGGTATCCATACAAACAGGAAGGTATGAAGTACTGAAACATGGACATATGGAAATCTCAAAATAACTGTACACAAAAGTACAGGCCACATGTACCCCTTTATATATATATATATATATATTTCTAGAAAAATATAAGTAGCATATAAAAACAAACCAAAGATGATCATAATTTAAAAACTTTTAAAGAAAAAAATAAACTGTTTAAGAGCAAGCATCATAAGGGACATTACGAACTGGCTAACCTTGGCCACTGCACATCGGACAGCCATTGACCTGTCAGTTAGGAGAGATCGAGCATTCTTGTAAATATCACGGTGAGAGGAAGCTGCTGCGCCACCCAATCCTGTCAGCACTTTCTGCAGACTCATTAAGATCTCACTTCGCCCTTGAGACTGCACATGAACACGAAGCAAACTTTAAAACATTGTCAAATCAATTCCACATTTAATAAGAACACACTAAGATATAACAATTCTGGGATCCTAATTATCTTATCTCCAAATTGAGACAGTAAGGAAAAGCAGTGATTAATAATTCTATAGAGTATATAAAATGTAACGGTGAGTATTAATATCATCTGAGAAGTTAGTTCTCCTAGACAGAAAAATCAGATTGCAAGCTGTGGACATGGCTCAGAGACAAAGTACTTGTCCATCGTATGCTAGGCCCTAAAATTAGTGCCCAAGTATTGAGCTTACCCTACATTCCATTTATCTCAAAGGGATCTATAGTCAAAGTAATACAACAAATCAGAACAATTCACTTGATATTATCCTCAGTTTTGAACTCTGCCCCTTCAGAAATAAATGTTGTCTTAAACCCTTTTACTTGTGACTATGACTGCAAATAAGGTAATTGCAGATAAAAGCAAATAAAGATGATGTCAGACAAGAGCAACCATAAAATCTGGAAAAGAAGGCACAGTTCTCCCTAGAGCCTATGTAGAAAGTATGACCCTGTGACCCTTGACCTCCAGGTGCTGGAACTGTAAGCTAGAAGCATCTCTTGTTCTAAGCTGCACAGTGTATAACAATGTATTACAGATGACATAGGATAATAAGCTGTGTCACAAAAACTGAAATGTCAATTGAAAAACAGAATTAAGTAAACAAAACAAAACAAAAACAAACAAAAAATGTAAACTTACTTGTTTAAAAAGCAATGGCATACCCCCTCCAAAAATTCACTTTCCTGCTAGGCACCATGAGAATCACAGTAACAGAATAAAACATCTTTAAAAATGTGTCATGAGCAAGGCATGAAATACTTGCTGTAAAACTTACCTCTGCACTTTTCAGAGATTTCAACAGATTATTCACTGTTTCTGGAAATGCACTGCCCAACATTCTTCCCATCTTCTCATAAAATGCTCCAACACAAGCCACTGCTGCCCTGTAAAAGTAGTCTCACTGATTAGTTAATACAATGCGCGCACGCATGCACACAACTTTTAAATACAATTCTTTATACTTCTCTGATTTTCAAAAATTAATTTGTATTTATCTATAACACTTTAGGACCAACTTAATCTAGACATCAGTAAACTTATAAAAACATGAGACTACCTCTGCTACTCAACTTTGCCCCTCTTGTGTGAAAGTAGTTCAATGAGCAGGCCGGTCTGGATTCCAAAAATCCTTTCATTTCTTTAACTGGCTGGACCTGACCAGTGTAAACCAGTCTTAGCCACTCCTGCCTCATTTTCCTAACTCTTTTCTTTCCATCTCAGACAAGAATATGATTTCTATCAGCAGTGATCAAGACTCCTAACAACAACACAATCCTCCCTGCTGGGCCCAAGGTCTGAGAAAATGAACAGTGAGGTGGCCCCGTCCCTTCCTCCAGTTAGAACTTCCCTTTTGGTCCTCGCATTCTACCCACCTAGGGTCTTTATGCTATGGAATCCCTCCAGCACCTTGAAAAAGCACCAGAGAAGGCAAGGACCCCTGGGAGGTACTCACAGTTTTGTTGGTGAGTAGGTTGCACTGTCATCCTTACTTCTGATGATGTCGTTACACCTATCTAGTGTCTGAAACACTGTGTAAGTGTCCCCAATGCTGTAAAGGGCTGCAAGGTTTTTAGCTAACAACTTTCGAGTAGGTGGTCCGGGTAAGCTGCTTATTAATCCAGTTAATTGTTCAACAAGTTTTTTCTGCTTTTCTTTTACATCTGTCTGTTATTTAAGAAAAAAAAAACAAAAACATCATTTTTCCCTTGTACCCTTATGACTTTCTAGTCAAAAATACTTTAACATGTATGATGTTCTAATAATTAAAACCTGTACTCATTTAGCATGACTCACACATAAAAACTTTTATGAAAATAAAAATTTCAGTAAGAAATGACCCACTCTTCCTAGATTAAATCTTCATTCCCTTTCACTATCTAAAAGTTTGATTTCAACCAAAGTGATTACTTTATGAGCAAGTTTCCAGACCAGGAAACTAAGTCACATACTTGTAAGTATTCCTGGCACTCTACATGGCTCTGGTGGGATGCACCTCATACGGAGGCACGCCCCTGGGTGCACACCCCTTCTCTTAAAAAGAGACGCCATGTTTTGGTCACTCTCTCCTCCTCTCCTGCTTTTCTGTTTCTGTAACCCCCTGGGAACTCTCTTAAATAAACCCTCATGTGGCCTTGGTAGTGCGAGTGTGTGTCTCTTCTCATGCGCGAGACCAACGATATTAGATGTATAGATGACTGATGTCTAAGGTTTTCCCCTGAAAAAATGCAGATACAGTTGCCCATAAAGTTATGGACAAAGAGAAACCCTGTCTAAGATGGAAAAGAAAAGGTATAGGCTAGTCAAGGAAACCAAAAGAAATGTCGAAGAGATCTTAGCAAGAGAACATAATTCCCAGATCTACACATGATCAGTACCTAGTCAATATCTAGAATCTACTCATTCAAGAAATAGGATGCAATCACCAAATGCCATATACTATTCTAGGCACTGGGTGCAATAGTAAACAAAACAAAGTCTGATTCTCATGAAATTTACATTCTAGGGGGTTGGAACAAAATATAAATAAATGGTGTGAGTGCTTACTATTTTATATAAATTAATTAGAAAAACATCACTCTCTAAGGTGACGTGGTGAGCTGCCAGCTGTCCAGGAAAAGACCATTCCAGGGAGTGGGAACAACGCAGGCAAAGGCTTTGCAGATAAAGCATGCTTAGCACAACTGGGCCAGCATAATCAGGTTATCCAGGAAGAGCTAGGCAAAAACAGTCAAAGATGAAGTCAGAAGAAACCAGATGATAGTACCAGATAGACTGAAGAACATTAGATTTATTCTGAATGAGCATTTTAAGCAGGGGAGGGTTATAATCAAAATATTTCACCCAATTAAATTTGACTGCTAAACCTATGGATGCTGAATACACAAGGCAGAAGCATGGTGGGCAATTAGAAAGCTACTGCAATAACCCAGAAGAGAGATACTAGAGAGTCAGGTGATGGGAGGTCAATGGATTCTAGACATGCTTGTGGGTCATCCCATTAATATTTGCTAGTCAACATGTTCTAAGGATTTAAGAAAGAAGTGAAGAACAACAACTTTAATGGTTTGAGAAAGGACAGGTTTGAAGAAGAAAATCAATACTTTGGTTAAGATGTGTTAGTGTTAAATAGGGTGTAGAGAGTGTGTGTGTGTGTGTGTGTGTGTGTGTGTGTGTGTGTGTGTATTTGTGCATATGTTGCGCGCACACAGACGAATTGGGGGAGAGAAGGGAAAGAGAGGGAGGATGGATCATGTATCCCATGCTGGCATTGGATTTACTATGTAGCTGAGGATGATCTTGAACTTTTGATCCACGCCTTTCACTTCCCAGGGGCTGGGATTGTTGCTATGAGATACTATATAAAGTGGTGCTTGGAATTAAACCCAAGGCTTTTGTGTGTTAGAGGCAAATGCTATCTTTACCAACTGAGCTACATAGCAGCCCCAGAAATATCTTTTGAAAGTTGGGCACCTGAAATGGCAGTAGAAATCATAAGATTATATATCACTAAAGAATAAAACCAACAACTCTCGCAACAAAACATGAATGTTAAGTATCTAAAGCAGAGAATCATCTATGTAAAGAGATGGGAAAAGATGAAATAGAACAAGTCCTGATGATTGTTTTGGGCAATTTGAATTATGTGATAACTTGAAAACGACTTTTTAGTGGAAGGAAGACAACAAATGCCCAGTTACAGAGATTTAAGAGACAAATATAAATTTCTCGTTAAAGGTTACAAGGGAATCCAAGCATATGCTGTCTTTCTAGAGATTCTAACAGACAGAAACAACAGCATTAAAGTCCAAGTTCTAACAGACAGAAACAACAGCATTAAAGTCCAAGTTCACTAGGAAAAGAACTCAAGCAAAATCTGGAAGTCTAAAACTCCCAACAGGGAAAACTAAGAAGAAATTAAGACACAAAGTACTTCAATAGTTTGTGGTTTTTAAGTCTTGGGAGACTTTTGAGGCTAGGATAAGTCTGCACCTAGAAATAAAAGAAATAACTAGTTGACAGTGTAAGAGGATATAAAAGAGTGATCGATCATGCCTGGCATTGCAGCACTCAGGCAGCTAATGCAGAAAGACAGTTGCATATTTGAAGCTAGTCTGGGATACATAACAAGTCCCGGGTCAGCCAGGAATAACTAATAAAAGCATGTTGCACATAGTAAAATCAAACAAAATCTATGCTCCTCTCCTCCACTGTAGAAGGCTAGAGACTTATTTTCTGAAAAAGAATAAGACGGGGCAACTTCAGACAAGAAGGAATCAGACACAACTGTGCTTTGAGGTCAATGTACTAAAATAGGAATTAAGTGAATGTTTACATACTGAGGGTTGAAGCCTTCAGACTCCCTATCCCAATCCATCAATCCTGGACAATTAACCACATTCCTTTCAGACAGTAGAGTAGAAAAGTACCTTCTAGAGAACAGTCTACGGAAAGTAAGACAGTAAGCTCAGGATGAGCCTATTGGATGGTCAGTTAACAAAATTCACCTTTTCCAGACACATTCTATGATTCACTCTTAAATTTGAACAAAGCTCTCATTTGAGGAATGCAACTAATTCTTGAAAAGTAAACAAAATATGCACAAAACAAGTTGGTATCAATCAAAGAGGCTGTGTAGGAAAAAGAAGAAAAAGTAGGAATCTCTTATTAAGTCCCCAGAGAGAACAAACACACAGACCCTGGAATTGCAGACATCACAGAGACCACTTCTAGGCACTGATGAGTACTAGTGACACCAGCCATAGTCATCTTTTTCTCCCACTCCTGAAGTATGCAACAGGCAAGATTTAGACAGGGTTTGGGTTTGGGTGCTGAGTAAGCGAAAGATAAACTAGAAATTCCTGAAGTGAATGACTCATGACATTTTCAAAACACAATGTTATAAGTTTTCTTTATATTAATCTCACAGGGAAGGGGGAGCAATACCTACCTTGTTGGCAGCGACTAGAACTTTATCGAGAAATCGTAACCATTCAAAAATAAACACTGGTCTCTTTGCTTCGGTGATTTGAGCCAATGCTTCTTCATTCAGCAATAAGCTGTGAGCTAACTCCATTATTTAAGTTCTTAATTCACACCTTAAATGAATGAAAAAAATACAGAAAAGAAATTTTTATTTATGTGTAGGAGTATTTTGCCTAGATGAGTGCATTACAGAAAACGTGAGCCTGCTGCCCACAGAGATCAGAACAGGGTGTTAGATGCTCTGAAACTGGAGTTACAGATGGTTATGAGTTACCGTGTGGGCACTGGAAATCAAACCCGGGTCCATTTCAAAAATAAGTGCTGTTAACCACTGAGCCATCTCTCCAGCCCCCACGTGTAAGGATTTTTAAATATTAAATGCCAAGTTTCATAAATGCAACCACTAAGATGGAGAAAGAAAGTATGATTTCACTTCTCATTATTTCTCATTTGGTCACTACAAGTTCTTGGACACACAACCCGAGAAAACCAATTTTGAGACGACAACAACAGAAACAAAATTAAACTGGCGATAAGAACAGAGTGCAAGGAAAATGTAAATACTGCAAAAAGCATTGTTTCCGGTAACTCATTCTACTATGAGAGTCCCAGAAGGAACAAGCTCACGCTTCTTGGCTAGCCTTCTCCGTCCCCTGCTGAGTGCACAAGCTCACTGATCCCCGGCTACCAGAGCCCAAGATAATGAGCCCAGGCGAGGGGCGGGGCCCAGGGGGACCCGCAGCAGGAGCACCCAGGACAACCCTTTGGCCCAGGGATGCTGCGGGGCAGACCCCGAGTGCTGGGGGTAGGGGTGCACCTCGCTGCTCCAAGGACCGCTACAGTATGGGGCCCGGGGAAAATGCGAGACAGGGTGGCGGGCCGCCCCAGGATATCAGCCTCACGTCGTAGGGGTCCTCGAGCTGTCAACTCCACGAGGCTGAGGCTCCCTGGTCTCAAAATTCCAATTCTCTCCTCAGCTCTCTGAAAACGTCCCAGGGCGCAGGGATCGAGGTGCGTGTCAACCTGCATGCATTTGACAGCGCCTCGCCTCGTAGTCTGTCAAGGGCCGCTCAGCTGAGCCCTGCAGGCAGAAGCCACTGCGGAGGGACCCGGATGCCCCGCCTCCCAAACTCCTGCCGGCAGGAAGCGAGAGAAATACGCATGCGCAGAACACTAGGCGTGCGCAGGCGCACTCCTGACGTCTTCTTAACCCCGCCTACGCGAAGTTTCCGAGCGAATCTGCTGTCAGAAATAAGTGTGAAGAGATGCGGAGCCTTCATTTAGTCGGACAGCGCATGCGCAGCACGCTCTCAGCGGAGCTGGGTCTAGGGGAGTAAAGCTGTGTTTTTAGGGTCTGCGAGCGCCCAGGCGAATGGCTGAAGTCAGTGCTAGTTGGATGTGACTGCCCATCACAACATCAGCAGCGCCCCATCTGTGAGTGGTCGTTTTGGCGGGTCGCTGCAGGCGGGAGGGAAAGGCCAGCGACGCTCAGGCACCAGGAGGAAAGAGGTAGCCTGTGTATTCTGTAGACCTTGCTTCAAACTCGCCGTACCCTTTGCCGAATAAAGGATAAGCCTGCACCTATAATCTTCCTGTTGAGAAGTGGTTACCCTCTATATACGTACTTAGACAAAGAGCTTCACATCATCTTGTCCTGATTCTTTCACACACACCACCTTCAACCCATCGACAAAGGCTGTATGATCTCCCCTTAAGTACATCCAGAGTCAGACCACTTCGCTTCTGTAACTCTTAAGGGATGGTCCAGGCCACCAGCATCGTTGCCTGGATTATCCATCACCTTGTGGAGTTTATGCTTATGTTTCAAGGGAGTGGATAATGCTAGTGTGTATTGTCCTCATAGCAAGAGATCTTTCACACACGAGGACTTAATTCCTTGTTCTACTTTTTAATAATTTAACTTCCTCAAAGTTTGTCAGTTAATGGCATTGCAATACTCGGGTGTAAGTAAGTGTGATGAGATATAAAAATTGTAACTCATAGGATGCAATAACTAAAAAGGGGAGCTTTAAAAATAATCTGTAATCCATTGTACTGTGTGTGGAGGTGGGGCAGGGAACTGTTTTATGTTTTGAGACAGGGTTTCACTGTGTAGATCATGCTGCCCTCACACTCTTGAGTTCTGAAATTACACCAGTGGGCCACTATGTCTAACTTCAGAAATGTTTCTGTTAAAAATAATTCAGTTTAGGCTAGAGAATGCTTTCTCTGCATATGCAAGGCCCTGGGTTCGATACTCAGCTCAGCAATGACAGGTTTTGACAACAAAATCTTCTTTCTGTTTCAGGAGTAAGATCACAGAGATTTGTATTCTGTATGATTGCTAACAAATCATTTAGCCAGATTGAGCCTTAATTTTCCCAGCTGGAAAGTGGAACCACTTGTTCACATCGCTTGAGCTGTTTATGAACTAGGTGAGTACTAGCAGTTATACGTAAGCATACTGATATTCAGTCTGATTCGCCTCAGGTTTGACTGTTTCCCAAGTGGCTCACTGACTTGGCTCACACATTTGTGCCTCAGATCCTCCCATGTGGACATCTCATTAAGAGCTTCTTGAATACTCTCATGTGTGACCACAGACTTGATTCAATTACTCCATACTACCAACTTTACAGAGTGAAATGTACAGTGTGACCCAATAGTCACTCTAACATACTAAATCCTGGCTAAATGAACTGCTCAATGGGGAGATTACTCGGAGTTATCAAAAAGCCAAGAGACAAGATTTACTAGGAGTAGCCTATTTTGAAGAATACCACATGATGATATGAGTGTCTATCTTATAACTAGAGAATCACAAGTTCCAAGACCAGCTTGGACTACATAGCAAGTTCTAAGCCAGTCTGATATACAAGACACAGGGTGGTTCAATCTCAGGAAAGAAACAAACAAAAAAATAAAACAAGAGTATTTACTTCTGTGGTGTTTTGAATCAGTATAGTACCAGTAGGCTCATATTTTTGAATACTTGGTTCTCAGTTGGAGGATTTGTTTGGGAAGGATTAGAAGGTGTGGCCTTTTTGGAGGAGGTGAGTCACAACAGGGGCTTTGAGATTTCAAAAGTCCACCCCATTCCCAGTTATCGTTTGTTGGGTTGGCTGCTCCTATGTTGCTGGGACATAAGATACTGAAATTCTGTCTTTGTACACAAAGGAACATCACATAGCATTGCCACTCTTATGGTTGATTTCCATTTTGATGAAGTAACATGATGATGATTGCATTTTTACTCTGTCCTATTTGACTTGTAGGCAGTGTTGTCATATGAAGTTGAACATGGCAGAAGAAGAAGATTACATGTCAGATTCCTTCATTAATGTTCAGTAAGTAAATGTGTACACCTACTATGATGATATGCAAAAGACATATTCAGACTGTAAAATAAAGACATTGGTTGGGTGGTATTCATGTGTGCTTGCTTGTTTTGAGATAGCCTTCAATAGCTCAGGCTGCTCTCCACTTCACTGTGTAGCTGATTCCCCTGACTCTTTTTTCCTAAGAGCTGAATTTACAGGCGTGTGCAAAAGCCATGACCTGTTGTTGCATTGTTGGGGATCATTCTCACGGTTTCGCGCATGCTGCACAAATACTCTGACACTATCTGACACATGCTGCACAAATACTCTGACACTACCCACCCCACACCCAGCCCAGGACAGTTTTTAGTATGTATTTCAATTTTTAAAGCAGAAACAGGCAGATTGCTGAGTTTGAGGCCAGTCTGATTTACAGAGTTTGAGGACTACACAGAGAAACACTGGTTTGAATTCCCTTCCCCCCAACAAAAAAAGAATCAAATCTTAATTGTCCCGTCTAGTCTCTTCCAGTGCTAACCATTTTAATTCTGCTCTTAACCCTCTCTGGGCGCCCTCTTCTATCTTCCATCAGTGTCAAGGGAGTACCTGGCTGAGATATGAAGTTTCTGCCCAGCCTTTCCATCCTGTCTCCCCTGGCCTAGCCCTGGGGTTTGGACTTGCTCACAGCCCTGCTGCCCCTTTGCCCCAGATAGTCACACAAAGGCTTATGTTAATTTCATGTTGATTGGCCTATAGCTCAGGTATATTGCTAGCTAGCTCTCTCACCTTAACCCATTTCCATTAATCTGTTTAGCTATGTGACTTGGTACCTATTCTCAGAGAAGCATTCTGGCTTCTTTCCTCTGCCATCTGCTGGTGTCTCTGTCTATTCCTCTTCCCAGAACTTTTTTAGTCTGGTAGCCCCGCCCACACTTCTTGTCTTTCTTCTAGCCAATCAGTGTTTTACTAAACCAGTAGAAGGGACAAATATTTACAATGTACCAGAACATAATCCCACAGCAGCTGGCAAACAGGGAGAAAACTTTCTGCACTCATCCACACTGTTGCCTTTATTTTTCAGAGAAGACATCAGACCAGGCATACCGATGCTGAGGCAGATCCGAGAGGCCCGTCGGAAAGAAGAAAAGCAGCAGGAAGCTAATCTGAAAAACAGGCAGAAGAGTGTGAAAGACGAAGAACGGGAAAGACGTGACATCGGATTGAAGAATGCACTAGGCTCTGAAAACAAAGGGTTCGCTCTGCTTCAGAAGATGGGATACAAGAGTGGGCAGGCTCTGGGCAAGAGTGGTGAGTCACCGCGGAACCTGCTCACTGTTCTTTACCACTCATTTGCAATGTGCTGATGGAGACCTAAGTTGATAGTACTTCTTATCTACTAAAAAGTAAAACAATTTAAGTTTCTTAGTATTATTGGTGCTAACAATCCTTACAGAGTTGTCTTCTCACATCCATTTTAAAAGCCACATATGCTGATATGAGCTGCTTAACATCCAACGGCTGCCTTAAAGGGGCTGGCCAGTGGCTGACAATGGAAACTGAAGAACGGTAGCGGGTGGTGGGTGGAGAAGCACAGTGGCCAGACAGCAATGCAGCAAGTTTGGGGACCGTGATAGGGCTCTTCCCGGCTTGCTCTGTGCCTATGGCAGCCATCTGACCAATCTTCCAGTTGGAGAAGCTGTGTTCCCCTTTAAGAAATGAAACTGCTTATTAAGATGTAGTGGTTGGAAACTGGCTTCAGTTTGCTTTTTTTTATATATTTTAATTGCTTTGATTTTTTTTTTCCATATAGAAAGACTATTTTCTCTTGAGTTTTTTGCCCGCTAAGACTGTTGTGTCCATAATGTCCCTTCCTGAAATGGCACAAGTGTACTAAAGAGGCAGAGGCAAGTGGATCTCTGTGAGTTCAGGGCCAGCCTGGTCTAGGTAGTGAGCTCCAGGACAGCTAGAACTGCATAGTGGGACTGTGTCTCAAAAATAATTAAGTAGGTAGGTAGGTAGATAGATAGATTGATCGATCGATCGATCAATAGATAGATAGATAGATAGGTAGGTAGGTAGATGGATGAATGGATAGATGGATGGGCGGGCGGGCAAGTGAGCGATATTTAGTGTTAGGAGAGGTGATAGCTAGGAAAGAAGGTACTAGTTTCCAGAATTGAATTTGGAGTTCCATTGAAACTGGAGAGGATATACAGAGAGCATTGTAATGTTATATACTATGCTGACTAACCTGAACTTTGTAGTAAATAAAATATTTCTAATTTATGTTTCTTTTTTCTTTTTATAGGAGATGGTATTGTTGAACCAATTCCTCTCAATGTCAAAACAGGTATATAATCATTTTAAGTATATTAAATAACCATAACTTAGACTGGTTTGCTTAATATGTTTTGTGATTATTCCGCTACAGTTGGCTCTCATAGCAAGCCTGTGAAATAGTCAAATGTTAGACTTATAAATCTTTTTAAAATAGTTTTTATAGGAAAAAGTAAGTTTTGGTGAAATATAAGGAATGGAATATAAAATTTAAATCATAAAAAATATGGGGGTGCCAGAAGCACCTGCCCATTCAGTACATGGCCTTGCCTCTGATCCCAGCACCACAGAAGCTAAGGAGAAATCTTTACATTTGTGGAAAGGATTACATTTGTGCTTTTCCTGTTTTTTGTAATGTGCTAAAAATGTTCTGAAGCAGATTTGCAGATTTACTTTTTTTTTTTTTTTTTTTTTTTTTGTATGCACATGCCAGAAGAGGCAGAAGAGGGCAGCAGATGTCATCATAGATGGTTGTGAGCCACCATGTGGGTGCTGGGAATGGAACACAGGACCTCTGGAAGAACAATCAATGCTGTTAACCTCTGAGCCATCTCTCCAACCCCAGAAGCAGATTTATAGATGACATTTTTTATTGTAGTCCTTGGATTAATTTAAGAGAAAAACAAAAGTATGAAAGTGTGATCATTAATATTATTTTCCTAATTTTTAAATTATTTATTTTTGGTTTTTTGATACAAGGTTTTTCTATGTAGCCCTGAAACTTGCTCTGTAAATCAGGCTGACCTTGGACTCAGAAATCTGACTGCCTCTGCCTCCAAGTGCTGAGATTAAAGGTGTATGCCACCACCAACCGCTCCTAATTTTTAAAAATGTGTGTAGCATTACTGTGTTGGATGAGACTCTTTGATCTTTGTCAAAATCATCCTCATGTTTTCTGTTACCACTTTAATGAAATAAGTTTGGATAATTTTATTCAAGTGAGAACTGCATTTAATTTGATTTCTTAAGTATTTAAATTGTCATATTTTGAAGTTTTTTTGTTTTTTTTTTTAAAGATGAAGTTATTAAAATTTCTCATCAGAATTTTTGTCTGTGACCAGGAAAAAGTGGCATAGGTCATGAGTCATTATTAAAACGGAAAGCAGAGGAAAGGCTAGAAAACTACAGGAGAAAAATTCACATGAAAAACCAAAATGAAGAAAAGGCTGCTGAGCAGTTCCGGTAAAGTGTTCTCATTGAACCAGTTTTTCTTCAAATCCCCTTTATGATGGTGTTTCCAGGAACTTGGGTGTATGGAGTACTTAAGAGATATGATATAGACATTACAATTCTTCCTTTACTTAGGATGCGAATGAAAAATAAGCAAGATGAGATGAGGCTGGAAGGCGACCTGAGAAGAAGTCAGCGAGCTTGCCAGCAGCTGGATACCCAGAAGGTAGATGGGCATCTCCTTCCAATTTCCTAGGGCTTTGGTACCTGGATGATTTAGTTCTTATTTTTATTGAGAAAACAAAATAAAACTCCACCCCTTGCTTATAAAACTTTTAAAGATTTCATAGGAGCTGAGAGGTGGTGCCCCATGCCTTTAATCCCAGCACTTGGGAGACAGAAGCAAGTGAATTTCTGTGAGTTCAAGGCCAGTCTGAACCAGTTCTGGGACAGTCCCCAAAGCTACATAGAGAATCCCTTTCTTGAAACACACACACACACACACCTCAAAAAAATTGATGTGCATCACTTACTGTGGTGACTGATGCCCTAATGGCTGACTTACTCCAGGGACCTGTTTCCTGCCTGAGCTGTCTGCTAAGAGTTAAATAGCTTTTCTTTTATTTAAATTGTCATTACTCAGGACTGGAATGTGTATAAATCCTGTTCCCCATAATGTTTGATTAACCAGAATAACCTAATTTTAGTCCATACTTAATTCATACTTGTGTGTCTGTTGGGAAAATAAGGTGAAATACTTTCATTTCAGATAGGCATCTTAAAATAATTTAAAAAGAAACCTTTGCCTTTTACAAAACACAGTAAATGGTATCAAAATAAAATGATTTCAGTTTAAGTCTCATTTCTATCACATATGAGTAGTTGAGAGGAATGTCCCACTTCTCTGTTTTTCCGTGAAATATTATCTTATACATACTTGCTGCTGACACCTAATGACTTCCTAGCTTATACATACATACATACGTATGTATGTGTGTGTGTATATATATATATATATATATATGTATAGTCTTATACTCATCGCTATCTTTCCTGCTTGACTGACAGAATTCCAATTGACACTTCAGTCCTCACCGTTCATGTTCCAATGCTTTACTAAGAAATTGGATTTGGTAAATATCAATTGGGAGAACACATTCATGTTAGCACAAACATACTTATGACAGCACAAGTGTACTTAGCTCTGTTTTATAAAAATAATTCTGCATTTTCAGAACATTCAGGTTCCCAGGGAGGCGTGGTACTGGATAAGGCCTGAAGAGGAGACTGAAGAAGAGGAGGAGGAAGAACAGGATGAAGATGAATGCATGAGTGAAGATTTGAGTGTATGTCTGGGTACCATTTGTTTCCTCATAGCAGGGGTCTTGGCCTTGCCACTGTTATCACTGAAGCTGAGTAACTCTGCTGTGGGCAGCAAATGGATGTGTTCCAGTACCACATGCCATTTGGTGTGGGCTTTGCCACCTGACTAGGGCAGGGAGGGTGAAAGGATAGACACATAGACACACATACAGGAAAACCAGCGTCAGATGGGGGTGTGCTCACTCTGGTGGGGGTCCCTCCTGCCCCCCCAACAACCCTGCACTTCTGTGTGTTATTAAGGATAGCACAGGGTGAAGGGCTAGCTAGTCTTCATAGGTCTCTAGATATGTGGTCTCAGGCTGTGACACACATAGGAGGAAGCTGCAATTGCCGGTTGACTGGCATCTGGAAGCTGGAGACCAGAGATGCTGCTGTGCAGGCACCAGAGGAGGCCCTGAGTGAGTGAAATCCTGAGAGAATGTGTATTGCTGACATTGGCACACCATGTCAGGACTCCAGTGCCTCAGCTCCACAGAGGTAGCCAGGAGGAACAGCTAAGCTTTCCTCAGGGGTCTCAAGTCAGTGGTTGTAAACTAATTGATGGGTTGTACGGAAACTGGCGACTGCAACTCAACAATAAAAAAATGTTTTTAAACAATGCTAAACAGGCCCTGAGGAGAAAAATAACCCCGAGATAAGAGCTGCTGATTTCCAGGATTGTTTTACTAGCTCAAATATAAAAATTTCATACAATTTTGAGACTTTATTCATAACTAAAAAAGAAATTAAATATGTAATAAACATAAACTCTCAGTATAAAAAAATTCATACAATTTTTCCACTGAGTTTTAGTTTACTAAAAATGACAGATTAACTGCAAATGTAAATGACTGCACTTGACTTTGTTTCCTGTTAAATTTCCAAAAACGATCCTGAAGTGCACGTCGTCCATTCATAAGACCAAACAGAGAATAAAATCAGAAGGAAGTACAGGGTGGAGGAAGGGAGCTCAGGGAGTGAGGGCATCTCCTGCCGAGCCTGCCAGCCTGAGCTCCAGCCCTCGGGACTCACGTGGCAGAAGGAGAGAACAACCCTCCCAAATTTTCCTCTACACACCGGCAAGCCTGTGAGGCACATATACACACGTGCACAATTACTTTTTAAAATGTAATTATTCAAGAAGGGATGGTAATACTCCTGTAGTTACTGGACAACACTCACAGCTTTAAGCATGTATGTGTGGCTTAACTGAGATTTCTGATGAGTGAGGTTGAAGGAGGCAGCCGGCCCTCCCTCCCCTCACCTGAGGGACACATTCCTTGAAAGTAAAAGAAGTCTTTGAGAAGCCTAAATATTGCTGGGCATGGTGGCTACTTCAGTGTCCCGTGGTCTGCCACTCAGAATGGGTGTTCCTGCTGGGCATAGTGGTGTACACCTTTAATGCCAGCCCTCAGGAGGAAGAGGCAGGCAGGCAGGCCTCTGTGAGTTCAAGACCAGCCTGGTCTACATAGCAAGTTCCAGGCCAAGAATACATAATGAGACCCAGCCTCTTAAAACAACAACAACAACAACAAAACCTCATCACAGAGTCAGCCAGCAGATGGTTCTTTATGTTTACCAGTTGTCTTCTGGAGACAGGGTGGTTAGTTAACTGAGACATGCCAAAATATATCACTTCTCCTCTGACACCTTGAGTAACTGTTGGAGGGCATAACAGAAGAGTTCAAGGCCGGGCCTAAGTAACTGAACTGAGATCCAGGAACCAAGGTTCTGGTGGATGCAAGCCACTGATGCACCTGTGTCCTCTATTCAGGTGCTGGAAAAATTGCAGATACTCACCGGCTACTTACGAGAAGAACATCTATATTGCATTTGGTGTGGGACAGCCTATGAAGGTGAGATAATTTATATATGAAATACTGCCCATGAATACTTGCTTGTTTTTAATAAAACTTACATTCTATTCAAAAAGCAATGTGGGACCAAGTGTCTAAAGAAATAGTAACTATAGAAATAATTGAGTTTTTATTAGAATTTGACATTTAATTTTTTTCAGTAACTAAATGTGCAAGAGGGAATTGTTACTATTTTATTACTCAAGAAGTAATTTCAACTTAAGTAATTTCAATTTAAGGTTAAAGAATAACTTTAAAAGGGTAGGTATGGTGGCACAAACCTAATCCCAGCTCTCATGAGGCAGAGGTGGTTGGATTTCTGAGTTCAAGGCCAGCCTGGGCTACATAGTGAATTCAGGATGGCCAGGGCTGTCTCAAAAAGGGAAGGAAGGAAGGAAGAGGTTTATTTTTATTTGTGTGTTCAAACTTTGTATGTGAGTGTCATGTCGGCAGTTCTCTGCAGGTTCTAGCCCAACCAAGACTACATAATAAGATCCCGTCTCAACAACCCACCCCCATCAAAAAAAAAAAAAAAAAATGGAAAAAAAACTTGAAGATAATGATTTCTTTCATGCTTTACTTTTGAAGATTCATTCTTTGGTAGAAACTTGCATTAAAATTTTATAACTAATTTCTATTTAGGTAGACAATTGTCTGGACTAATAAAAATCAAGTCTGTTGAAATGCATTCTTCTTTTCATTATGAAGAAGATACTAGTTTAACCCTTGTCAAATACCTTTTTTTTTTCCTTTTTTATCTATTCTTCTTTCATATATTACACACTGACTGCAGTCTCCCCCCCTCCCTCCCTCCCTCCCTCTTCTTCCCAGTCCCTCCCCACACCTCCCCTCTCCCCCATGTCCTTTCCTCCTCTATTTCCCTTCAGAAAAGGTTTGACAGATATCTTCGCTAAACCAATTTTCTCATGTGTTTGTCTATTTCACCTTGCTTAACGTGTAATTAAGGACTTGGTGTTTGAGAATGAGGACATTTTTCATTATTATTTTAGTCTCTTAGGATTTTATCTTATGTGTATGGTGCTATGCCAATGTGTATATCTATGCACCATGTACATTCAGTGTTCATTGTGGTCGGAAAGCGTCGGATCCTCTAGTCCTGGAGTTAGACCATTGTTAGCCACATGTGGATGCTGAAAACAGAATTCAAATTCTCTGGAAGAGCAGCCAATGTGCTTAACCATTGAGTCATATTCCCAGCTTTTTATTTTTTTTATTATCATTTTAATCTTTTTCTCATTTACCTTGTAGAATAAATAGCAAACATGACTGGCCAAAAATACTACATACGATTTCCTAAAAGTTTACTCTAAATTTATATTTACCTTTTATTTCTTTCACATAAATTACAGATAAAGAAGACCTATCTTCAAATTGCCCAGGACCAACCTCTGCAGATCATGATTAAGATTATTCCCAATAAAGTAAAAACTATTTATGCAGGTGAGGAAAGAAAGCCTTTATGTAATTTTTTATTCTTTTAGAAGTATGCTCTATTTTGGACAAAATTGCTCACTGTCTTGGGAAAAAGTTACTGTTACTTCAAAATACAAGTATCATAGAGATGGACAATTATGATTAATGTTAGTATCATGATGCTTGTAGGGGCATACCAACAGGTAACACTTTTAGTTCCCCTCTTTACTTGGGATAAATTGAGCAATAAGGCATCATGGGAATCAGGAGCTCTGCTTGAGGGCTTGAGATGTACCTTGATGCTACAGTGCCTGTGCCGTGCTTGTGTAAGGCCCCGAGTTCAGTCACAACACCACATATTAAACTTCTCAGCATGAAGCTGAAAGACCACTTTCTCCAGTCAGACTCCCCCTTGGGAGTAAGCACTTGGAGAGAACCGCATGCCTGTTCTCTGCCTGTGGAGCAAAGGCCTACCTTGTGTTCTCTGAAGAAACAGTTTTATCCTGGTTTGTTGTTCAGAGTAAACAGATGTTAGCTCTCTAGGGTAGGGAGCACACCAGAGGCCGAACTTCACATGCTCAGTTCTTTACCTCAGGAGCCCATCAGATAAAACACATCTCTGCAGGAAGGAAGGAACTGAGGGGCCAGAGGATTCCATGCTTCTGGATCATACCTAGGGTCCGACATCAAAGTCATGGATCTCCTTTCAGAGTGGTTATGCTCAAGGCTCTCCTCTGGTGGGTTTATTTCAGCTGATCCAGGGCAGTTTCTGAAGATCTGAGTTTCTTTTTAAATTCTAAGAGTATGCAGCAGCCTGCTCTTGGTTTCCAGAACGATACAGCATCACAAGGGAAACCATTACAGAGGAGTGACCAAGTGAACAAAGTGGTCAGCACAGCGCAACACTGGACCAAGGAGAACCAGAGGAGAGCTGACTTTGCTGGGAAGACCCTGGGACACTGCAGTAGCCCTAAATTGAGGTTCTGAAAAATGGACAAAGCTATGAGGAAGCAGCTACTCTGTAACTCAGCAATTCTAACCAGGAAAGTCTGCTTATCTGCTTTGGGCAATCTTATTCACAATAGTCAAAAGGAATGCACAACCCTGATATTAATTGAACAGATACATAAAATGTTATATATTCATACAACAGGACCCTATTTGGCAGCAAAAAGAAATGCATTACTGAGACATTCTACAATGTGGATGAAACCTGGAAAACAATACTATATAAAAAACATCCCCTGTGTAGTCTATTTATTTATATGCATAGAATGGGCAAATCTATACCCAGGCTTTCTAGAGTTGGGAGAAGATAATGAATCTGTTAATGGATGTGTGTTTCCTTTGAGGCAACAAAAAAAAGTCTTAAAATTAAGTATAGTGTTGATGCAACTCTGAATAAACACTGTTAAATTGTAGTTGTTGAATAAATGAATGGTATACATTAATTATAATGCACAACATTTTTACTACGTTTATTTAAGTGATGTGAGTGTGGGTATGGGTGCATGGGTATCATAGGACATGTGGAGGTCCAAGGACTATTTGTGTAAGTCAGTTTTTTCCTACCATGCAGGAGCCAGGGATTGAACTCAAGTCACTGGACTCGGTGGCAGGTGCTTTTATCTGCTCTGTCATCTCACTGTCCCATTTAAGTTGAGGGGAATTTCAGGTACAAACAATTGCAAAGACTATGAGCACCACAGCATGTTCTGATCAGGTCTATGTAGCTGGCCCTTCATCTGGTAGCACCAAGCGTAGGCTTCATGACAGCAGCCCCTGGGAAGCATAGCTGCTAAAGCTTGTTTTAAGCTTCTGGCCTCCAAAACTGCAGTGCATATAATGTAAATGACCGAGTCTTTGCTAACGTTCTGCAACTGTAGTAATTAAAACATACTACAACTAAATTAACATCAGCAAAGCTTTACATATTCCAGAAGCGTTTTGTTTGCCTCACAGTACTATTAGTGTTTTCAGTTAGAATTGAAGCCAATACAGTGTAACTACATCCATCTAACCATGGGGACACCATGAGCCATGGGGACATGCTACAGACATAGGACTAGTTTCTCCAGCAAGTGTTGAGAGAAAAGAAAACATGGGAGTATGCTATAGAGGAAAAGGACATACCAACCAAATGTAACCTTGGGCCCTCCTGATTTTAAACAACCGATAAAGAAGACAGTTTTGAGATTGTAAAATTGATCCAGACTAATTATGTGATAATTATATTTCTTAGTTTATCTGAGTTGCAGTGGTATGTGGTTTTGTCAATATTACAAAGAACTTGACTGTTACAAGTCAGCTTTTAAATATTTACAACTGAAACACTATAATGCCTGAGATTCAGTTTAAAATTTCCCAGCCAAAGAAACAAAAGAGATAGGTGTAACAACAAAGGTAAAATATGATTTGTTAAAACCACATATAATGGTACATACAATCTCATCATCCCTGTCTATGTTTGAAGTTTAAAGATTATGAGAATATTGAATGAAAATGATTTCTGTTATAATAAAATGTTAATGTGCCAAAGAACCTTGTGTTATGAGAACAGTCAAGTGGGGAATGGATGTTATAAGTCTATCTAGTGAGTCTGCAGATGACTTGGAAAAGTTGACATTCAGGCTTCTCATGTCACATGTACACAGAGTATACTTAATGAGTGTACACCCTGTACGCTTACACTAGACCATGCTCAAAAGCAGTCCACACTTAGCCACTTAAAAAGCACCTTATATTTTGTTTCAAACTGGCTCCCACACATTATGCAACCAACCATACATGTACATCTATATGTGTGTGTGTGTGTGTATATATATATATATATATATATATATATATATATACTGTGAATCTATTTGATATAAATTTATGTTAAGCCCACATGTCTTCATGTATGTGTTTGTTACATATGTATATTTAATAGAAATGATATTTTTTAAAAAGTAAAATGCTTTCTTTTTTAAAATTTATTTAGCTTTATTTATGTGCATTGGTATGAAGGTGTCAGATCTCTGGAACAGGAGTTACAGACAGTTGTGAGCTGCCATGTGGGTGCTGGGAATTGAACTCAGGTCCTCCTGAAGAACAGCCAGTGCTCCTAACCCCTGAGCCATCTCTCCAGCCCCTAGGTCTCTAGAGTGAAGCTACTAAGTAAAAATGTTTTTTTAAACCTGCACCTGGAATCAGCAAGTGAAGTCCTACTTTGCCCCTACTGTTACTATGATTAAAAGATACTTTTTATTTCCTGGTTTTTAGAGACTGAGAAAATATATCCTCAGAAGTAAATAAAAGATACTAAGAGAGAAGATACTTATTCTATACTGTAAAAATATCAGTAAGGAAAGGGTAAAATGCTGCACTCTCACCTGCCACAATATTTGGTATTCCTCTTAAATATAACTTCATTCATTAAAGCCAGATAATGTTAGTTTGTTTTTATAGAGATTTTATTCCACCTAGAAAAAAATTTAAAAATGTAAATAATATGTCAAATTCCTATGTATCTTCACCCATATGTACCAATGGTTGACATCACAGGTACTTTGTTTTTCTTTGTCTGTCTTTAACTCCAGCTCTAGGGGATCCGATTCCCTCTTTTGGCCTCTGCTGTCTCTGCACCCACATCCAAGGATGTGGACACACAAATAAGTATTTCTTAAAAAGAATACTTCTTCCAATTGTGTGTGTGTGTGTATTAAATTGTCTTCTTTTTTAAATATTTATTTTTATTTTATGTGAATTGGTGTTTTGCCTGTATATATAACTGTGTAAGGGTGTCAGATCTTGGAATTACAGACAGTTGTGAGCTGCCATGTGGATGCTGGAAATCGAACTCAGGTCCTCCAGAAGAACAGTCAGTGTTCTTAACCACTGAACCATCTCTCCAGCCCATAAAATGTGTAGCCCAGGTTGGCCTCAAACTCAAGATCCTCCTGTCTCTGCCTTCTTCAGCAAATCCTACCGGTGTGCACCACCACAACCAGCTAAATTGTCTTTTTAAAGAAAACAAATTATGTAATTGAATAACCACATTCAGGATTTGCCTAATAGTTCCCTCATGATTGCACTTTTATAAATTTGGGGCAAAACTAATTCTTCTATAATATCGGGAGCCACACATCATTAGGTCCTTCCACTTTGGGCGATGGTAGGTTGAATCTCATTGTTACTGTGATGACATATACATTGTTGTTGTAGAGGTACACAGTGACCTTTTTAAACTCTTGTGGTTATTTTCTTCCCAGCTGTTTTTCACCCTGTAGTGTATGTAGCATGTAATTGCCTTACCACACCTGTAGTCGGCAAACATACCAAATGCTTTTTATGAATACTCAAAGAAACAGCTACATGCCTTTTGTACTTCTTCCTGCTTCTTGGCCCCTGGCAAGCCTACGCTGGGCTCAATTTACCAATTATAAAATAACATGACTGTGTTGTAATGATGATTCCATTCTTAAAAGTTTAAACTAAGACTCCTCAAGATTTCCAAGGATGTAGTCCCTATTGTCTTCCAGCATTTCCTGCTGCAGTTTGGGGCTGACAGACTTCCCTGTGTGCATTCTTTTGGGTCTCCATCTCTTGCTCACCTAGCCCAGCTGTTCTCTCTACACTTCCAAGTCTTTCACATTCTTGTCAGTCTCTTAAGTGTCATTTCTAGTCCTTCAGTAAGTGATCCTATAAGAAGTGATCATCCAATAAGAAATGATCTTGCCTGTCTAGATGGACAGTTTCCTGCTCCTAGTTACTGCCAACAGCACAGTTATCTTTCTTCAAGGCTTTGTTATAATAGATAGTGTGCTTAAGCTAAAAGACTGAGAATCTTTCTTACCAGCCACATAATCCCCTCCCTTCCTCTCAGCCAGCCACTGGTAAATGTAGTATTGCTTCCTCCTGTATCTACCCTTTCCATCTTACATTTGTTGAGCATCCTAAAGAATAAAGGATTTTTTATATGTTCTAGAATGTTACGTAAATGGTTTCCTTCTGTAAACATTTCTTAAAACCTTTGTTAACTTAAAATTGTGCTGTTACTACATTTATCTTCAGTTCATTCATTCCCTGGTTCATAAATATAATTTTAAATCCATTCTTCTTTTGAAGGCATTGTGGGCCCATCTTGTTGTTATGGCATCTGTAAACAGGATGTCAACTACTTTTCTTGTCATTAAAAACCCAACAGGAGCAACTTGAAAGAGAAGAGATTTATTTTGACTGAATTTCGGATGATGCTATTTTACATGACATTAAAGATTTGGCAGAAGCCTCAGTACATGGTGGTGGGATCGTGTCCAAGAATGACCCTGTTGGTCCATGGCCAGCTCACATTGCAAAATGCATTTAGTCCCACCTCAGAAATCCCAAGAGGCTTAATAGTCATCTCTGTTCAAAAGTCCAAAGTGCTTTAAGACGCAAAGGAAAACTCTTAATGTGAGTCCCTATAATACAAATATTACAGCATACAAAGGTAAACATTCCCATTTTAAAAAGTAAATCTTGGAGAAGAGCAAGGAAAGAATGGACAATGCAGCCTAAATCCAAGCAGGGTAAACAAAAGCTGCATCTCAGTGTCCAGTGTCTGGAATACACAGTGGCATGATCTGGGCTTTAGTAAGCTTCTTACAGTCAGGCTGCCTGTGAAGCATTCATGGACTTTCTTGTAGGCTGGCTCCAATCAGTGATCATTGCCTCTTTCAGCAGATGTTCTATGTTCCAGTCATCGACAACATCCCAGGTTCTCCGTTAAAACTTAGATTTCACCTTCACAACTTCACACGGCAGCCTCTCAGAGTCTTTCTTCAAGGAATCAGACCACCCTAATACACATCACCCTCAAAGGCTGATTTTTGGCACCTTGGGACCAGTGTCTGTGACTATATGACCCTTACGTTCTACTTTCCTGCAAAACCAGCATCATGGATGGTGCCAAGTCCTGCCGCCAATGTAACGACCACCCCCCCCCCCCCCGCCAAGGCTATGGCTGTAGCATTCTCTGAGCTCCTGCCCAGCTGAAACAAAGACTGTTTCTCTAGGCATCCCTGCTTGAACTTGTGAAGTGAAAGGCCTCCCTTTCACTTCACAAGTGAGGGTTTTTCATTTGCACACTCTGTAGCCTTTCATAGGTATAGTCTTGCTCCTACAATATCAACAGTGGAAAGTACATGGTTCCTTTTTAACAACTGCCACTTTGCACCCACCTTGTCTCTGAAGGCACTCCCAAATCTTCACAGTTTTTTTCTTTTTCTTTTTTTAAAAAGATTTATCTATTTATCATATATACAATATACGAAGAGGGCACCAGAGCCCACCATGTGGTTGCTGGGAACTGAACCCAGGACCTTCGGAAGAACAGTCAGTGCTCCCAACCTCTGAGCCATCTCTCCAGGCCCTGTTTTTTTTTTTTTCTTCTTTTTTTTCCCCCCCACATATTACTACTCTGCTTCCTCTCCTCATTCACCCCACAACCCTGGCTAAAAGCAGGAAACAGTCACCACATCCAAACCTTGAATGTCTTGAAATCTCCTCCATAAAACAAAATGTCCTGAAATTCCCTCTGTGAAACAAATTATTACTTTTGAATTTTGAACTTTACACAAATGTCCTATATCTAGTTTTATTTCCCAATGGGTTTCCTTTCTCTGAACCTTAAGCTCCCACATTAAGTTTCATTTACAGCACTCCAAGACTTCTTAAGCCTACAGTCCTGAACTTTTCCACATACCTCCCACAAGCCAGTTCTGAAAGCCTGAGAACCACATGGTGGTTATTAAAACAAAAACCTGCTTGTGGTTCCATCGTCACAATGACTAACCTGAGAGAAGCGCCTCAAGGACATAGGTATTTATTTGGGCTTCCATATTCAGGGGCTATGGTTCACATGGGGAGGCGTGCCCAGCAGGGCGTGCACTCCATGTTGGCAGGAGTGCCTGAGAAAGGCCGTGATGAGCACAGTGCTCCATACACGTATGGAAAACGTTAGAAAAAAAGTTTTTGAAGTACCAACAACAACAAAAATAAAGAAAACCTGTGTGCAAAAGGTTTTTCTTTCCTTACATTTCTTAAAAAACGTAAGGGAAGAAAAGTACAATATCCACCAATGCTCCATCTCAGATTTTAGGCAACTAAAGGAAACCCACATATCAGAAGCAGAGCACTTTTTCAGAAAGGCCCTAATGCGTGTGTCTTTTCTTTTCCTTCGAGATACTCTTCCATTCAGCCAAGGTCCTCAGAATTTCAGATGTATGAGGCCGTTGCCTGGGATCCTCCGAGAGTAACTTTCTTAGAAGACTTTTCTGTAATTACAGTTCAGAGTCAGTACTTAGAAAGAAAACATCAAGAAAATAAAACTGGTGACTCAAATACTTACTTCTTTGCTGTCAAATGTATCCTCAGGGAAGATGCCCATTTTTAGCTTTTTAAAAACCTGAAATACAACAAATAGATGTATTTACTAGGAAGCAATTTACATAGGAAGGAAAACTAAATACAGTAATGATTGGGGATACACTAAATCTAGAATATTTCTTAAATGTAGGACTCTTTAGTCAAGGAGCAAGCAGAACTCCCCTCCCTAACCTACTCCGATTTTATAATCGATGTCAAGTGCAAGAGACCCATCACTGCCCTTTTGTTTTGGAATGCTAGGCAATACAACTTTTCATCATCCTTATGTTAGGGAAGACAAGGCTGTTGCCTCACAGCAAGCCCCTTTCCTGAGCCCCCAACAAGGATATCCAGTAGCCTGCTGTCTCCAGTGGCTCCCCACCACCTGCCTGCACAGATAACAAAGCCCATACTCTTCCCTCAGTGTAGCCCCACCCAGTCTTCCCAGCCCCACCAATCATCAGCTTCAGATAAAACCATACTGACTGCTATTCCCAGCACATTCTGCACATTCAAATCTCCATGCTGGGGTTACATGCTTTCTACTTCAAACTATTAGAATGAACTAAGTTACCAGGATAATTTTCTTCTGACCTCCATAAGCATGCCATAGTATGTGTGCGTGCATCCATGCACATGTGCAAGCAAACATACCCTTAAAGAATGATCTGAGATAAACCTGACCCTTCAATACCCAACTTAGAAGGTTCCATGAAACCTAAATCTAGAGTCCTGGAGAGATCTTTTAGCTGCTTCCATAGACTTTCTGTTTTCTAAAATACTTAGTCATTCTCTGCTGTTATCTTTCTTCTTAGAAAATGAATCCCTTGAGAAACTGGCTTATTTTTATATCCATGTAGTACTTAGAGCAGAAACTGCTCCCTAATCAGTGAAATTTTGTTGGCATACTTAAGTAGAAATCTTATGGAATATGCACATATTCTATAGAAAGCCAAAGTTTTTCAACTATAGCAAAATAGTTGTCAACACTTGAAAGAGAAAATACATTTTACTCACAACCAGAAGTAATGTAGTCAAACACACCTTCACCAAATGGCAATAGCAATAGTGCTTGAAGGGAGAAAATCAGTGCTTTACTTTGATTAATTCTTTCTTGGATATTTACCTCTGATTTTTCAGAATAAGTGGGGCATGTGAGAAAAAATTCAGCAAAAATAAGTCCTAAAGCAAAGATGTCCACTTCTTTTCCATATTGCTGTGAAGATAACTGGAAACCAAAATACAGTGGCCTTTGTTAGTCACCTAAAGTAAATCTCTATACTTTTTGAGGAAAAAATATCTATAAATTATATATTACATTAAAATGTTTGTTCTATGTCTCATGAAGCTGACCACTAACAATAACTATCACATAGAAATAGAAGAAATACAATAAAGGCTGTATAGGACAAACCAACAGCCATTTATTTTTACTAGATGGTAAAACAGGGAGCATTTCCACCAAAATTAAGAGTGAGACAATGGGATGTACTTTCTTCATCCATATTCAATATAATTCTACAACTCTTAGCTAGACAAGAAAAAGATATAAAAGAATTCAAATAGGAAAAGAAGCCAAATCCTCATTTGTAGACATATGGTTTGTAGATAAAACCATTCCTCGTGTGTCAGAACTGAGGACTTCTCGCACTCTGGCTTGTGACTATGAGAAAGCAACATTCTTGTACACTTTAATATTAGACTGTTAATAGTTTTTAAATGACAATTTGGAAGCATTTACTATGTTTGAAAATCAATTGTCTCTCAATTCATTCACTTCATATCTAGGAGTCTACCATAGAGTATAAAAAAAATACTCAAAGAGTATCTCTGTATCTGCAGTTCATGTACCTGCAGATTCAACCAAGTGCAGATCTATTGCGCAAATAAAACTGCATGGATATTGAATATATACACACTCTTTTTTCTCTCTAGTCTTTATAGAGGGAAACAACATATTATACAATAAATAACATAGGCAGCTATGTGTACACTATTTTAATTGCCTTATGTATTACATGCAACACAGATGGAGCCATTCCTGAAGTTTATTGGTCAGCTACCCTAACTAAATTGATGAGTTCCAGGTTCAATGGGAATAGATTATATACAGCTTCAAACTATAATGTAGAAGGCCTATGAGATGGTTCAGCAGGTAACGGTTTATACCACCAAGCCTGGTGACCTGAGTTCCATTCTAGAACCTCCTCATGCACACCAAGTGCCAGTTTCTCCCTCACAATACACAAAATAAATATTAATTTAAATTTTTCTATGGGGTGCTAGAGAAATGGCTCAGCAGTTAAGTACACTGGCTGCCTTCCAAAGGACCTGGGTTCAATTCACTCAACCATCTGTAATTCCAATCCTAGAGAGTTCAACACCTCTTCTGGTCTCTGTGGGCACTGTATGCATGTGATGAACAGACACACAGGCAGGCAAAACACTCATACATAATATATATATATGTATGTGTGGTATATGCATGGTATACATACATGGGATATATGGTATATGTGGGATATATGTTGTGTATATGCATTGTATATATGGTATGTGTGTTATATATAGTATATACATGGTATATAAGGTGTATATATGTATGGTATGTATGTTGCATATATGGTAGATGTATGTATGTGGTGTGTATGTATGTATATATATATATATATATGAAAGCTACCAGAGAAGATACTTGACACCCTTACACAATCTCTGGCCTCCATATGCTCATGCACAAACATGCACCCACCACCACACAACATGCATACACACAGTAAGCAAATAAAGAAGTAAAATATACAAACAGAAAGGAAAGGAATTTTACCTGTTCTGGACTCATGTATAGATGAGTTCCCGTATCCTTTGTTCGATTTCCATCATTTTCCAGGGCTGTTGCAAGGCCAAAGTCTCCAATCTTTATGTGTTTTTCATCCACTAAAAATATATTACCTGGCTATAGAAAAAAGTTAGTTAATATATGTGATTTGGATCAGCTATTACCCAAGGTCCCATCAATCCTTTAAACTGACTTGTATGGCATTTATCCTTTCATGGGCAGCCCAAATCAGGAATTTAATAGCTTGAGTGTTTAAAATGTGAACTTAAGACTTAAATAACAGCAAAGGAGGCTTAGTTCACATCTGCCTTCGAATATCGAAATAGCTGTCAAGTAAAAGACTCACTCAAAAGAATTGATTTTCAAACATAGTAAATGCTTCCAAATTGTCATTTAAAAATTATTAACAGTCTAATATTAAAGTGTACAAGAATGCTGCTTTCTCATAGTCACAAGCCAGAGTGCGAGAAGTCCTCAGTTCTGACACACGAGGAATGGTTTTATCTACAAACCATATGTCTACAAATGAGGATTTGGCTTCTTTTCCTATTTGAATTCTTTTATATCTTTTTCTTGTCTAGCTAAGAGTTGTAGAATTATATTGCAGGACTGGAGGGTGGTGGTGAGAGTAAGCAAAAAGATTTGCTTTTATACATCCTAATCTAATGAGAGGTCCAGAGAATGGGACTTAGAGCTCCTTCCCCATCCCAGAATAGGGCTAGACATCCCCTTGAAGGAATGCTGTTGGTGTGGCTCGGGGTCTGATGGGAATTAAAACCCCTTCAAATTCTGAGAGTCTCTGAATGGTCATTTCTTAGCAATGCCATAGGATATGCCATGCAGGATTTCTCTCCAGATTCTGACAATATTTTAGTAAGTATATCTCCCCTCTACCTTGTTAAGTAGAAGTTGAAAATTATATCTAAACACTTTTTCTGTACATTTCCTTTGGTTTTGCTTTGGTTGTTGCTGTTGTTTGGGTTGGGGCTGTACTGTTTCATTGTGGTGGTTTGGTTGGTTTACAGGGTTTCACATATCCCAAGCTAGTCTCAAATTCAGTATGTAGTCAAAGATGACCTTGAACTTTTGATCCTTTCTCCTCCACCTTCTCAGTCCTAGGATTAAGAGGATGAGCCTCGGTGCCTGCTTTATACACAGCTAGAGATAAATTCAGAGCTCCATGTAATGGTAGGCAAGCATTCTAACAAATGAGCTACGTCTCTAGTTACTCTAAGATATGATGTTAAGCATATTTAAAGTGTGTGTGTGTGTGTGTGTGTGTGTGTGTGTGTGTGTGTAGAACAATTCTGTGTTGTCAGCTCTCTTTCCACTTTGATGTAGGTTCCAGGGATTGAACTTAGATCACTAGTCTTTACCCACTAGCCATCTCACTGGCCCAAATGTGTATATACCTGCATGTGTGTGGACACATGGACACATAACAAATAAACAGTAGCCACATGTGTTACATAATTCTGTAAACATTACTGACTGAAAACAGGAAGATTGTTGGTGGCAAAGTTAATATTTTTGCCATTCTTGCAAAAACTAAACATCCAATTCAGTGTACACACACACACACACACACACACACACACAGACACACACACACACACACTCCAAGAGGACCTAGCTAAGAAATGAGGGATAAGATGAGGAAACCAGGGAAGTGCTTCTGAGAAGCTCCATGCAAAAATTAGTCATAAGATTCATGTTCAGTCAGTGGATTTGAACCTAAAGTCAGTAACAGGAGAAAAATATTTGTGTGTGGTAGACATGGGTAGACAATGGTCCCACAATGAACTGAAGTCATAGCAGCAGAGTTTTGCTGTACCCACAAATGAAACTGCTACCCCAATACAGCAGTAGCCCAACTCTGAAAAATAAAATACTGAACTTGTGTAAATATATAAGCATGATGAGACAAGGAGAAATATAAGATTGTGTTTTTACTATTATTAAAAAGAAAAAAACAAGGGCTGGAGAGATGACTCAGCGGTTAAGAGCACTGACTGTTCTTCCAGAGGACCTGAGTTCAATTCCCAGCAGCCACATGGCAGCTAACAACTCTCTCTAATTACAAGATCTGACACCCTGTTATACATTTAGGCAAAACACCAATCACATAAAATAAAAATAAATAAAAAAAGAAAAGCAAGCCTAGTGTAATGGTGACTCTACCACTAATCAGTAGAGGCAGGCAGATCTCTATGAGTTCGAGGCCAGCCTGGTCTACAGAATGAGTTCTAGGACAGCCAAGGCTATTACAGAGAAACTCTGCCTAAAAAATCAAAACTAAATAAAGAAAATGATGCTCTGTGTCATTTAAGCAGTTACATTATGAATAAATGGATTTTGAGGTTATGGAACAGTGAAGAAGTGTGTCAACTAACACAGTACATTTCCCACTTACCTTAAGATCTCTATGAATTAAACCATTCGAATGTATATAATCCACTCCCGTCGTTATTTGTTCAAATAATTCCAAACACAAATCTTTGTCCTTTTTATTCTCTTTTTGTAGCCATTGTTCCAGAGATCCTTTATCACAGAATTCCATTTGAATAAAAAGGCATTGGACCTTTGGTCTGAATACAAAATTCACAGTATGTAAAAGTAGCAATGGAAATAAATTTATTTTTAAAAATTCTGACATAGCTTATGAAACCCAAAACATGTCTCAGAATGGAAATCTAAATATAATAAACTTGAAATAAAATAAACCAATTTATGTAGATCATAATTTCTCAAGAATCCAGAGTTCAGTTGTTTGTCTATAAAGCATGAGCCTATATATTTTGAAGCCAGTCTGTGTTAGGTGTAAGTGTTCCTGGTACACCACATGGCACCGGCTGAAATAATTCCTGGCAGTCAAGTGATAAATCGTACATGGAACTAGGTACAGGGTGCATACCCCTAGATGTAGCTACATAGATGTGAGCCCACCCCTTCTCTTAAAATTAAACGCCACGTGGCAACTCATTCTCTCTCTCCTCTTCCCTTTCTTCTCTCCCTCTCTCTTTCTCCTCTCACACTCTTCTCTGGGTACCCACCTCTCAGTAACTCTCTAAGTTTTCGTGTGGCACCTGGTCACACAAAAAACTAACACTAGTTAGTGAGCCTGAAACCAAGAAATTAAAATCATGTTCGGAAGATGGAGAGGAACAGGGAAAGAATATTCTTTGTCCCCTTGCCTGTAGAACAAGAGACCCCAGTATCTTTTGAGGTTGCCCTGATCATTAAGTGTGATGATGAACAGCCCCCTCTAGCAACCCCCACAAAATAAATGGCAAGCGCTTCCCATCCCATCGCAGCTGTGAGAATTTCTTCTTACCCATTTGCATTGTTATCAATGATGTACTCGGGGTCATAGTCGTCTCCCAGCCAACAGGCATGGTATTTAACAATGTTAACATGGTTAAGCACCGCCAGGGCTTTTACTTCACGCTCGACTTTCCTAGTTAAAAGGACCCAGAAAACAAATGTGTCATCATCTATCCCGGATAACCACAGAACATCTCAGGTAACAAGACGCAACTACCCAGACTCCTCTGCTCAGTAGTTCCCATGGCTCTCACATCAAGTTGTAGTATGAGAGCCAGAATTCAAAAGGGAAAAAAAACAGAATGTGAATACACCGAAGATTCACAGCCGTTCTCATTCTCAACATAAAAGAAAAGACAGTGGTTTAAATGATAGATATCTAAAATGTAAACATCCTTTGTATCTTGTTGTAAGTGTCTGTAACATATTTTTCAGTAGCTAAATCACATTTGATATGCCACTTAAACGATGTGTGGAAATCTTTGGATTTTACAAGCAGATCCCATTTGAACAGCAAAAGCAGATAACCCAGGCAGCAAGCAGAAACCTATTTAGAATTTTTAGCATATGACAACAATATGTCAAGAGACTAGTTTATGCAAAGAAACTATGAGTTGGTTTTATGAAAGCGTTACAAGGATTGTGCTCAGGAGCTAAGACGCTCTACCAGTTTCTTGACAGACGCTGGAGACATCAGAAAAGGGAAGCCTCAAAATGGAGAAAACTGAGAAAACCACCTTAAAACTAAGTAAGTCAACAGCTTCAGGGGATACTACTGTCTCAAATTGGTACATTCATATTTTAAAACCGAAATAAATACTCACCTTAAGGTAAGGTAATATCAGAATAAAGCAAACTCCTGTAGGCATAACAAAAAGTTAAGGAGGACCAGAAAGAAATAAGGAATGAACCACAGATATATAAAGAATGATGAAAGTCCTGTATCCAAAAAAGCCAGATGTTTACTTACTTTCTGTTATAACTAACACGTTTAATAGCATAAGTCCTTCCGTCAATCTTGTGTTTCGCTTTGAAAACTTGGCCAAATCCACCTGAGCCAATATTTTCTATGTCTTCAAAATCCTTGTTAAACCTAGTTAAGATTGATATTGCTGTTATTCTCAGGTTTAGTAAAATAAAAATTATCCCTTCTTTCTTGTTTTTTAATAATGTCCAGTAGAACTCTAGAGTCCTCCTGCCCCCTCCCAAAAATGTCTTTCTCTTTCTCCTCTCTTCCTCTCTCTTTTGATAGAGAAGTCAATATAATAGATCATCTCCTCTGGCTATAGATAAGACACAAGGAAGTGCCCTTTCCCAGTGGGTACAAAGAAAGACGAGCCTGCCTTGGGCCAGAACAGCCTGTTTCTTACCCCCTAATGCCCCATATCCTATGGGTAAGCCCTGCTAATTCTTCTAACCCACATCACTACCACCTGCTCACTTTTCTCCATTTCCAGCACCTTCACCGGGGCCATCAGGCTCCTACAGTGGTGGCCTGCTGCCTGATACCTCACTTCCTCTGCCCTACTTTAGCTATGAAAACTTGACCTAACTGTGTTTCCCTCTCGATTAAACATCCTACATCATCCGTACCTTTGCATTCAGCAAAAGCCTCTAAATGGCCCACATGGTGCCAGGCAGCACATCCCCCACTTCTTTAACCTCATCCCACTACACTGAGTCCTCATTCTTTACATGACAAGCACATGCTTTCTCCACAGAAGGCTGACCTGAGGGCATTGTTTCCATTTTTAAAAAATATTTATTTTCATTTTATGTGAATTGATGTTTTGCTTACATGTATAACTGTGTAAGGGTGTCAGATCTTGGAATTACAGATAGTTGTTAGCTGCCATGTGGATGCTGGGAAGTGAACTCAGGACCTCCGGAAGAACAGTCAGTGCTCTTAACAGCCATCTCTCCAGTCCTGTTTCCAATTTTTAAATCATACTACTGTTCATCTTTAACTCTAGCCTTACTTTGTAAAATATTGAAATACAGATCATGTAACTGCAGAAATGTGTGTATGAGAGAGAAATTAATGACAGAAGTCTTCCTCAATGACCTTCTACCTTTGTCTTTTATTTTGTTTCGTTTGTTGTTGTTGTTGTTGTTTTGGTTGGTTGGTTTGTTGAGACAGTGTTTCTCACATAGTCCTGGCTATCCTAGAACTCATTCTGTAGACCATGCTGACCTCAAACTTATGAAGATCCTCTGCTTCCCCGATGCTGGGGTGCTGGGACTAAAGGCGTAGTCCATCATGCCCAGTTTACACTTTTTTCTTTTTGAAATTGAATCTCTCATTAAACCTAGAGCTTACAAGTTGGAGCCCATTCCCTCCAGAGGAACACCTAACCCAATCTTGATATTAGGATGAGGAAATCCGGACTTGCCTGGAGCAGATGCTGAACTAATCCACTTCGGGATCTCTTGCCCTTTCTGGGGAGGGGTTTGGGAGGTGGGAAGGAGGGAGGCTGAAGACTGGCTGGGAGGGCTCGGGAGAGAGAAGAGAGTTGGAACAAGGGGACACATGGATAAAAAATGAGACTTTATTCTATAAAAATAAAAAAAAATAAAAAGGATAACTCAGGAAAAAAAGCAAAACAAAACACCCTGGCGCTCACTAATTGGCTGTGCTTACTGGCCAATGAGTGCCATGGATGGATGCACGTGTCTCCTCCACTCCCTCCTCTTCTGCCAGTGTTGACATGATAAATGTTGTGTATTGCTATGCCTGTCTTTGTATGGGGGCACTTGGTATTCAAACTTAGGCCTTCATGTTTGCACAGTGAAGCCATCTACCCAGACCCATTTCCTTAATGCCAGTCATCACCTCAAAACTCTTTGAGAGAAAGAAATCTACTCTATTTGTCCTTACCATAGCCTAATGCTCAGAACCGTGGTGGATATATACATATTAGATGTTTAACAAGTACTCATTGTTTCTTTTGAAATTTTGTTTTCAATGTCCTTTCAATGTCCAAACAGACTTTCTTCATCTTAGGGATTTAATTTTAGCCAAAACATTATCTCCAGACAATGGGTCGTTTTTTGCCTAGAGAAATCTCATATGGAGCTAGAATACAGAAGTCTCTCCCTTTCCCTTTCTCTATTATTTTTCTTCTAAATTACAGATATAAAGGATTATATGCTTCCAGTTTACAGAGATTTGCATTTGTCATGTTTTTGGAACCCTAAATCTTACTTCTCCAAAAGACACTAACGTTCTGTGGGTCTGCCTGTGCCACAGCTATTAATCACTTGGGTGGAAATATAACTTAGAACCCATCGTTAAGAAACTGTATTTGGAGGCTGGAGAATGGCTCAGTGGTTAAGAGCACTGACTGTTCTTCCAGAAGTCCTGAGTTCAATTCCTAGCATCCACATGGCAGCTAACAACTGTCTGTAATTCCAAGATCTGACACCCTTACACAGTTATACATACAGGCAAAACACCAATTCACATAAGAATAATAAAAATAAATATTTTTTTAAAAAAAAAAAAGAAACTGCGTTTGGAGGCTGAAGGATGGCTCAGAGGTCCTGAGTTCAATTCTCAGCACCCACATGGTGGCTCACAACCATCTATAATGAGATCTGGTGACCTTTGCTTTATACTGTATACAAAATAGATAAATATTTAAAAAATAAAATAAAAAGGGAAAAAAGAGACTTTGCTTCATAAGCGCGCTTACCATTCACAAACTCCCCTTACCTGTCATCCATGGTTTCTTTACTTCCTAGCACTTTGTTAGCTTGAGGTTTTCTAAATTGAGACAAAAATGCAAAACTTAGACAAAATGGTAACCTTTATAACTTTAGAACAGGCTTTACGCTACACACTGGGCATTATAGAGTTTGCATCAGCTATCAGAATGACAGGAAGCAGGTGCTCAGCTTCAAAAAACCATCTCCCGATAGTTCTCTTCTGCTGATCTTTTCCATCCCACCCCTTCTCCCCATTCTCACCGGCACACATTCACCAGTGGCCTCCTACTCCTTTTCCTCCAGTTTCTGAATCTGAACATCCTTAGAAATGAGGTCTCCTGGGTCACTCCCTCTGGCCCTCATTCCTCACTGGCGATGAGCCAACCACAGTGGGTGTCCAAACATCCCCTCAAACCAGACACAGCAACACTGCCACAGACCCTCTCCTTGCTCCCTTCCCTCACACAGCTACTCTCTCCCTCAGTCATGTCTACCTGCCTTCCCGATCCTTCTTCTCACAACTTCTTCTCTTCCTCACAGACACAGGCGCCTGAGCTGTGGGCCTCACCACAAGCCAAGTTCCATTTTCTCTACCCACCCACCTCAGAAGCTGCATTTAGTTCAACTTACTGTTTGGGAAATATTGCTGGCTCGTTATGTCAACCGCTGCTGCCTTGCCTTTACTTTTGACTGTATGTCTTTATGTGAAAGAAACCAATTCCCTATGATTTGTATAAAATTTGGTCTTCAAAATATAACAAGCCGAGTTGTTACACTATTCATGTTAACAAGTTATTACACTATCTTTACCCTATTCATGTACAAACAAACAAACAAAAAAGCATTTTGCTTAGAAGCACTTCCAAGCCCAGTGTTTGATAAAGTAACAGTCTAAACTATATTTCTAGCTGCACCACTATAGGGCTTTATATGTACAGTACACCATGTAAATGTGTGTGTGTGTGTGTGTGTGTGTGTGTGTGTCTTCTGCTAAGTTGGTTTATACATTTCAAGCTTTCCACTGAATCTGAAAAATCCCTCAAATGAACAGGTGTAATATTCTGCCAGTACCACAGACAATAGGAAAAGCCGATAGACCGAGTCTGAAAGCGAACCCTAGTCCAAAAAATGTCAGTGCGCGATGATACTCACACTTCTAATTTTCTTTCATTTTTGCCGAGATCACTCTGCAACCAAGAGAAAACGGAAGGCGGTTCAGTTGAGGAGAGCAATCATCTCCGCTCTGGAGCTGGCTCTATGACCACGTTCCTTAGTCTGCAAGATCACCAGCTCCACACGTTTGCACTTTACCAACGGCTATGGCAAGACCTAAATACTGCCAAGCAAACAGCTGTAAAATGGTACCAAATGGCTGCTTTGATTGTATTTTCTCTATCCCTAGAGGAATAAAGCATCTTTTGGCATTTGCTGCCTACTTAGGGGTTGCAAATCCCTTTAGACGGCGTCTGTTCTGCTGAATCAATTGCCTTTTCCTTACAGATTTGTAGTTCTTTATAAACAGATCGAGTTTTATAACAAATTAACCTGATTTTTTTAAAGTTTAAGTCTGATTTTTTTTTTTCTCTAAGTAGAAGACGAACTACACTAAATATTATTCAGCTGGGTGGGCAAGATTTAAAAAAAGATAATAGAAATATTTAAAAGGACAAGGGGCCTCCTGTTGCAGCCAACTCTGGCCCCATGGCTGTGGGCCTCAACAAGGGTCACAAGGTGATGAAGAACATGAGCAAGCCTAGGCATGGGCGCCTCACCAAGCACACCAAGTTCCTGGGGGACATGATCCGGGAGGTGCGCTGCTTGGCGCCCTAAGAGCGACGGGCACACCATGGAGCTGCTCAAGGTGTTCAAGGACAAGCGCGCTCAAGTGCATCAAGAAGAGGGTGGACACGCACATTTGTGCCCGGGGAAGCCAGAGGAACTGAGCAAGGTGCAGGTGGCCAAGAGGAAGGCGGCGGCCAAGAAGGACTGACCCTCCACCCAAATAAAGGCCACGCCCGGCCCGCCCCACCCCTCCCAAAAATGACAAGGGTAAGAGTTGGGAGGTAGTTCAGTGATACTTTGTCTAGAATACCTGAAGAAGGGAGAGAGGGAGGGAGGGAGGGAAGGAGGGGAGAAAAGAAGGGAGGAACAAAGGAAGGGAGATAGGTTTGTCTACAAAGCAGGTGGGGAAGCATGAGAGAGGAGGAGCCGTGAATTTTGCATGTGAGGAATAGAAGTTAACAGAATTTTTTTTTTTACTTTATTTTTATGTATTTGCCTTGGTGTTTGCCTGGAACAGGGAACTGGAACTACAGACAGTTGTGAGCTGCCATGCGGGTGCTGGGAATTGAACCCCGGTTCAGACTGGAAGAGCAGACGGTGCTCTTAACCGCTGAACCATCTCTCCAGCCCCGAGGAATAGAAGTTAATATGAATGGTAGTTAAAGAAAGAGAAAGGGTCAATGATTGTTAATATCATAATTTAGTAAGGACACATGAAATTAAAATGTAAAACTTATAGAATAATAAAGGTTATTGTTAAGTGAAGAGAAAAAAATCAAGTTGGAAGCTTCAGGACTAGTATCATACCGTAAAAGACGATCTGAAAGAAATGCTGTGCCAGTCGCTTGCTGCTCTCTCTGAGAAATCACTCTCAGATGCTGATGGAGAGGCACTAGAAGATAGGAGTAAGTTTTATTAATTCAGTCTCGTTTTTTGAAGGTTTACTTCTATTTATCTGTATAAGTACGTCTGTGTAAGTGGGTGCTCATGTGTATTTGGGTGGCCCAGGAGGCCGAAAGAGGGTATTGGATCCCATGGAGCTGGAGTTACAGGTGGTTGTGACCCACTTGGTATGAGTTCTGGGTACCAAATTTGGGAGAACAGAGGTGATGGAAATTGGACCCACAGCCTCGAACATGTCCCACCCTCAGCCCACTCACCACATTTGCTACCCAAACTCACGAATTGCTTGTAGACAAGCCACTGGATGAAGATGTGGTAAAACCAGAGGCTGCTCCGTCATCTCTCTGAAAGAAATGGCAGCCCTTGGCAGGCTTATAGGCAGCTAACTTACTTCTCTACAGGGGCTCATTGCTGGGCATATGCAAGCGCACGTATTCTCCCCACAGCCACCAATCCACAATCACAAACAATGGCAAAATTAACACATGGTCATGGATGCTTGAGCTAAGTTTTAAAAGCAATCCCAAAGTCCCACAGAACTTTTATGTCCCTGAGACCTCTTAGCCTTATGGTTCACGGATCATTGGTGGCACAGAATGGAGGAATCATTCATGAAGCAATTGGCAAATGCCTGTATTATGCACATAATCTAACCTGAAGTCAACTTCATAAATGTACAAATTAAATCTAATCAACAAACGTACCGTTGAGCTTTCCTGTTGTAGCCTCTGATAAGCCTCTTTAGCAGCCAAGTGCTTTGCCTCCTGCTTGGTGTCACCTGAACCGAAACCATATGTTTTCTCCCCAATTTTGCATTTACAATTAAATCTAGGGGGAAAATGTGAGTATTCATTTACATGTCAAAATATTATCAATCCAATGTACAACCTTACAGAAAGACCTTAAGATCATACTAATAATTTTTAACTATATTTATATTTCCTACCTCACATAATTTAAACCCCACAAAAATGGCCACCTATCTATCTGAATAACCAGAAACGGTTGATACTCAAGTTTACATTTCCCAAGTAGCATCCAATTCTTTCTTGCTTCATTGAAAGATCCTCCAGCAAAACACCAACTGGTGATTTTACAAACAAACAAAATCTTTTCAACCCCAAGTAAAGAGATTTAGAGGGGCAGAGGAAAGGAGGAGGTACGGTGAGTTTTCTAGAGCTGCTTAGAAGGAGAGAAAACCAGCTGGCAGAGTGGGGCAAGTGGGGGATAAGCCACAAGGGTGCAGTACTTTGGGAAGACAGCTCACTAGTGATGTTCTCAGAACCTCCAGACTCTACTCTGTGTTCACACATCCTCTCTCACAGCAGCTTTCTTCCCAGTACGAGACCAGTCCTGTGTAGTGGGATTATGCTGGTAATGTTGTAAATATTTGTCCCGCCTATGGGTTTAATAAAGCTGATTGACCAAAAGGCAGAAGGAACATTTTACAGCAGAGACAGATGCCACAGAGTCCCTGGAGCTGCCAGGAAATGCAGAGGAAATGCTGCTGAGAAAAAGTACCGAGCCATGTGGCTGAACAAGATGGATTGAGTTCAGATGGAGTTAGCAAGTTATATACCTGGGCCATAGCTGAATCAGCAGAAAATTAACATAAGCATCTGTGTGTCTCTGTGGGACTTCAAGTGTTTCTGCCTGAATGCCAGACTGCCCATCAAACCTCTGGTCTAGACCAGAAAATCTGGTCAGAAACCAACTACAACATTCCTGCTGATCCATGGCATTATGTCTATTCAAATGGGAAGAGCAGTTCCCTAACTGAAAATGGGAGAGTCGTTCTTTGTGGGGACAGAACAGTCATCACACAGTTGCAGCAGTCAGGGCCTCAGGGAAGGGAAGAACTATGCAACCCCCACCCGAGGGCATCCTGAACTCTCATCAGTGTTTAGCAGACTAATCACTCAGATGCATCTCAAAACTCAGCAGACCCCTCTTATCAGCAGGGGATACATCCTAAGAGCCAGCGATGACTGAAGCAAGCCATAGATTGTGTCGAATCCTAGCAATACTCATTATTTTCTTTATTCATTCCTATGATAGAGTTTAACTCATAAATGAGATACATAGGAAAATAGCTAATACTAAACCAGAAAAATTAGTGTAATATACTCTACTCCTAGGTTTGAGAAAGTGGTCTGTGAGAGTATGCTCTTGTATACTGTAAATATTTGTCATTTGTATTGGTTTAATAAAACACTGATTGGCAAGAAGGCAGGCAGGAAGTATGGGCAGGGCTACCAGAATAAGAGAACTCTGGGAAGAGGAAGAGCAGAAAGAGATAAAAGCCAGAGATAGAGGAAGCAAGACAAGAATGCTGCACTGAAGCAAAGGTACCAAGCCACATGGCTAAACATGGATAAGATTCTTGGGTTAGTTTAAGAGTAAGAGTTAGCAAGTAGGGGCTGGAGAGATGGCTCAGCGGTTAAGAGCACCGTCTGCTCTTCCAGAGGACCCGGGTTCGATTCCCAGCACCCACATGGCAGCTAACAACTGTCTGTAGTTCCAGTTCCAGGCAAACACCAAGGCAAATAAATAAATAAAGTTTAAAAAGAATTAAACATTCAAAAAAAAAAAAGAGTTAGCAAGTAATAAGCTTGAGCTATAGAACAAACAGTTTATAGTTAACAAAAACCTTTGTGTGATTATGTGGGACTAAATGGCTGTGGGACCGGCCGAGTGGGACAGAGAAACTTCTAACTACAGTGGTCTCC